>CM073465.1:8822500-8847500 GCA_037074535.1 Gleditsia sinensis
AGAAAAATAAGAGGTTCATGCAGAAGAGGGTAGAAAAAGGAATTGAGATGAATATTAGGATGAATTGTTTTATTTATGCAGTTACCCATGCTGAAATTATCTCAAAATGTGTATTGCACTTACCTTTTGATTGCATCAATGTCTTTCTTAAATGTGTACAGAGAAAAATATAAATAAACAACTTCATGATTTCATTCTTTCTTTCTTTTCTCTGGTTATTGAGTCTTCTTCTAAGCAAGGTAATTTCAGAGTTCAGACTAAACGAACATCAACCCAAGACATAATTAGTTTAATGTAGGACTTATTCTGAGTTCACTTCAATTTGTCAAATGTATATCCATAATAGACATTAAGTTTGGTGCCAAAGGTGACATATTTTAAGCTAGCATAAGTACTCCAGCTCAGAAGTCTCAGTAGGAATAAACCCAAATTTAGCTTCTTTAGAGCATGCTGAGCATGGATAATTTCAGCCGAGGTTCATATATGAATGGAGTAAAGATGGAGTATAAGCTTAGTTAATTAAATGAGCTGAGTTTTAACTAGCTATATTCATCTCAATTAGCTTGCGAGTAGCATGACTGATAAGTTATATATATACATATATATATTAATTCATTCATATCTCATGATTTTACCTTCTTGATGGTGAATTTATTAACATAAGAGTTCTGATTTGGTGATATTTATCAGGCTTATCATAGATTCCATTGTTTGTGATCACTTTCTGTTATTCCTCACACTTGATTTCATCAGAATTTATGTCTATTTATCGTTAGTCCAAGCTTACATTGTCCTAAATAGACCATGGGCTTTTGTTCAGTGGCTGGAGAAAGCAATTATTGAGGAAGAGTGAGTTTATTTTAGTTTTCTAGAATTTTTATGCTTTTTTCAATAACAAAGACTAAAAAACACTACAATTGGTGATTATTGATGCAGATATATTCTAATGGCAGAGCCTGACCGCATATTTGTAAATCCATTGCCTAATTTGGCTTATGGAAGCTAACCACCAGGGCATCCATTTTTCTATATAAAACCAGTTGAAAATGAAAAATAATTAGGAAATTCTACCCTAAGGAGAAGGGTCCTGTTACTGATGTTGATCCCATTGGCAATTCTCCTGTAATCATATAGAAGGTAATCTCACAATCAATAGCTCGTATTATTTGCTTGAAATCTTGCTACCTGAATGTAGATTTATTGAAAACCCTGGACCACACAAAAAACAGAAATTAGCACTATGAGAAGAGAAGCTTGACATGAAAATTATTATTCTTAATAGTAGTGGCAGGAAAGGGCAAAAGGAAAACAATTTAGTAGTTATACTATGACCTACCATATAGCTGTTACTGTAGCATTGTAGTTATTATCTATTTGCCTATTTATGCTACAAGCAACATAGTCTCATATTAAGGTTCTGATTCATTTTTATCATGATTTTCAGTCCTTGCTGGAGGAAATTGCTCCAACATGGGTGAATATTTCCTTGCAAATGAAAGATGATCCAGCAACTAATAAGGCTTTTGGATGGGTTCTTGAAATGTGAGTAGTGCTTAAACTCCAGAGCATTATTTCTTAATTTGCATTGGTAACTGATCTTCATTTTATTTTAAAATGAATCCTGGCCACTAGTTCTGGTATCTCTAAAATTCTAATGTTGCTTTAATTTTGTTGGATAAAGGTATGCATATGCTATGGCATATGCATTGCATAATGTACAGCATATTCTCTGAAAAGACTTTACGCTGCAGGTGTGCATTACCTAAATTCTATTGTATATTGCTTTTCCTCTTCCCCTTTCCTTCCCTTGTGAAAGAAGAACGATTACTTTGTTATTTCATGAAGTAACACATTAGTTAGTAACATGTTTTTGAATTTTTTTCAGCCACCTTGGGACTTAGATGTTGGAGATAAGTTTATAATTCATTATACATATGGATGCGACTACAATCTAAAAGTGAGTTGATCTCTCCTACCTTTGTTATATTATATTAAAGTAAGGTAGCAAAATTGTAATTCTCATAAATATTCATTTTGCTTTTGTCTACCCTTATGGAAAATCCAGTCTTGCTTACTTATTGGTGTATGGTGCTTTAAGTTATGTATTCCCTATTGTTTATACATCTAGGGGGAATTGACTTATGGGAAGATTGGAGAATGGCGTTTTGACATGAGATCATATCTTATGGGTCCTCTACCAAAAAACCTTTCCTTATGCCCTCCAGGGGTTTCTGAAAGTGTGGTAAGTCCAAATCTCCCAATTTTTTGGGTGTGTTGCCTAGAAATCATTAATTAAATCCTGCTTGGTTTGGGGTTGAAGCATTTGGAGGTTGCTCTTTCCCAAACATTCTAAAGTCAGTGGTGGTATGTTTACGGTAGAATTGACCAAGTATAATTTTTTACTTCTATCAAATGTCTTATAAATTTTTTTTCTTACAATGATAATATTGATGTTTGAACTTTGAAACTTCTGTAAAGTATTCAAAATTTTTACGATTAAATCACTCTTAATTATTTTTAAAGTATAAGATTTTTTATTATGATAAAATTAGGCTATTTCTCAATCATGAAAATAGGGGATATAAATATGTTGTGTTGTATCTCACTCCAAAAACTGATAAGTTATGAAATAAGTTTTTAAGCAAGCTTATTAAATATTTGAGAAGAATTTGAGTGACTTGGTTCTTTATTCTATTTTTTGGTAAGTGATCATTAATTATGAGTAAAAGTTATATATTTTTTTGTCTTAGTAATTTGCTTTTTATACACTTTTTTTTTGTTGGACTAATAGGAGGCCTCTTTTGCAGAATGCCAATCATAGTATACATGTATGACGAAGATGTATCAAACAAAAATAGCTAAGAGACAGTCCCAATTTTAGAGCGATGAGGGTTCTAGGCAACACTTCACCCAACATTCAGATAATGTTGTTTATTTGGATGTGGTTGGCGACAAAAACAATAAAGGACGGATATATGGGCTAGGATCTCAAGCACATAATGTATTAGCAGCAAATTCTACTTCTCAGCCTTCTGCTTCTGATAGAGTTTCAGAAGAACGAGCCATTATGAATGCGTGAATTGATGCTTTATCTGCATGGCTCAAACAGAGTGAAGATGAAAATTTTATGTTAAAGCAAAAGGTTGAGGAATGGGATTTGATGTTTCGGCGCCTCATGATAAATACTAATATAAGAATGTTTTCATCTCCACCTAGAGAGGATGAGAATAATAACAATGAACAAAATAGTAATGCCGCTGATGGATCATGACAGTTTGTGTTATTTATGTATGACTATGTTATTATCTATGATTTTGTTATGTATGACTTTGTGTTATGTATTATGATGCAAAAGTGTTATTTATGAATGATGATAGTTTGTTATTTACATGAAATATTTTTGGATGATATATTGGTTTGGTTTCTGGTATGGGATTATTTAAAAATTTATATTGCTAAATTTCTGGCGTCAGAGACGGAATTATTTCTGTCTCTGACTATTTCTACGTATTAGAGACGGAATTTTCCGTCTCTAAACTCAGAGACGGAATTTTCCGTCTATGTCAGAGACGAAAATTTAATAAAAATTAGAGACGGATTTTTTACTTTTAGAGACGGAATTTTCTGTCTCTAATTAGAGACGAAAATTTGTATTCCGTCTCTAAGATTTAGCGACTGCAATTTTAGAGACGGAATTTAGCCTATTTAGAGACGGAAAAATTCCGTCTCTAAATCGAATTTTTCTAGTAGTGCATAGAAGATCAAGAAAGTCCTCACGGAAAGTGACGTTCTTGGGAGCATGAACCGTCTCTTGCTGCCTACAGATTTGGTTGAAGACTTGGTGCTCTCTGTGCTGAAAAAAGATGAACGGAGAATTGCAAAGACTGAAAAGGGAACAAAAGATGGATTTTGGGATGTGGAAACTAATTCCAGCCATTCTGTGGTTCTCAAGAGATGGGTTTCTATTAGAAATATTGGGCCTAACTCCACTTTCAAAACTCGAGTCAAGAGAGGGAGGATTGCCTTTACTTATAAGGAGCATATTCTTTAAACATTCAGCCAATGTGGGACTTCAGTGTGATCCACCCGCAGATATTCATGCCTGCAAACTTCACACTCCAGATGTTCATTCCTGGGCGTGAGAGGGGTGTGTTGAAGTCCCACATTGGCTGGATGTTTAAAGAATATGCTCCTTATAAGTAAAGGCAATCCTCCCTCTTTTGACTCGAGTTTTGGGAGTAGAGTTAGGCTCAATATTTTTAATAGTTTCGTCAGGAAACTTCGTGTTCGTTGGCGATTGGCATAAAAATTTTGTGAGAAGAAAGAATCTGAAGAGAGGAGATGAAATTGGACTTCTATGGGATTCCTACAACTATCGGTGGTTTGACTTCTTAGTTCTTCAGTGTGCTGCTGTTTGAGACTATTATGATCTCTTTTCTTTTTTACAAGAAAATGATCCAATTGATCATACTGGCCATTCTTGATTTGGGACTTTCATCTTTAAGATTGAGTGTTCTAGGGTCATGGAATTAGTGCTTTTAATTATACAGTTATCAGTTATTAGTGATTCTTATATTAGTCATGGTTTCCATCGCCCTATTTGGTTTTGGGCCTCTAGTACTAAAAACAAAAACAGTAATTTACGAGATATTTGTATCAATGTGTCATGGTAGGACAATTTTAATTCATTTTATTTGATGATTTTGTGCCTAAGAATAATGTGTCAAAGCTTAACTAGGCCAAAAAAAAAACTTATAACCTATGATAAAACTACGTATTTGTCTTTTGAAAACTATCAGTTTTCATTTTTAAAAGATGTATTTTCCATAATGTATTTATTATATATGTTTGATCCATACAGCTTGTATATTTAGTTTCTTTTATATGTAATCATAATTGATAAATTATGTTTCAGGTAATTTTTTTAAAAGCATTTTGATACATTACTGAGTTTAAAAAACTCAGGAACTGCACGCGAATTTGCCCATTCTGTGGCATCCGTGCACCACTCTCTCCTGTACTTGCTATCGAAAGACCTAACTCAAGAATAGCGGATGCTGGGTTAAAGAGCCAAAGTAATTGAGTTTTGAATGTTTTTTTCCTTTGTTGCCGACGAAATTCCCCTGGCAATAAAATGAACCCAAAAGTTATTACAATACTTTTTCCTTCTGAAAATTATTTAAATTGCGAACACGTCATGTGGGTGCAAAGAGTTAGACAAATGTAGATTATTAAAATAATCGAAATACTAAATATTTTTAGGCCGTTCTCAAGCATTGAAGAAGTTCTAGGAAAATTTATAGGATAAAAGAAAAGGATCACAATTGGGTCTCCGATGCTTAGTTAAGATTTTTTTGTTGACCTCTTTCGTAAAGAGAAATATTTCGAAACCAATGTAATGCACAATTATATCTTGAATTCAACTGTTCCTACCTTAACGGAAGAGCAGAAAATGCATTTAAGTTTGTGGAAACAGCACTTTTTCAGATGGATGGATTGAAAAGTCTTGAACCTTGTGAGACTCAAGCTATTTTCTATGAGCAATTTTGGCCTATTGTGGGAGATGACGTCATTAAGATGGCAGGCTCTTTTTTGAATTGGGGTTATTTTCTTAGGGAATTAAATCAATCCAATATTGTTTTAATTCCAAAGACTGACGGACCACAATCCTTTAAGGATATTAGACCTATAAGCTTATGTAATGTTTCTTAGAAAATCATTTCCAAAGTTCTGGCTATAGGTTAAAGCCTATCTTAAACAACCTAATTTCTCCATTCTAAAATGCTTTCATCAAGGATTGTCTTAAATCATATAATATTTTAACAGTCGGAAAGTGCTTTCGTTGTATCATTTTTAAAAAGCAGAATCATCGTTGGGCAGCTGCAAAGATTGATCTCCATAAGGCTTATGATAAAATCTCTTGGTCTTTTCTGTCAAATAGGTTCTAAGTGCAATGCACAATTTCCTGAGCACTATTAATAGCTTATTATGGAATGTGTAATTATGGTTTAGTTTAGTTTATCAATGGGAAACCCTCAAATCCTTTTCTTCCACAACAAGGTATCACCTATTCGTCTTGTGTGCCATTATCTTTTCTTGTTATCTGATGAAGGCTAATGAGCAGAATCAGATATATACCAGAACTTATAATTGATGAGCAGGCCCCCTTCATTAAACCATTTCTTGTATGCAAATGACTTTTTAATTTTTTTGTCGAAGCTAACACGAACTCTTGTGAAAATATAAAACATTTGCTGGATTGGGTTTAGCCTTTTCTCAGGTCTCAAAATAATATAATTCTCTAATTTGATAAAAGAAATTGAAAATAATAATGAAGAGGGGTATAGCCAAAATTTGTTAAGTTAAAAATATATAATTTAAATTGTATCTAATAATTATTTTTCAAATAATTAATTAGACGGAAAAAATATTTAATTTAAATTAAAAAGATTAAATTACTCAAATGTATAAACAGGAGGAACAATATTATTTTAATTAGAATTACATAGAGTGAATTGTTATACTTAACTAAAGAAAAAAATAAATAAGAGTGCAACTATGCTTAAATTACATTTACAGCAGCATTAGTGATTGGTTTGCCACTCTATTTACTGATTCAATTACTAGTGCATTTCTAGATTATTCCCAATTATCTTTCATCACTAAACCCTTTTGGTCAATATCACATAAAATTATAGCCCCCTTTTTTTTAATCATTTTCACCCTTTAATAATTTCCTAACGTTTTGTTTTTGTAGGAGGGCAATTCAAACAACAATATTTTATAAATAACGATCAAAGCAAACCAAAAAAAAAAAAACTGAGTCACAAAAGATAGAATTTGGAAAATTTTAGAATAGAAGAAAGAAATTGAAGCATCTTTAGTTTACATGATTTTTCATAATTAAATTGTTTTATATGAAAACTATAAAATAATGAATTTATGTAAAGCTTGATGATTCTAGAAATATACGTAAAGAAATTTAGTTACTATCATATTTTTCCCGATTTGTCATGATCTTTTTTTTCTTTTGTTTTCCTTTTTGTATATCATGCAAGCTCTATCAAATATTGTAAATAATAAAATAGAGAGTTTGGGTTGCAACTCTAGTAGCCTTTGAGGAAGCTTGTCTGCATAGTAGCATGACTCACAATATCGTATTTATTGATGTGGCTCACAACATGAAATGCTAGACACCACAAATCTTCTAGCTCCAAGATTATGAAGTGTATGAAAAGGATTTAAAAGAAATTGTTGTAGTGACTCCATGATATCTTGGTACTCTCATGGTTTTTAAATTGCGGTTGCAATTTTAGTCGTTAGCAAATGTGAAAATTTGTGAGAAGTTTCGATCTCTTACAGCTCTAGTTGTGCATAAGATTCCACATGCTCCTAATGCATAGTGTATTCCAGTAGTTATTTGACTTCTTTCAGAATCAGAAAGATTTAGGGACGAAGGAGGCATTGGTAAGCCAAATAAATAGCTATAGAAAAAACAATAGACACCATATGAGTGTTATGTTTCTTGGATAATATGCAAAGGAATCAAAATAATTGAGATCAATACCATAAGGGTACACATTTGCCTTTACTGATTTATTTAGATAAAAGGCTGGAAGTAAGGGATGGTTGAAATGGCATTGTGCTTCAGGAGAAATTTTCGGTTAGCAACATATCTAACACATCATTTTTAGACACAACCAACTGCGAGATGGTAGCACATCAATAATGAACACTACTAGATAAATCTTGTTTAAAGATGGATTTTTTCTGTCTCTAAACAGGAATTAGAGATGGAAATAATTCCGTCTCTAAAAACGCGGTCGCTAAAATTTAGAGACGGAATATTTTTGTCTCTAAAAGTAATATATCCGTCTCTAATTTTGGTTACAAATTCCATCTCTACAAGGACGGAATATTCCGTCTCTAATAGCAGGAAAATATTAAAAAAATATTTTAAAAAATCTCAAACCTATCAACCAACAACCAATATAAACCAACAGTCAAAAACCAAACATTTCAGGCAGAAATATCAACATAAATTTTAAATAATGTCAAACCTCTTATCATTCAAAAACATATGAACATAAATTTTTAATAATCCCATGACATTACATGAAAATATCACCAATCAAACACTTTTACATCATTAATACATAACACAAAGTCATAAATAACACAAACTATCATGATCCATCAGCAGCATTACTATTTTGCTCATTGTTATTATTCTCTTCTTCTCTAGGTGGAGACGAGGAAGGCATTCTTATACTACCATCTATCATGAGGAGCCGAAACATCTGATCCCATTCCTCAAACTTTTGCTTTAACATAAAATTTTCATCTTCACTCTGTTTGAGCCGTGCAGATAAAGCCTCAATGTTTGCGTTCATAACAGAAGAGGAGCTTGCTGAGACTTCATCAGAAGCGGAAGACCTAGAAGAAGAACTTGCTGCCAAAACATTATGTGCTTGAGATCCCAGTCCATATATCCGTCCTTTATTGTTCATGCCGTCAACCACATCCAAATAAACAACATTGTCTAAATATTGAGTGGAGTGTTGGCTACAACCCTCATCGCTCTGAGATTCAGACTGTCTCAGCTATTTTTGTTCGATACATTTTCTGAAAAAATGAAATGATTAAAGAAAATGAATATTTGTAAAGAAATGGAAATAAAAGAGTAGTGACTACATACAGCAATTCTTCCTTGCTGGTCGTTGAACCACCCCGATGGCTTTCCTTTGAGCCGGTGAAGCCGCTCATACAACTCAAAACATGTCAGTTCTTTATTCATTTGCACCCTCTAAAATAATAAAAAGTTAAATAATATTGAAGTAAAAACTTAAATCACTATAGATTTTACAGAAATTACTCACCATTCTTTTGGCATGCTCTCGTGCAGATATAGACCTTCCACTATGTACATTAAGTCCTTCTTTGAAAAGTCTATTTTTTTTTTTTGGCTTTATCTTGCCAGCCTTCACTATCCCATTCAGCCCTTAATTGTTGTAACTTCTCTAGTGGAATCCAAGCACCGTTGTCCTCACTGCTACGCACCTTAAACAATGCATTTTTTAGGGCTGTTGATCCCCTGCTGTCAAATGACCTTTTAATATTGTGCTCATCATTGTCCAACCACTTAAAATTTGCCTAAACAAAAAAAGTAAACAAATTAACATAACATTCACACATTTTTAAAAAAGATATCTATAAATATGATCGGAAATGTTACATATTACCTTGAACTCCTCGAACCACATTTAAATGGTATTGTTGTCTACTTTTCCCCAACTGGACCAAGCACCTTCAAATTTTTTCTTGAAAATCGTTGTGATGACACATTTTGTTAAGATGTCAGGATAAAAGCTAAAAGTATAGATATCAATTTACATAAATATACTGACAAAAAAAACACACGCACACATATTACTTACGTGTTCCCAAATGCAGATCTAATCTAAATTCGACCATCTATACCCCTTGTTCCCCACTAAATAGTCTGTGTGAAAGGAATTGGCTCAACATTTGGACATGCGGATGGATTAGGAGATGGGGCACATATGGTATGTATAGGTAAGGTAGGGGCAACTGTACTAGAAAGATGAGGAGATGAGGCACTGGAATGCGCTGCTTGTGAATGGGAAGATAGGGTAGAAGTATGACAAGTCTAGGAAAAGGGAGACGAAGTAGGTGTATGTCTAGTGTGGATCTGGTCAATGTGAGCTACGTTAGCAACAGGTGATGTGTCTGGCTGTGTATATGGCTGAGAGATAGCTTGTCCCCGCCCTCTACCTCTACCCCTTCCTCTACCTGTCATTTATAGACAAAAAAATAATCATAATTATCTATTTCAATTAAATTTGATGACAATTTAATAATAAAAAATACAAATAATTACAAAAGACAATGATAACGAAACTCATAACCATACTACCATAGATTTATAACCTACTTCAAAAATACATAATATATTATCTACATAATACACTTAGTAAAATGAAGAAACCTAACAATACCTAAACATCTTCATCATTATCATTTTCTTCCTCTTCTTCTTCAACTTCCCATTCCCCTTCTTCCTCAGTATCTTCTTCATCCACATCTTTTATTTCAATATCTATATCTGTATCTACTTCATGTAGGTTCAAAGAAGAACCATATACTTCATCCATAGGGCCTTCAATATCAACAAGACTTTGCTCGAGATTGTCATTTGCAACTATTACAGGCGATTGCATTGATGACTCTTCTTGGTATAGAGCATCACTTTCAGGTATTTTAGTTTCTATTGCGGTTTGTATTGTAGTTTGTGCCTTAGTTTTGATCACTACTAACCAATCACGTTGCCCTTCAGGATATTGTGTATAATATACTTGCATTGCTTGTTGTGTAAAAGTCATTTGCAACTATTACAGGCGATTGCATTGATGACTCTTCTTGGTATAGAGCATCACTTTCAGATATTTTAGTTTCTATTGCGGTTTGTATTGTGGTTCGTGCCTTAGTTTTGATCACTACTAACCAATCACGTTGCCCTTCAGGATATTGTGTATAATATACTTGCGTTGCTTGTTGTGTAAATATGAAAGGGTCATAATTTTTCTATCTCCTGAATGTTCTAACCTCAACAATCCTATAGTTATCTACCTTTGTTCCATGATTTAAGGTGGGATCAAACCAATCACATTTGAATAGAACTAACATCTTTATAGGCCATCCTGTATAGTGTACTTCAATAATGTCTGTTAAAACTTCATAATAATTACTTTCTGTTGTTTCATCCGTACTATCTTGACAACATACACCAAAATTTGTTGTACCCATACCTTGGCCATGATCTTTTGTATTAAATTTATAACCATTTACATAATATGATGGCCATTTCTTGGCTTTTCTTTGAGGACCCCATGCCAAACTCTTTAGAAGGACATCTTCAACATTATTATTTAACACCTAGTTAAGTCAGTCTCACATAAGAAGCAAAATGTTAGAAAATAAGGAATTAAGGAGAATTCATGCAACATACGTATTCTTTAAACCAAACAGGAAACATTGTGGAGATTTGTCTGTCCACTTCCGAGTCACTTATCCCACATTCCTGTAACATATTAGTATATGTGCTACATTTAGAAAACATGTTAGAACAATTTATAGTGATATATATATATATATATATATATATATATATATATATATATATATATATATATATATATATATATATATATGTATGTATGTATGTATGTATGTATGTATGTATGTAACACTTAAATGAGCATTTTATACACTTACATTAAAAATGGCTCCACTTCAGGACAATTTAGAAGAACATATAAATGTGCGGTTTGCAAGTCCCTTTCTTCCAACATGAAGGATATGCATCTTCCGGTTGGACGGCTAGGATAATTAAAGATAGAAAACAATAGTCTAATTGAACAACCTTGACCTCCATCATCATTTCGTGGTACTTGAGTCCTTTTACATGGAACATCAAGTGGATAATAGTAGGATGCAAATGTAGAGGTCTCTTCTACCAAATAAGCTTCACAAATTGATCCTTCAACTGCAGTTGTGTTCTTCAACTTGTCTTTTAGTGTGCGAATAAACCTTATACACTTAATTGATACATTTAGTACTACGAATACGATTCCATAATTTAAGAAAAACCAAAAGGATACATAACTCTATTTTTCAAATGGATACATCCATCGGTATTGCACTGGACCTCCAACCCTTGCTTTGTATGGCAAATGAATTGGAAGGTGTTCCATTGAGTCAAAAAAACTTGGAGGAAAAATTTGTTCTAATTTGCAAAGAATGACTGAAATATTTTGCTCCATCACATGTAAAGTATCCTCTCGCAACAATAGGGAAGTCAATTCTCGAAAGAACTGACTAAAATATGTGAATGTGTTCCAAATAGGCTTTGGTAATACTTTGAATGCAATTGGGAGCAAACGTTGCATAAACACATGACAATCATGACTTTTCATACCAAACAACTTTGCTTCTCTCATGTCAACACACCTTGATAATGTAGAGGCATGTCTGTCTGGCAGTTTCAATTTTTTGACCCATTCACTCATAGCTAATCTTTGTTACTTAGTTAATGTGTATTTTGCTTTGGGTTTAATTAGCTTGCCATCTCTTCCATCCTGCAGCTTTAATTCATTCCGTCTACAAATTTCCGTCAAGTTGAGCCTTGCATTAAAATTGTCTTTTGTCTTACCTTTAGTGTCTATCACTGTGTATAAAATATTCAAAAAGACATTTCTCTCAATATGCATAACATCTAGATTGTGTGGAAGAAGATTTGTTTTCCAATATGGTAACTCCCAAAATATAGATTGCTTCGTCCAGTTGTGAATAACTCCATATCCTGGGATATTATCATATGTCTCTTTAGTTATGCTAGGCATATGTCTAACCCTTTCCAACACTTCTTCACCTGTTAACCGAGGCGGAGGTAAAGATGTTCCAGTATATCTCTTCCAAAAAGAATTCTTATTCCTTCTGTAACTATGATCAAGTGGCAAGAATTGTCTATGACAATCAAAGAAAGACGTCTTCCGACTATGTCAAATGATGAATGCCTTTGAACACTCCATACATATTGGACAAGCAAGTTTTCCCATTGTCATCCAACCTGAAAGCATCTCATATGCAGGAAAGTCATTAATGGTCCACAACAAACAAACTTTCATATTGAAGTTCTGTTTTAGTAAGACATCATAAGTCGTGACACCAGTATTCCATAAAAGTTTCAGGTCATCTATAAGTGGTTTCAAATACACATCAATTCTATTCTTTGGATTGGAAGGACCAGGGATTATAATGGTCAAGAACAAGAACTCTCTTCTCATGCACTTCCAAAGGGGAAGATTGTAAGGGGTAACAATAACTAGCCAACATGAATAAGTCCGACATGTTTTATCAAATGGAGCAAATCCATTAGCACACAAACCTAACATCACATTTCGAGGGTCCATTACAAATTCATGATATTTTTCATCGAATTTTTTCCAGGCTTCGCCATCAGATGGATGAGACAAAGAGCTTGTCACCCTCACAATTTCCCGATGCCATCTCATTTAACTTGCAGTTTGCATTGAGGAATAAAGTCTTTGTAGCCTTGGAATAAGTGGAAAATACCACATTTTTTCACTGGAAGCTCTCATGCTTTGCCATTTCTGATGACCCTTTTGTAACGCTCTTCACCACAAAATTTACAATGACGAAGCTCCTTATCAAAAGGACTATGATAAATCATGCATCTGTTCCGACAACAGTGAATATTTATACAACCTAATCCTCATTGCTCCACTGATTTCTTTGCACGATAGAGGGTTTTAGGCATATGATTTTCAATTGGCAATGCATTTTCCATAAATTGTACCCACCGATTGAAACAATTCTTAGATATGTTGAAGTCCGACTTGATAACCAAAGCTTCCACTGCAGCTGACAATTCAGAATAATTTTGACAACCGTCATACAAAGGAGTATGCGCAACTTCTAATATATTAAACAAAATTTTGGCTTCCGGGTTAGGATCTTCATCCCTCTGTTCGCAATGAGCAAAACATTGTTCCTCTATATAATTACCAATAGATGGTCCAGCAGCATCCATTACCATCTGTTCATGATCATTGAAGCATGCCTGAAAGTCATTATGTCACGCCCCTAATTTTAGGGCACGTAAAACACGTATATCATGAACATATATTTTCTATAAACATGAATATCTCAATCCTTTATCAAGGAAACAGATACATATAGGTTTTCCCATACAGATACCATATACAAATCAAGTACATATACATCAGAGTACAGTAGAAGCAAGGATCCTGCCTGTGGCGTTCAGAGCGACTCTAGAGTACAATTAAATTACATTTTTAAACACTGAGAGTCAAGAAACAATTTAGGCTCACCACATAAGTACGACACCTAGTCGATCAAGAAACTGCAGGACCAAACTCTGGGACTTTATCTGAAAAATATGTCAACCATGTGTAGTGAGTTTTACAACTCAGTGAGTAGATAATACCCCCTATAACCTCTTAGGTCAACATATGAATGTACTTTTCATTTCAAAGTTTCTCATATTGAAAAGTTACATTCAAAAGTACATTCATATGGGACCCGCATTTCAAAATATTCTCTGTTCAGAAATCTTAATCAGGTATTCAAACCGTATGCAGTACTGTATAAACATTATTCAAATCATATTTAAAATCATGTTCAATACTGTAAAATCATTAACCAATTCATGTTATGCATCAAAACATTTCTCATAAAAAATTCGGAGGATCCCATATCAGAACCACCATACCAGAGTTTGACCCCTTCCATACTTTGGTGGTATAGGATTTGCCTAAACTCAGCATCCCGCTGAGATTTGCCCTACTACTATTCAAGAGGACACGCGAAGGGACTCTGTATGGGTCTTTCCCATGCACACAGCAAAGGAAGGCAAATAATATCTCATATAACTGGCATCTCGCCATCATATAACTGGCATCTCGCCTATATATAGGAAGCATTCCGCTCTCCTTCACATATAATCTCCCGTGTGTTGGCCCTCACACGAGGCTAGCACCACCTCCTCTGCTAGCTGAGGCAATCAAGGTGCGCACCAGGGCTAACATCACCTGCTGTTAGCAGACAGTGTTTCCAATAGGATTCCTCCACAGAAAATACCATATGCACATATGCCATATAATCCAGTATAAAATTCTCAATATAAAACAGACTTTTCAGTCTCAGTATATTCATCTGTCAAAACTTCCCAATCAGGGAAAACATATAATCATGCCCATATCCGAGGCAAACATATCACTGTAAAATCCATGTCACATGCATAACATATTTTCTTTGCCATGTAATGCGAAATACATTTAAAAATCGCATGTTCAATGTGTTTCAAAATTCATTTCAAAAGTCATAATCTTCTGGAACTAAATATCATATTTCAATCATTTCAGACATTCCAAACCATTTCAGAAACATATGAAAATATAATTAACATGTAATCATACTCATTTATCAATGTAAAGTTCAAGAAGAGTAAAAACAAGCCATAGAAAGAATTATCTACTCACAGTGTCAGGGCTCTAGATTGGATAGCCCTAAAATCCTCATTTCTGGTCCGAATTCGGTAAAATAAACTTCAAAATCGAGTCCGGAAGGTCCAAAAACCTTTAAAATAACTCCGAATTTGCTAAATTTGACCTCTAGGAGCTCGGTCAACGAAGGTCAACACTAAGGTACTGTTTACCGCCCAAAAAAACTATTCACTGCCGTAAATTACTATTTACCGTCACTATTCAGTGCCGAAAATTACTATTTACCGCCACACAAAAATTTACCAAATCACCAAAACGAATTCATATCCTAATGTTTATCTAACTTTTGAATCCATTTACGGAGTCAGATTTCTAATTTGAAATCTCTAAGTAAGATTTTCAGAACTTACCTTTTACCGAGATTTTCTACTTCAGATCTACGGCGATTCAACGGTTGATTTGAAAAATTGATCGGTCAAAACTGAAGTATTCTTTGTCCTGAATCCAGTAACACCTTCAGTTTTGAGATCGGAAGCCAATAGGCACTCCAAATCGAGAAAAAAGTTGGATGTCACTATTCACTCATTTTCGATTTCTCTCGAAAATTTTGCATACGGCCGCCCCTTGTCTCCATTTATTGTTGTTTGTGTTTTTTTAATAATAATAATATTTATGTAATAATTTAATAATAGGATATTTTTTTTATATAAATTCATATAAATTCCGTTTTTCATCCTAAAATATCCCAAATTTTTTTAAAAATTTCCATTCTCATAAATATTTAGTTAAACTCTTAAATTATAATTTTTCTTGATAAAAATCATTATAAAACAAATTTCAAAATAAATATCTTTATTCATATTAAAAGAAAGAATATTTCTAAAAATATCATAAAAATTCATTAGAGGCCGGTGTAATTATTTAAGTAATACAATACTTCTTTTAATTAAAAGTCTACTTACTTTTAGCAAAACATAATCATTTTTAAACAAATAAAAATATATTTGCTTATACGCGCCAAAACATAAATTCTCATATTTGTTTTGAAATTCTTTAATCCATGTAATAAATATACATATTTTCCACAGTTCTTATCCCCATTTTCGAAATTCTCTCTTTTATTTCAAATTTTCTTTAATTGGAATTTTCGTTAAATTTTACAGTTATTACACATTACTTCCATAATATGAGTTTCTTGAAACCATTGGTGGAAAGAGAGGTCTTGGTTCATCATGATTGGTCCAATAATAATAATTACTCATAAATTCCTTCATATAAAGGTGGGTTTTCACTTCATCAACTGAACAATACTTCTGACACTTACATTTTTTACAAGGACACCTCAACTTTCCTACATTTTTAAAATGATCCTGACTACAAGCAAACTCTATAAACTCAACAACTCCTACCATAAACTCATCTGTAATTGTTCTCTTATCAGGACCCACCCTATTATCCATCCACTTACGATGTTCAGAAACTTCCATCCTATTTTTAGGGATATATGAATCAAAACAAACAGCTTAATTCAATATAGCACAAATTATAATAACATATTGAACCAATACCAACATCAAAGTCATAATGTGAATAAAAATCAATTTTTTGGTTAACAAACCTCCATTTCTTAATTATTCATCCTCATACAAGCATACATCATTTAAATCTTGGCCAGAACAATAATATTCCAGCCATTCTATGCAAAATTAATACCCATTCAAAGCATATTTTCCAACACCAAATACATGGTCTACATGCATCTAGATAAAATCCACCTATGGCCAGCAACTACAAAACTAAAATACAATAATTTTTCTTGAAGTTCTAAAGTTAGAATCTTACTTAAATCATACAAATTTTAGGGTGTTTTCAAAAGAAAATCATTGTTAAACCTATCTAGGATATGTTTCCTACAGCTTGCTTGGCTAGTTTTCACCTTGCTTCTCCTTCCTCCCTTAGATATGGCGTGGAGTTCTACTCCTCACTCCCACTGTTCCAGCACTTTTTCATGGTAGAGAAGATGAGTTTAGAGACTCAAAGATAACAAATAACTAACAAGATATTAGAAGTCACCTCTTAACTATTCATCATAGAACATCCGGAACCATAGGTCTGACTGGACTATATATTCATAGAATATCATAGGCCCTATCAAACACATACAAAATATACAGACATTTCCTAATTATCTATATTCACATATATTCTCCTAGTTCTATCAAATAAATACAAAGCATACAACAAGTTAACATCATGCATATTTCTCAAGATCAGTATTCTCAATCATGAATATATGCTAATTCAACAACAAGTAAACTGTCATTATGAATATATGCTAATTCAACATCAGTATTCTCAATCAAATGCACAAGTAAGTAAGTGATAATGTTTGGGACATTAGGAATATCTTGTAGCTCGTAAACATTAGCAAAATATTAGGCATTAGATGAGGGAATAATAGTAGGAATAAATGAAGAGATAGAAGAAGACAAAGAAGGAACAAAATTAAGTGTTTGGGCCTTAAAAAAAGGAAAAACCAACACAAAAATTTACCACCCCTCAAATAACCAACACAAACAAAAGAAAAGAAGCAAAATGGGTGACATTATAAAGAATAATCCTGTGCAAACAATAGAGGAAAAACCAGCATTGAAAATTCACTGCCCAACTATAAGCTTTCATCTTTAACAAGAACATTAACATTTAATATTTAACTTGGCTTCATTTTCACCTAACCACAAGCCCAACTACAAAATTTAAATACCGTAGAATATGTGATGATATCTCAGTTATTTGACTGCCAAAGCTAGAATACCAACTAATACATTCATTCATTCATTGGTTATGTATGTGTACAAAAACTAATACACAAAATAATTATTAGGAAAGTTATCTCATTCATTCATTCATTCATTGATGATATCTCAGTTAGTTTCACTCCTCAACAGGAAAATGTCACCTCCCTTGGGCCTAAAGGAGTACACTTAATCCTAAAAGAACCTACGACTATTTTCCAGATAATTATTAGGAAAGTTACTATGGGTCATCATTTATGGTTCATTCATCTCTGACACTTAATAAAAGTAGAAAACAAAATTATGCATACTAGAGAAAAAAAAACCCTTTCTAGACTCCCACGAAGGATCCAGTGAGTTTGAAGGGAAACTTTGGTAGCAGTCATTGTATGCAGACGACTCAAAATTCAGATATTTCAATCTCTCTTGGAGTCGCTCAATGTAAAATAGATTTTCTTGGGCTAACTCTTTAAAGTGTGTCAGTCTTATGAAAGTAACCATGTGTTATTTTTGTTTTAAGATGTCATATACTAAGGCTTGTTCAGCTGTAACTCAAGATTTAAAATGAGAGAACATTCTTTCTCTTAAACATGCCTTTTTTTTCTCTTCCCAAAAACTTAAAAGATCTTTAATAAATACATGAGAATCCTGACTACGATCCCAAAGAGTATTAGTTCAAATATCCATATTTGTTATAAAAAAACAAATTCATTATCATTTTACTCTCAACTGTTTAAAAAATATATCAATTTATTTCATGACATTAGATTTCTTAAGAAAATTTTAATAGATATAGCTTGTTAAAACTCATCAAAGTCAAACACACCATATTTAAATAAAATTGAGGACAAAGTCTCAATTTATAGAAAGCTTACCATAATGTTATTAAATTTTGATGTGTTTTTTCATATGGGTTTTAATAGCTTACATTTGCAATTGACATTCTAAGATGGACAAAGTCTACATGACAACTCTATTGCCATTTGACCAAATGATGCTGGGGCATAATGTATTGTTTAAAAAGTTATGACAAAAATAATAAAATATATCTTCATATGACTAAATTAATTACATCAGTTTGAGAGATCAAAATGATAGCTTACTAAAAAAAGAGAATTATTGTTTTGATCCTTGGAAAATAATTTTTTTCCAATTTAATTCCTTAAAATTTTATTTTTTTGCAGTTACCTATCCAAAAACAGAAATTTGATACAAGCACACCAATATACAACTACAGCCTGAGATACATGTATGTTCTCTCCCTTGCTATCTGCCTGTATATCCAAATAAATGTAAAGACCTTTAACCTCTCAATCCAATATACTAGCAGATTGGTTCTTCAAATTTCAAACTCAAGAAACTTTCTAAAATACAAGGCACTAATGATTGAGCATTCTTCATACAACAAAGAGAAGTCTAGACCTAGAGATATGAACTCAATCTCCCATCTAAATTCTTTCTTTGCTCACATTGGCTCTCTAGCTTATGCTTATAGATGCACATAGAAGCTCTAAAGGACAAACTTTCAAGACTATGATAAAGGATTACACAATTGAACTGAAAAACCAATTCCCTAGAGTGCTATCAAAAGTTGGCTAAGAAGTCATGTTTTAAGCATAAAAGCTTAATTAATTATCCTATAATTCTCTATGATGAGAATATACTTATCAAAATGCCTCCAAGGACGGTAGAATTATTGTCACTTTTAGCTCTATCCCTGATTTTTTTTTCTCCACCTTTCCTTTCCTATGGCCAAAATTCCAAATTTTGGGCTAGAAGTGATAGTTAATATGTATAGTTCAGCAAACAAGCCAATAAGTAATTACTACCACATCAAGACTATGATAAAGGATTACACAATTGAACTGAAAAACCAATTCCCTAGTGTGCTGTCAAAAGTTGGCTGAGAAGTCCTATTTTAAGCATAAACGTTTAATTAATTATCCTATAATTCTCTATGATGAGAATATACTTATCAAAATGCCTCCAAGGAAAGTAGAATTATTGTCACTTTTAGCTCTATCCCTGATTTTGTTTTCTCCACCTTTCCTATCCTATGGCCGAAATTCCATCTTTTTGGCTAGAACTGATAGTTAATATGTATAGTTTAGCTAGCAAACAAGCCAATAAGTAATTACTACCACATCAAGACTATGATAAAGGATTACACAATTGAACTGAAAAACCAATTCCCTAGTGTGCTGTCAAAAGTTGGCTAAGAAGTCCTATTTTAAGCATAAAAGTTTAATTAATTATCCTATAATTCTCTATGATGAGAATATACTTATCTAAATGCCTCCAAGGATAGTAGAATTATTGTCACTTTTAGCTCTATCCCTGATTTTTTTTTTCTCCACCTTTCCTATCCTATGGCCGAAATTCCAACTTTTGGGCTAGAACTGATAGTTAATATGTATAGTTCAGCAAACAAGCCAATAAGTAATTACTACCACATCAAGACTATGATAAAGGATTACACAATTGAACTGAAAAACCAATTCCCCAATGTGCTGTCAAAAGTTGGCTAAGAAGTCCTGTTTTAAGCATAAAAGTTTAATTAATTATCCTATAATTCTCTATGATGAGAATATACTTATCAAAATGCCTCCAAGGACAGTAGAATTATTGTCCCTTTTAGCTCTATCCATGATTTTTTTTTCTCCACCTTTCCTATCCTATGGCCGAAATTCCAACTTTTGGGCTAGAACTGATAGTTAATATGTATAGTTCAGCAAACAAGCCAATAAGTAATTACTACCACATCAAGACTATGATAAAGGATTATACAATTGAACTGAAAAACCAATTCCCCAATGTGCTGTCAAAAGTTGGCTAAGAAGTCCTGTTTTAAGCATAAAAGTTTAATTAATTATCCTATAATTCTCTATGATGAGAATATACTTATCAAAATGCCTCCAAGGACAGTAGAATTATTGTCACTTTTAGCTCTATCCCTGATTTTTTTTTTCTCCACCTTTCCTATCCTATGGCCGAAATTCCAACTTTTGGGGCTAGAACTGATAGTTAATATGTATAGTTCAGCAAACAAGCCCATAAGTAATTACTACCACATCAAAAACTTGTCAAATAATTAATGAAAGAAATAATCAAAATTATTATACAAAAATCAAACAACATTCATAAATTGACAAGAACAGAATTGACAAGAGAAAGGTAACAAAGTTCAATATCTACCACTCATAAATTGACCACCCAATCAAGTTTTTTCCAAGGCCCTTCAAAGCAGAAACATATATGGGCAGGAACATATAACAGCTTAAAAGCAGAAATCCATAGGACAGAGAAGTAGAACAATGACCAGAAAGCAAGGAGAAAAATGCACCTCTTCCTCTTTCTTTTTGTTTTTTTATATATGAATAGTACTAATAATTAAACCTGTCTTTTGACTATCATCTCTCAACAATTTTGACTTTTAAATTTATAGACTTATTTAGTTTTAGTTTTTGAATTTTTAAATGTATGAGTTAATTCATAATTTTTAAACTCATTGCAGGGGTAACATACAACAAGATTAATATTTTTAAGAATTAACTCATATATTCAAGATAATTTAGAAACTAAAATGCATCAAATATGTTTATAAATTCAAATATCAATTTATTAATTTATTCTTTGTTGAAAATGTGTCAAGGACGATTTCAACTTTGAAGTTTAAATTATTAAGTAAAAATTCAGATAATTTTTATTATAATTCTTAACACATCTCTTTAGTATAAAAGGTAGAAACTTCAATATATAAAAATATTAAAGTAGTTTTTAAGCCTACCTTAACGACAGAGTTTAGAAAAATGGAGTTACTTCCCTCTCCACAAGATCATACAAGTCATAGTTGTAACGCCCCTAATTTACGTTACGTAAAATAAACAATTTTTTTTAACTGTAAGATAATCTCCATAAATATACATAATTCAATTCTTTATCATGGGAACAAATACATATAGGATCTCTCATGTATACACAATATACAGACCAAGTCTATAAACATTAGAGTACAGCAGAAACAAGGATCCTGCCTGTAGCGTTCAGAGCACTCTAGAATACAAATACAGTATAATTCAAATACCGTGAGTCTTGGAAGCAACGTAGACTCACCCAGAGAATATATCACCTATCTGCCGAATAAGACTCTGATATTCTTATATGAAAAATGTGGAAATATCGTGTAGTGAGTTTGACAATTCAGTGAGCAAATAATTCCTCCTATGACCTCTTAGGTCAACATATGGATGTATTTATATTTTAAAATGTGTCACATATAAAATACAGTTTAGAAGTACATTCATATAGGACCCGTATTTCAAATATTATCAAATCAAAGGATATTCAAATATCCAAAACCATATGCACCATGGTATGATCATTAAATAAATGTTGTTATGCTCAGCTGTATAAACTATAGTAAAATATTATGATTTGAAGGTAAAATCATTACTTTTAATGCACCTGACTCACTCGGCAATCTGGTCAATGCAATGAAAATATAACACATTTGCTATATGAATAGTGACCTCGACCCCAGCCACAATAAGTGATCAGGGAATGTGAGTACATCACCCTACCGTCCCCTCACATTACCACTGTCACAATGCAATAAAAATATTTGCTATACACATAGTGACCTTGACCCTAGTCACAGTAAGTGATCAAGGAATGTGAGTACATCACCCTCCTGCCCCCTCACATTACCACTGTCACCCGGTTAGAGCGGCCCTCCCCTGGCTCACTCAGGCTAATAGGGCGTCCATTCATCAATACATATATATATATATATATATATATATATGTAAAATATCAAGCAACTCGCCATGAGCTTTACGCTTGCCATTCAATCTCATTTATTATATGACATTCATCATTTTCACAAGTATATAACTTTACAAATCAATGCATCGTGCACATAATATTCACTTTATCAAATAATGATAAATATATTTAGAACCACATATTCAATGAGTTCCCAAATTCATTTCTAAAACCATACTCTTCTTGAACTATGTGTCAGTTCGTAAGTATAACAGATATTTTAACACATTTCATAAACTTATAATAGTAAATAATTTATAATCAGAAACAATAATAAATTTATAATTCAAGAAGAGCATGGGGCAAGTCATAGAAAGAAGTATCTACTCACAGGGTAGGGCTCCTGATTGGACAGCCCTAAATTATACTTTTCCAAGTTGAATTTGACCAAACGTGTCCGGACGATCCAAAAACTTAGGAAATGACCTCAGAATCTTGGTCAACGCTGGTCAACGTTCAGGGGGTACTGTTCACTGCCAAAATCACTATTTCATCGCCGGAAATTACTATTCTCCGTCACTATTCACGCCAAAAATCACTATTCACCACCACATAAAAAGTTACCAAATGACTGAAAGAAATACATATCCTAATGTTTATCTAACTTCCGAATCCATCTACGGTGTCAGATTTCTAATTTGAGGTCTCTAAATAAGAGTTTTAGAATTTACCTTTTTATGAGATTTTCTACTTCAGATCTACGGCGATTCAACGATAGATTTAAAAAATTGATCAGTCAAAAATAAAGTATTATTCATCCTGAATCCAGTAACACCTTCAGTTTTGAGATCGGAAGCCAATAGGCACTCCAAATCTAAAGAAAAAGTTAAAAGTTACTATTCACTCACTATTCATTGAAATATATTTTTTTCCGAAATGTGTCGCCGGTTGTGTATCTCCCTCTTCCCTTTTTATTTTTCTTTTTATAATATTAATTATTATTATTTAATAATTAAATATTTAGATTTATTCTTATTTTATTTCATATATATTCATATAAATACCGTTTTTTACCCTAAAACATCCCAAATTTTTTTAAAAATTTACATTCTCACCAACCTTTAGTTAAACTCTTAAATCATGATTTTTCTTAATAAAAATCATAATAAAAAAAATCTCAAATTATACATATTAAAAGAAAGAAAATTTCTAAAAATACAACAAAAATTCCTTAGGGACCAAGATAATTATTTCAAACAAAACAATAATTATTTTAATTAAAAATAAACTTACTTTTAGCAGAACATAATCGTTTATAAAAATAAAAATTATGGGATGTTACAATAGTCACACATATGCAAGTCATTAACAACTCTATCTTACACTTCTTCAAAATATTTTTGGTTTTTGAAATTTTCCAAAATAGTATTAGATAAAACAGCTAGTTAGCAAGAGCAGAATAGCAACACGAACACTTAACAGGGGAGATCAAAAGAGGAAAACATAGGAATACCCACACCAGAGCTTGACTCATTGATGCAGGACAAGAGGGAGTGTATGATTTTTCACTACTTTTGGTAATTTTGACTATTCTTTAGATATTTTACTGGGTTATGTTATTTGATTTTAAGGTAATTATGGTAGAATTAGAATCCTATTAGGATAGTATACAAAATAGGCAAGTTCTAGAAGATTGTTTACTTGCCAGTTAAATCCTAGTCTTTAGATGACCTTCTGCAACTAAAAGCTGCATATAAAGCTATGACATTGAAGAAAGTTATTAGGATGGTTGTTTGATAAATTATCTTTATCACAGGTGGAAAACATAATAAGAAAGAATGATATAAATTGCAGAGGACTTGGTTATGGTCACCAAAACAATTTAAGGAAATTAGAAATGGCACTTGTTGGAATAATGTGACAGGATATTTACCTTTTTTCAATGGCACCTTTGCAATATATTGAAGCACTTAGATATAGTCAGCTCCAATAATGAAGTTCTGCTCAATGATACATTCCTTACTTTTTTTTTCTTTTAATCTCTCAGTCTCAAATCAGACATGGAGTAAAAGGCACGTTAACGAGAAGAAGCTTGTGTGGACTATGGTAGCAGTTACTGCAGTCAGCATAGGCATAATAATATTAGCATTGGCCATCTATGTTAGAAGGAGAAAACTTGAGAAGCCAGGTAAATTTTGAGATAATCATTTCCAATAACACTTATAATATGCTAATACTTTCCAATTTATCTTCTTCCATTTCAGTGAAGACAAACATAAGTAACTAGAATGATCATACAGAAAAAAATGAGAAGAAAGACATAGACTTAAGCTATAGCTACTAGTGCTACAAGATTTTTCTCGGTGTCCAGTA
>CM073465.1:8850000-9165000 GCA_037074535.1 Gleditsia sinensis
TCATCTCGAAAATAATTTAAATATTATTTCAAAAATTAGATATGAAATTAGAGATGAAAACTTTATATACACAATTTATACATTTTATTATTTTGTAAAGTAGAGATGGCTTTTTTCAAAATTAATTTTTCTTCCCTAATTTTATATTTAAATATACTGTTTTTATAATTAGAGACGAAAAAAATAAACGATTTCTGTCAGTAAATCTGTCTCAAAATTTGTACACTGCAGTCTATGAGGGCCGAGAGGCAAAGACAGGGAGGTCACCGAAGGCCGGAGTTTTCACGGTGAGATTCGCAGCACCAGCGGACACCTGGACAAGACGATACTAGGGTACAATGCTAGGGTACGATGAGATTTTGAAATAGGAGGCGAAGGGGAGTTATTGGGAGGCTAGGGCATAATAAGATTCTGAAAGAAGAGGCAATTGGGGAGTTCTCGGGAGGCAGAGTGGAGCGTGTGATGGGTAAGGGGACTGTGCAGTCCATCGAGCCTGGACTCTCCCATGTCCAGGCCTGTAGTCTAGTCTTGAAGTGGGCCTGATTGTCTGTGTTTTTTTTTACTAATCTGGTATCTTTTAATTTGAATTTTATGTCTTTTTATTGATTGAGTTTTCTATATCTTTTTTTTAGACTAATCTTATATCTTCCAATTTAAACTTTATATATGTTTAGTGATTGGGCTTCGGCCTTTTTTCTATAAAAAAAACCAACAATCATTCACCTAGTTAAAAAAAACCAGTCAAAAAAAACCTTGTAAAAAAATATGTAAAATTTATTCACTCAAATAAGCTATAAGGTTAAAGGGGTCTACTTGATTATTCATATGATTTCTTATAATTTTTTTTTTTAAATATTTATTTTACTTGGCTGTAAAATTAAGTAAAGTTGATCATAATGTTATACAATACTGACAATAGGTCAAAAGGGTCGTTTCATATTGCAATCTATTTTTTTTATGCCACTTGGGTAGGCGCAAGGTTTCTTGTACAGAGCAATTTTAGGTGTGACCTCATGTAAATCAATTAAAGTAGAAACTCTACATTTTAAGTGATTTGACTTTTTAAGTTTTATTTTGACATTATATGAATAAATTTCGTAGTAACAATCTCAACGTGAAAAAAAATTCCTATTTAAAATTTTTTAAATAAATAAGTTTAACTTTGAGAATTTTAAAATCTTAAATTTATTATATTTTTAAATATAAATTTAAAGATAGATTGTTATCTGATATATCTGATTCAATATTTTATTATTTGGTTCACATACTAAGTTCTTTGCAAGGATATGGGCCTTGATTCAAAAAACAGCCTTTTACTGTATTTTGAAGTATTTTCACTTTTTTTTAAGTTTATTTTTAATAAATTTTTTAAATTTAATTTTATAAAATAAATATTTTAAATGACCTTTTATATATTTAAAAGAAAATTTCAGATTTTTAACAAATCTTTATATTTCTTAAGTTTATTTTCTTTTTAATTTTTAAAGAAAATATAATTTTTTAAATAATTTGTTCAAAATATTAAAATTTAAAAATATATTACAATAAACTCAAAAAGAAAATAATCCAAATTTTCAAAAAAAAATTGTTTATTTATAAATTTATTTTCTATTTAAAAATAAAACTAAAAGAAATTCTGGCATAAGCTTTTTTTTTCTTGGATAAAAATTTCTTCTCTTATGGTAATTACAGATAAAATAATATTTCTATAATTTCTTAATAGTATTCTATGACATGAAATATAAAAAATATGATTTAAAACACACTTATATTTCATAGAAAATTTCATTTACCTCTTTTAACCTCATATTTTTTATTTTCGAATAATAAACACATATACACACACAAATATATATATATATATATATATATATATATATATATATATATATATATATATATATATATATATTGATCAAAATTATATTACATCCAAAATTAAGCAAACATATATTTTTTGGGAAGGCATGTCTTTATTTTTCATAAATGCTTATTTCTTTTTAAAATTATTAAATTATTTTTCATAATATTAATAAAATATATCTATTCATCAATTCTGAAAATTGTTAAATGAAAATAATTATGAAAAATTCTTACAATAAAATATATCTACTCATTATTTATCTCTTTTAACTTTTTTTTTTATTTCATTTCACTTTTTTCTTTTTTATAAGTTTTTCAAAATAAAATCATCTCCTATATAGAAAAGAATCTTTATATCGTGGGAATAAAAATTATAGTAAATTATATCAATCAAACACAATAAATTAATGTAAGGGAATATTGATTTCCATTCCATCAACTTATTTTTACAAATTAAGCGGGACTTTAATTTCTTCCCTATATATATATATATATATATATATATATATATATATATATATATATATATATATATATATATATATATATATATATATATATATATATATATATATATATATCTCATCAGCGTTAAAGGAAAAATTTTAATTTCGCTTAATTTGTAAAAATAATTATGTAGTATATAGTATATTCGTATATGTGTATATATGTATATATATATGCATATATACACATATACAAACATACTATATACTACATAATCATTGTGACCAAAATTATATTATATTCAAAATTAAGCATACATATATTTATTAGGAAGACATGTCTTTATTCTTCATAAGTGTTTATTTCTTTTTAAAATTATTAAATCATTTCTCATAATATTAATAAAATATATCTACTCGTCAATTCTGAAAAATGTAAAATAAAAGTAAATATGAAAAATTTGTAAAATAAAATATATTAATAAAATATATATATTCATCATATATATCTTTTAACCATTTTTCTATTTCATTTTACTTGTTTTTTTTTTAAGTTTTTTAAGATAAAATCATCTTTTTTATAGAAGAGAATCTGTATATCATGGAAATAAAAATTATAGTCAATTATATCAAACAAACACAATAAATTAATGTAATAGAATCTTGATTTCTATTCCATCAACTTATTTCTACAAATTAAACGGGATTTAAATTTTTTCAAAAATTAGCTAAATTCTAACTAATTTTACTAATAATTTAAATATTATTTCAAAAATTAGATATAAAATGAGAGATAAAAAATTTATATACACAATTTATAGATTAAAGACGGAATTGGAGACGAAAAATATTTCGTTTATGAGATTCCATCTCTAAATCCGTCTCAAAAAAATTTCACAAAATTAGAGACGGAATATTATGTCTCTGTCCCTCTGTGGAGTCAGAGACGGAATATTCCGTCTCTAAATTCAGAGACGGAATATTTTCCGTCTCAAATTCTGTTTCTAAACTCATTTAGAGACGGAATTGAAGACGGATTTTTAGAGACGAAAATTTTCCGTCTCTAAATTACAAACCTTGCCATCCGTCTCTAACTTTTTCCAGCCATTTAACAACTTTTTGTGTGGTGATAAATAATGAATTCCGATGATGAATAGTGAATTCCGACGATGAATAGTATTTTTCGACTGTGAATATTATTTAACAGTTGACCAGTGTTGACCAAACTCACGAATGCCAAATTACACGATTTTAGAGTCATTTCCTAGGTTTTTGGACCCTCCAGACAGGTTTTTGAGGTCTATTTAATCAAACTGAGATTCGAAAAATATATTTTAGGGTTGTCTAATCTGGGTCCCTTACCTTGTGAGTAGATGATTTTTTCTATGATGTAATAACTGTAAAATTTAATAAAAAGGAAATTTAAAATAAAAGAGAGAATTTTGACAATAGAGATAGAAAATATGTATATTTATTACATAGAAAAAAAAATATATTAGAAGTTATGTTTTGGCGCGCTATAAGCAAATATATTTTTATTATGTAGAAATAATTATGATTTGTTAAAAGTAAGTGGATTTTTAAGTAAAAGAAGTATTGTGTTGCTTAAAATAATTATACCGGCTTCTATTGAATTTTTAGGGTATTTTTAGAAATACTCTTTCTTTTAATATAAATAAAGATATTTGTTTAGAAATTTGTTTTATTATGATTTTTATCAAGAAAAATTATGATGTGAGAGTTTAACTAAAGATTTATGAGAAAGGAAATTTTTAGAAATTTTTAGGATATTTTATGATGAAAAACGGAATTTAAATGAATTTTATAAAGAAAATCTTATTATTAATTATTTAATAATTATTAAAAAAAAATATTTTTTTACTGTAGCATCAGCACATATATGTGCATACGGATACCAGGCAGAGAGCAGAAAAAACCCGCAGCCCCCCCCCCCCCATTTTTCCCTTTTTCCCTTCGAATTTCAAACCCTCATATCTGGAGTTACGGACCTCCGATTGACGAACCGTCTGGACCGTTGGACTCGTGGCAACGAGTACTTCAAAACCCACCGATCAATTTCGCCGGAAAGTCGCCGGAAGGTCGCCGAAAAATCGCGTGAATAGTACCTCCAAAGGTAAAACTTCGTCCAATTGCGTTTTAAGCTTCGTTTTTACCGAAATTCTTCCCGTAGATAGCTTTAGAATTGAATATGGGGTTTTTAGGTTTCGGCATGAATAGTATTTTCCGGCGAGTGAATAGTATTTTCCGGCGTGAATAGTGACTTTAAAATTTTCTAATTTTCATGCTATGTCTATGTTTTCTAGGTTATTGAGCCACTACGAGGTGAAATTCTCGTTGTTGGACTTCTAGTACGGTGAGTGAGTTTTTCATACTATAGCGCATGTTTTAGGAATTTGATTTATAACTCTCTCGTATGATTTTAACTAGTTGGAATGTATGTTAAATTGTTTTACTGCTTTGAAAACCAATATGTTCCAACCATGTTAGAAATTGTAAATTTCAATCCTAGTTGAACCCTAGGTATGCAGGGCAAGCATCTAGACTATTAATTCTCCATTTGAGCTAGATTTATAGAAATGCGAACTTAGTCATAGAAATGAACTAAGTTAGCCATGAAATGATTTAATGCATGATGAGCATCTATGTGACGTCTATGGATGATCTATGTTTAAAAGGAAAAATTTATGATTGTAAAGGTCTCCATGGGAATTCATGGATGAGATATATTATAGAACGAAATTTTATGCATGAAAAGAGCTAGATGGAGAATTATAGCTGTATTTGTAAAGTTATTGAAATGTTTTACTTTAAACTCTTTGAATAGCATATTTCACATGTTTTCTATTGGAGGGACCATTTTAGATCACTGTTAGCTAGCCGCAGGTAGTGCTAGCCCTGGTGCACCATGATCATGTTAAGGCTTCGGCCTAGAATATTGTGACGGGCATATGACAGCCTAAGACACAAAATTTAGGATAGACTTATGTCTATGCCTACAGTGATTGCCATACCCATTGCTATGTGCTTGGGGAAAATTTAGGGTGGACTTATGTCTACGTCTACAGTGATTACCTTACCATTGCTATGTGCTTGGGATAGATGATAGATCTGTTAGGAAAGACCTCCAATAAACTAGTGCATTTTTCTTAAAGATTAAATATTTTTAAAATACCACATGCATCATTGTTATTGCATAAATATCTTCATTTATTATTTACCATGCATAATTGATTTGCTTACAGTTATTGATTTAATTCTGTTTTATCATGTGAACTGTTTAGTATTCTTTCAATAAATTATGATTAGATGTTTAATGTTTTCTATACCTTGATTTCAATTATTTAATTCATTGCGAAACACTCGTGCTTAGTTTGCCCTGTTTCTGTTATAGTATGATTTATCCATTCACTGAGATGTGGTAATCTCACCCCTCTTCTGTTTTCTCCCCACAGATAGTCAAAGAAACACTGATCCAGCTACAGCTCCATAGGAGGCTAAATATAGTATTGGTGAGCCCCATTTTGGGCACTCCGTTGTATTGGTTGTATAGTTTAAGTGTATGTCTAGTGTATCTCCATGAACATACAGGCAGGATCCTCGCTTCTTGTGTTGTTTGAAAAATGGTTTTACGTTTTACAATAATGTTTGTACTATGAGGCCATGGGCCAAGTTGAATCAAGGATGTTGGATTCATGAAATATATATATATATATATATATATATATATATATATATATATATATATATATATATATATATATATATATATATATACAGTATTTTCTGATATTGGATGTGGCGTATGTGGCCAGTTATATTTATTATGTACTGGATTGTGTGCTGAATGGTTGTGCATGCTATGTGTTAGGCTTACGGCTAGGGGGAAACCCTTATGCCGTGCCGGTCATGTGTTCCATCATTTGGGGCCGTGACATATGACTTACCCTATAATCTTCTTGATCTTTAAACATGTATTTGATTATGTTTATGAGATATTTACATTTTTATATGTTTCTGAAATACATTAAAATTATCTGAATTACTTACAATTTGAAATGTAGTTCAAGAATAGTATAATTTTGATAAATAGATTTTTGAATTCATGATATATCTGATTTCACATGTATTCCTCATTAAATGATAAAGTGAATATTTATACATGTGGCATTGATTTATAAAGCTATATGATTGTCTCGAGAAAGGGAATGTATATGTGATAAACCCTAAATGGGTAATTTATGACAAATGATCTATATTGAGACTGAGACTATGTATTATATTGAAAGCTCTGTTTTGAATTATATGGAATATGTGCATATGATAATTTTGTGGAGGAATCCTATTAGAAACACTGTCTGCTAATAACATGTGATGTTAGCTCTGATGCACCTTGATACCTCAGCTAACAGGGGTGGTGCTAACCCCGTGTAAGAGCCAACACACAGGATATGATATGTGATAGAGAACATAATACTTCTTATATAGGTGAGATGCTGACTATATGATATGTAACTTGCCTCCCTTACTGGGTGCTTGGAAAATACTTATATTAGAGTCCATTCGCGTGTCCTCTTAAATGGTGGTAGGAAAAACTTCAGCAAGATATTGAGTTTATGCAAATCCTACACCAACAAAGTACGGAAGGGTCTGAACTCTGATATGGTGATTCTGATATGGGATCCTCCTAATGTTTTCATGTGAGATATTTTGATACATAACAATATTTGTTTAATGATCATACAGTACAGTATATGATTTTGGATATATGAATATCCTCTATTTTTGAGAATATTTGAAATGCAGGTCTCATATAGATGTATTTTTTAACTGTATTTCTTATGTGACAAATTTTAAAATATGAGTACTTCTATATGTTGATCTAAGAGGTCATAGGAGGGATTATTTGCTCACTGAGTTGTCAAACCCACTACACGTTATTTATATGTTTTCCATATAAGAATATAAGTTGGGTCCTTCTCCTTCAAATAGTTGATCAGCTAGACAATATGATCTCTGGGTGAGCCTAATTTGTTTCCAAGGCTCCTAGATTTTGATTTATATTATATTTGTACTCTAGAGTATGCTCTATATGCCACAGGCAGGATTCTTACTTCTGTTGTTACTCTGATATTTATGTACTTTGTCTGTATATAGTATATGTATAGGAGAACCTATATGTATCTGTTTCTATACTAAATTATTGAAATATTCATGTTTATGGAAAATATATTTTCATAATATACGCGTTTCACGTGCCCTAAAATTAGGGGCGTGACAGATAAATTATTTCAATACACTAAAAGAGATTATTCTTATAATTAAATTGTGTGGAAATAATGGCAAAAAAAACCTATGGAGATACTTCGTTTAAAAAACAAATACAAAAATAGCTCGTGTACGTGGAACCACTTTTATAATTATAAGTGCTCACACGCCTTTGGGTGTCTTTGAGTCCTTTTTTATAATTTTAGTAGTTTAAAAAAATAATTAGTTACTAAATATTTTGAAAAAGTAATTAATAATTATTTAATGGTTAATATTGTGTAACTTCTTAATTTTTTATTACTTTTAATATTAAAATAAATAATTTAATTTTAATTATAGATAATTACTTAATATTTTAAAAATATAAATATTTATTAAAAATTTTGAAATTAATTATTTATATTAATTTTTAAAAATTTTGACAGGCCACTAGTAAGTTCTTAGATAAGTACCACAAATTAAATTCGTAGACATAGATATTACCAAAGTGTAGGTTTATGAAACCAATTCCAATTCGAATTCGAATTCACAAAACAGTAAATTAGTGAATTTGGATAAATCATTTTACAGGATAAAGTTAAAGAGAAAAAGACACAATTTAATATATTTAATATTTAATATTTTTTAAAAACTTTAAAGAATCATTATCTGTAAATTAATAAAAGTGGAGTTGTTCACAAAACGGAATGCTATATAATTATATACCCTACCCCTCCTTCTCCCTTATAATTTTTCACTCCAATGTTAAACCCTTCTCTTCTCATCTCTTTCTTCTTCTTCTGTTTCTCTCTCCGTTGTCCTGCAGGTTTAATCATGGAAAGGCAATACTTCTTCGATTCGGCCTACGCACGGATTTATAATGTCGAAACCACCCCAGAAGTTTCTACTAACGAAACCCACGAAGCCTCCAATGCTTCACCTCGCCCTGGCTTTCCATCCCAAATCCAGGAAAATTCTTTCTCTAACGTTCCTACTACGTTAAGGAGGAGAGTTCGCAGCAACAACTCAGAAGTAGAGAAATCTGTTGATAAACGTCTTGATTTTTATTAAGAGGATACAATCTTCGAATTTATGATTTATTAGGATACCTTTAAAATTAGTTGATTATTGTCTATGAATGTTATAGTCATTACATTAACTTTTTATTAGGATTTGGATTTATTATTTCAATATTTTGATATGAATTTTATCTCCATATTTATAGAGAAAAGCCTGATTTTGATCTTTGATAGATAAGTACTATTGAAATTGTAAGTTTCTGCCACGTTTATCTAATTTGATATATGAATTGTATTACTCTTAACACTAATTTGATATTTATGTGGCACTCATAGGTAGAATTTTCAAATAAGATTAATTTAATTAAAAAATTAAAAATTCTATTTGAGTGTCAGGAGTGTCAAATCGTATTAAATGAATATCAATTATTCATATACTAAATTAGATAATTAAATATGTTAAAAAAATTACAATTTTAATAATGAATTAAGTCTAGCATCAATCAATTCACGAAAAATTAAATAAAATTTTACTTATTTGTCAAAGACAAATAAAATTTTTCTCTATTTGTATATACCGTCAAAATACTTCCTAGAGGTAAGTGTGAGAGTTATTTGAGGAGACTTTTGGTGTGTGGTGTTGAGACCTCCGCAAATCACTTTTTTAGTGATGAAATGAGTTTTAAAAAGAATAAAAAAATAAATGAAGAGAAAATAGAAAAAAAATGAAAACACATTATCTTATTTGATATATGATAAAAAAAATTGAGATAATGTAATATTTTATTATTAGTTAATAAAATAAATTAAAAAAATAAAAAGATAGTATAAGTGAAAAGATTAAATTATCTTTAAATTTTAAATTATAAAAATTATTATTCTAATATAAATTGAACTAATTTAGAAAAAAACAAATGACTCTTTTTCTAATTAGCTAGGTTCATCACTTCATCTATTTTTATGTTAAAACATAATTATTTCTTATTCAATTGATTTAAAAAATCATAAATGGTTAAAATATTAAAATATATAGTATAGTAATTATATTAAATTACTATAACATAAGTTCTTTATAACAAAAATAAATAAATTCAAACCAAGTGAAACAATGAGATAAAGGAAACACAATTTACAAGAGCATTATGAAAGAATGATTTTCCCTTATTTGATGGAATATAAGATTTCCTAACTTTTGTGAAGGAATAAATTTTCTTTTATTTGATAGAATAGAATATTTTATGAAATATTTTATGAAATATTTTATTCCATCAAATCTATTTAATTAAACAATGGAATTATAAATTTCATATCCCATTTTTTTTCTATTCTAGTCAACCAAACATGACCTTATTTTTTCTTTCATTTTATTTTCAGTAATGAATTTTTTTTTTTGTAACCTTTAATCGGTTAAAAGAAAAATCACATTAAATTTTGTATTTGATTGTCCCCATTCCTTTATTATTTTATTTATATTTTTCTTTTCGCGGTCGTCAACAAAACGATGGGATTGGGATGTAGTGGGCTGTCTCACTTTTTCCTTTAACAAAAAAAAAACTATTTATATTTTGGTGCTTATATATATATATATAGTTTTTAATATTAGATGGATCTTGCTTGAATAGTGAAATTGCTCTCTTTCATAAACATTTTTTTCTTAAAGTTGAACTTTCGACATTTTAAAGGTTCTTCAACTGTTCATGAGATTAAAGTCACTCATCACTTAAGTCACAAATTTATAATTAATATTTATATAATCATTTTCCACTACAACAAAACCGCGGCATTACGGCGGTTTTTTAATAGGTTTAACGACGGTTTCAACCGTCGTTAAACCCATTAACGACGGTTTGTAAACCGTCGTGAAACTCTAGGTCTAACGACGGTTTTATCAACCGTGGGAATAACCGTCGCTATGTCTGGTTTAACGACGGTTGTTATAACCGTCGTTAAACCAGACATAGGGACGGTTCTAAACCGCCGTTAATAACTATTTTTAATTAATAAAATTAAATATAACGACGGTTTTTGACAAAAATCGTCGTTATATAACGATGGTTTTTACCAAAAAACCGTCGTTATTTCCTTTTTTTTAAAATTATAACGACGGTTTTGAGCTAAAACCGTCGTTATTTCTATTTATTTTTTAATTTTTTATTATTAAAATTAATTAAAAATTTTATAACAATTTTATTTATAATTTAAAATATAATATTTTATATTATTCATAAAACTACTAATACTGTTTTGATTATTAAATTTTTATATAAAATAAAAATTAATTTATATTTTTAATATTTTCTAAATTAATTTTTATATATTTTATTATATAATAATTAAACGTTTGAATTATTAACTAAATACTAAAGATGCATAAATTATTGAATTATAATGAATCTTCATATACAAAAAAATTTATATACAGAAAATTAATAGTAACAAAAGTGACGAAATTACATATACAAATATAATAACTAAATCAAGTTTCTGGACCCTACGGATGTTGATCACGCTGATGTCCACTACCACGATCGCTGAGGTCCTGAAAAATCAATTTTGTTTGTTAAAATTTTGAATGTTATTAAAATAAACAAAATTATACTAACAATTTTTATGTATTAAAATGTTACCCTGGGTGCGGGACTATGAAGTCCTGAAATTTCAGGTGGCAGCTGACCCTGAAATTTTTGTAACAGGAACGTCATAGCAGCCTCCATCTGTGCTTGGCGTGCTGCGATCTCAGCATCTCGTCGCTGGAGGTCAGCGTCTCGCTCCTGCATAGCTGTCTTCAGGCGCTGCTGCTCGATGTCCCGCTCCTGCATAGCTGTCTTCAGGCGCTCCACCTCACTCTGTAAGTCGTGGTATGACGGCCCAGACTGTGAGCTCGACCCAGACGAACTACGGCCGAAGACTTGAGTTGGGCAAACACCCAACCTAAATCCTCGAACGCGGCCGGAGTGCTCCTTAGTGCCAAGAGCTCTCGCAAGTGAATCGGCCGTCGAGAGCTCTTGGGACGAGCTGTCCTCCTGCTGGATCGAAGCAATTTTCTCCTAACATTCAATAACAGGAAATTAATAATATTAAACATTATTAAAAATTAAATAATTATCCACTTAAGGTTGATAAGATTTTATTACTCACCGCAACAGCCCGAGCTTCGTCGTTGATGTACGATCCGTCAACTCTTTTATGAGCTGCTGTCCATACATCACCACGAGTCACTGGACCCTGAAGCTCAATCTCCTGAATATTAAAATGATTAATCAATCAATTTATGATTATAGTCTTATAAACATTTTAAAAAACAAAATATTTATATCAGATTTAAACTTACCATCTCCGCCTTTTTGCGTGCAAGGCTCTTCAATCCAGTAGTGTGTAGCATTGTCAGCTGTCTTCTGTTCCGTTTATTCTTCGCAGCCACATCCTAATTAATCACATAGGAAAAATAATTAGTGACAATATTTAAAAGTTAAATTTTAAAAATATATATATTAACAACTTACCCTAGACTTCGCGTCTAGGCGATAGTCTACGAAAGTAGCCCACTGATCAGGTGGGATGCCTGTCGGGACTTCACTCCGCAACTGATCTCTGGTCTTCGTACCATCGTACGCCAGGTGAAATATATTGTATCGTGCTGCTCTCCATTTCGCTCCTAGCGACTGCATGATCAGTTTCTTGTGTTGATCCGTCACAATAAAATGTGTCTGCAAACGAAATTAAAAAATTAGTTAAACATAAATAATATATAAATTACGAATATCTATAATTAATTGCAAAAGATATATGTTTTCATACCTGAATATTATTTACGAAGACATTCGTCTTCGACTGCTGAGGAATGCTCCTCCAATCCCTGTAAGAGATCGGGAATAACCGAAAGTTATCCCCGATGGTGCCGAGGAAGACACCGAGCAAACCGCCACTGTCTCCGATAGGCTGGTGGTTGTCGTTGAACTGGACAACCACCTTTGACTGCTCAGGCAGGGCCCATACGTCGTGGACAGTCAACTGTCTGGACGTCATGTGCCCGGTCCCGTCTATCAAAATAATTAGTGACAATTATATATTTATATTACTAAGACAAAATTATTAAGCGCATAAAGTGTACATGATTACAATACTCACCGACTACATCAACTGTCCAACTCCTCCTGCGTCTGCGCTCCTGCTCACCGGGCTGATGCTCCGCCTCTACACCGCCAAAGATCGTCTCAAAATCGAACGAATAATCGTCATCCGATGCCTGAGCGTCGGGTGGGGGGAGTGTGCAGGGGACGGCCTGCGAATCCAGTGGCTGGGAGTCGCTAAGAGGGACTGATGATGCGGCAGCCTCCGACTCCATAATGGGCTCTCCGCCCTCACTGATCGCCCCACGGGGCGTGGGAGTCTGAGAACTGGACGCCCCTGCCATGTCTGATCTAGCCTTCTTCATCGTCACTGCTACTGGCAAAATGAATGTAATAAAACAATTATAAAATAAATTTTTCCTAATAAAAGTGATGGAAATAAATAAAATAGTATAGTAATTATAAGTAGTCTAAAATATATATAAATAGGCGGCAACAACAAAACTAATACCGTAACAAGCATAAATTAACTTCTTCTTCTGGAAACAATCTTTCTAAATTTTGCGTGTGTAACGGATCGCTCTCGTATATAAGATTTTCATCTTCATCGCCCATCTCGTATAAGTCACGGGGTTTTAAATGCATCACTATACTCCAGTTCTTGTCCAACTCATCTTGTACATAGTATACTTGATGAGCCTCAGATGCCTGGATGTATGGTTCGTCATCATCATTTTCACCAGTGTGAATCAACCGAGAAAAATCAACCGATGTCACCCCGAAGTCATCAATTGCAATTCCTCTCGTTGTAGTTGTGTTGGTCCACATACACTTAAATAATACGACTGTAAAATGGCCATGGTAGTTTAACTCGACAATGTCCAACAGTTTTCCATAATACGGGACGCCACCAAATTGCATATTCGTATCACTAGTACTTGCATAACTCCTCGTCCCGAAAGTACCGTAAACTCCACTATTTTGAGATGTCATCCCTTGGTCTCGCTCTAAAGTTCGAAATTTGAATCCATTGACATTGTAAGCACTGTATCGACGTGCTCTATCTAGTGGACCAAGTGCGAGATATTTTAAATCAGCACACTGCGATCCATCAGCATCATTTGCGATCTGGAAAACGAATACAGGATGAGTTGTACTCATATTTGACATATGAATTAAATGTGACCATGTTGAAATACTTACACGACGCGAAAACCAAGAGACAAATTCTCTGTGGACTTTTTTGTCTATCTCGATAGATGATCGCGTCCGACTTCTTAAACTATGTCGTACATAGTCTTTAAATTCCCTGTTGAGAAAACATTGTCTAAACACTTAATGCTACACAGGAAGAAAAATTGTATAATCATGTAGCTAAGTGTGAGTTAACTTACTGTAAGTAAGGATCAACTTCTTTGCAGTTTGTTAAGACATGCCGATGAGCCTGCAATTTTTCCCGGGGAGAAATGGTGAAATAATCAAATCCACCAACTGGTCTTCCTATTGGTGGGAACAAACTCCTGTCAGACGTCCCAACATCGGGTCGATCATCCACACGAGGAGGACGATTGAAGACAGTGTCAACACCATCTATGTATCTGGAATAGAATAACAAAACTTCTCCTGCAATATACGACTCTGCTATTGAGCCTTCTGGCCTTGCTCTATTCCGCACGAAAGATTTAAGTTTACCCAAGTATCTAGAGAACATAGATTAAATGAATAAAATTGGATTAACAATAATGCAAGAAATTGGACAGACTGTGTTTTTAATGTTTTACCTTTCGACGGGATACATCCAACGATATTGGACTGGTCCTCCTAACTTCGCTTCCATGACCAAATGTACAATAAAGTGCACCATGACTGTAAAGAAAGACGGCAGAAATAACATTTCAAGATGGCACAGCGTCATAATGATTCGATTTTGAAGTTGATCAAGTTCATTAACATTCAAAAATCTGGAGCACAGTTGCCGGAAGAATGAACAAAACTCGATCAGAACTGCAGATACCGGCTTCGGCAGTGTCTTTCTTATGGCTAATGGTAACACTTGTTCCATAAGGATATGACAGTCGTGACTTTTTAGTCCTCCGATCTTACGTTGTCTTACATCAATACATCTGGAGATATTACTGCAATAACCGTCAGGCACAGATACATTCTTAAGTGTTTTCAGAAATACTTCCTTGCCTGCATTTGTCAACGTGAACAAAGCAGGTGGATATTTACCGCCATCATCAGGCCACAGCTCAGGCCTCACACCAAACTCCTTTAAGTCTTTCCGCGCGTTTACGTGATCCTTTGAACGGCCGGAATCATTAAGTAAAGTGTAAATGATGTTATCGCAGACATTTTTCTCAATATGCATTACGTCAAGATTATGACGCAACATATTATTTATCCAATACGGAAGTTTGAAAAATATACTTTTCTTACGCCATTGTTGAGTTCCAGCATCAACCGAACCCTGACCTCGGGAACGCCGTTGTTGAGTCCCAACATCAGTTTCCACATTTTTTCCAAAGACAACTTCAATATCATTGACTTGTCGGAAAATGTCTACACCACTCAGTTGCGGAGGAGGGTTTCTTCTTTCCTCTTTTCCGTCAAACCTATTGCGGGCCAGCCTGAATTTGTGACCCGGAGATAAGAAACGGCGATGTCCCGTAAAACACCACTTCCGACTGTGAGGGAGACGGACTGGAGTAGAGTCAAAGTTACAGTACGGACAGGCTAATCCAGTATGAGTATTCCAGCCTGATAAACATCCAAGGCAGGAAAATCACTGATTGTCCACAAAAGAGCTGCATGCATATTGAACATTTCTTTACCAAATGCATCGTACGTCTTAACACCTTCAACCCACAACTCCTTCAGCTCTTCAATTAGTGGCTGTAAAAACACATCTATATCATTCCCCGGTGCTTTTTTCCCTGGAATTATCATTGACAACATGAATGAACTCTGTTTCATAGACATCCAAGGAGGAAGATTGTACGGAATCAGCAGAACTGGCCATATACTGTAACTTGTAGATAGGTTTCCAAATGGATTGAAACCATCTGTTGCAAGGCCCAAACGAACATTTCTCGGATCTGATGCAAATTGAGGATTCAGAAGATCAAATCTCTTCCATGCCTCAGAATCCTTTGGATGCCTCATGATGCCGTCAGAAATTTTGGCTTCAGAATGCCATCTCATAAATTCAGCAGTTTTAGAAGACATGAACAACCTCTGCAATCTTGGCTTAACTAGAAAGTATCTAAGAATTTTATTAGGCACCTTTTTTCGCTTCTCCCCCTTTTGTTTCGGTTTCCACCTTGGTACTGAGCACTTACAACAAGTTTCTCTACTTTCATGCTCACCCCAGTATAACATACAATCATTCTGACATGCGTGAATTTTTTTGTAGTTCAACCCCAACTTATTAATGATTTTTTTAGCATCGTAAAATGAAGGCGAAATCTTGGCATCTGGGAATACATCGACAAGCAACTCAAGTACCATCGACATTGCTTTGTCGCTTAGGCCGCACAAACACTTGATGTGATACAACTTCACCAAGAAAGATAGTTTTGAATACTTTTCACACCCTTCATAGAGCGGTTGTTCACCATCTTTCAGTAACTCATAAAAATATTTGACACTATCATCCATCTTTTTTGCTGACTGCGGATCTGGCATATCCACAGAAGCGATGCTCTCATTTTCGGGGTGAATCCCGAATGCATCACGGACTATGTTCTGGACATGGTCATCTCGAACTATGGGTTCTGAGACCTCAATTGGCATTATAGCATGTCCTACAGCAGGTTCTTCTTTAATCATTTCTCCGTGCAAACTCCAAAAAGTGTATCCCTCCGGAAATGGTTTGACGATCAAATGTTGGCGCACGACCTCGATGAGTTGCCATTTTTTGAATCTACACTTTGGGCATGGGCATATTATTCTACCTTCGACCCCAGAGTTAGCATTTGCGAATTCCAAAAATCCGTTTAAACCATTTAGGTACTCTATTGAATGTCGAGGTTTATTGATCCAAGATTTATCCATTTCTGAAATATTTATGAATTTAGATATCAATTAACTTAAATAGCATTTGCAATTGATTGTGCATAAAACACAACACATTTTGAAGAGGTGTAAAATGTTTTACATGTAAAACATTTTTGACAAATTTTATGATAATAGACATTTAATGAAGCACTAAATAAAAAATCTTCGTTATTGTCATTAATTAAAAGGATGAGTTTCATGATCAAATCTCTACGAATCTGAATTTTTTGGAAAAGACAGCTACTAGCAGGAAAAAAATTGAATTATGATTTTACATCTGCCGTTACAATTTTTATTATAGTATTTACATGGTAAAATTTCTAACGAACTCTTAAAGGGAATTGAAATTTCCAATTCCCTATCTGAAAAAGTAAAATCAGTGGCCCACACAAGGGCCATATATTGAAGAATAATTCTACTCAATTACATTTAAGATATTGTTTGTTCCTTAATAGAGAATCTAGTGTAATTAATTAAAATAATGAGTTTCATGATCGAATTTCTACGAATGTAAATTTTTTGCAAAGGAAAAACCACTAGCAGCAAAAAATTAAAATATTATTTTACAGCTGCCGCAAAACTTTCAATTATAGTATTTACATGGTAAACATTCTAACTAATTCAGATAAGGAATTGAAATTTCAATTCCCTATTTAAAAAATTAAAATCTGTGGCCCATATAAGGGCCATATATTCAAGAATAATTCTACTCAATTACATATAAAATCTTGTTAGTTCTTTAATAGAGAATCTAGTGTAACAACAAAGTGCATTCAAAATTATTACACTACTAGCATACATATTAAAATTATGTTATTATAAATTTATTTCCATTTTTTAAAAATTATGTGTTTTTTTAAATGAGTTTTATTTTTTTAAAACTAATTCATAATACTAATTTTGTCTAGTTATTAACATTTATTATTTTATCTCATCACCTGAATAAATATTTTAATATTTTATTAACAACTGTAATATAATTTGACTATTATTAATTTATGAATATTAATTAAATACGTTTATCAATATAATAACTACTTTCAATTTATGTTATTATTAATTCATTAAAAATTATTACACTACTAGCATACATATTAAAATTATGTTATTGTAAATTTGTTTTCATGTTTTAAAAATTATGTGTATTTTTAAATGAGTTTTATTTTTTTAAAACTAATTCCTAATACTAATTTTGTCTATTTATTAATATTTATTATTTTATCTCATCACCTAAATAAATATTTTACTATTTTATTAACAACTGTAATATAATTTGACTATTTTTAATTGATGTATATTATTTAAATACGTTTATCAATATAATAACTACTTTCAATTTATTTACATTAATTTTAATAATATTTGAAAAACAGTAAATAACTTGTATTTAAAACAAAATTCACTATCATTTTATACTAAATTAATAATATTATATATATTTCTTAAATTTTTATTAAAATATACGTATATTATAATATTAAACATCATAAATATCACAAAAATAACACAAAATTTAAAATTGATTCATACAATAATGTACATCACAATGACAAATATATTTATAACAAAAGTAGTAAGTAAATAAAATATCTAATATTATCTCAATCTAACATATAATAATTTGAAATAAATTCATTCAAAATCTAATTAATTAAATTACATACATTCAAAATGATTCTAAATAAATAACGCACAAAAATCAAAATTAAAGTGTCGTCCCAACGTCACAATATCTTCACAAAATAAAATAAAAAAAATATAAGAAAATATTTTGAACATACAATATAAAAAGAAATTAATCAAATACAATTAAAAAATTAAATGACATACCTTGAGAGTAAATAAAACACGCCGGAGATAACACTACAGTCAAAAAACTTCACCAGCACAATAAATAAATTCAGAGACTATATTATAGAAAAATAATCTATCAAGAAACTGTTGTAAGAAAAATAAAGGAGACCATCCAATTTATAGACGAACGCGCGGTTTAACGACGGTTATTAACCGTCGTTAAACCGACCAAAAACCGTCGCTAAATGGGTTTAGCGACGGTTTCTAAAAAAAACCGTCGTAACGTGTAACTTTAACGACGGTTTTTACTAAAAGCGTCGTTAAACTACACGAACATCGAGTAACGGTCTGAATTCCGAATGTTATAACTTCACGACGGTTTTAATGAAACCGTCGTGATTTAACGACGGTTATAGTAACAACCGTCGTAAAATAACGACGGTTTTATGTTTAACCGTCGTTAAATCACGACGGTTTTACAATAACCGTCGTAATGTCCGCCAAATATTTCCCTTCACCCCAGATGACCACGGTTGGATCTTACCCGTCCGTATTTCACGACGGTTTTTTGAAAAACCGTCGTTAGGTGTCGAACTTTAACGACGGTTCATAAACCGTCGTTAAACTTGGCTTTAGAGACGGTTTTTTATGACCGTCGTTAAACACCCGTCGTCATTCCCCGCTTTTCTTGTAGTATTCAACCATATAATATACATATATTGATCAAGTAATATTGAACAACAACAAAAAAGCTTATTTATGCGATATAGAAATCAATATTAATTTTTTTTATATTAAATGATATTATCATAACATAATGGAAAGACTGAGAATAATATCAATACATATAATCTTTACAAAATCAATTAATAATACTATGGTCCAAGAGCTTGGCACAAATGGCACTTCTTTGACCATAAATGTAAAATTGCATATGAATTCAATTCCTTACTCTCTCATCGCATACAATATCTTTAATAAACAAAATAATAATAATAATAACGATAATAATAATACTATGCTATTTATAAGTTTTAAAATGCAATAAAAAAATAAAAGTAACATGAATGATAGTAAAAATTTATAATTGAATTAAAATCAACATTCCTTTAAATCAATAAATAGTAGGAAACTTGTAACTAATCGGTCAAAATGGTTAGTAACTTATATTTATGAGAAGATCAAATATTTGAATTTTAAGAGACTCCATTATGGGGATGGCCGAATGTTGTAATCACTTCAAGAGTCTAATAAGAATTAGTCACATAATAATATATATAGCTCTTGATTCTTAAAAAAAAATTCAAAACATCTATTGAAGTTAGCCTAGCCATCCATCCTACTTTATTTACAAGGTTGGGGTGGGAACATGCCCATTCTAACATTTTTTGTAGATATTTCACGTTGAAGCTATATGTAATCACCCCTAGCTTCTTTCTTGCCCTAGAACTGTGAGATTTGGGAATGTAGCCCCTCCTCCACCTCTTCTATTTTCTACATTTTTGGTCCATTTCTTTTGTAGTTCCTTCCTTTGGGAAAGTCTTTTTAGAAGAGTTTTTTTAATTCTATTAGAGAAGACTTTTTCTCTTATTTTAAAAAACATTTGAAGTTTTAAGTTTATGTATCTCTACATCTAGATCTACAACTTTGTGCTCACTCATAGGTAGAAGTCTATATCTACAACTCTATGTTTACATTTTTGTTTAAGAAGATTGAAGAGAGATAATCTTTACAGAGACACTATAACAAAATCGGAAATTTACGGCAGTTTTTAAGTGAGCATAACGACGGTTTTGACCGTCGTTAAGCCATTTAACGATGGTTTTGAAACCGTCGTGGATCCTTGGGTTTAGCGACAGTTTTAGTCAATCATGGGAACAACCGTCGTTATGACTGATTTTACGACAATTTTTAAACCGTCGTAAAACCGAGTATAATGAAGGTTTTTAAACCGTCATTAACTGTAACGAAGGTTTAAAAATCGTCGTTAATTTGACAATTATTTTTAATTTTTTAAGTAATAAAATTAATTTAATTTTTTATAACAAAAATTTATTTTTAATTTAAAATTTAATATTTTGTGTTATTCATAAATACTAATGATGATTAAATTTTTTTTATTAAATTATTATGCATAATAAAAATTAATTTATATTTTTAATATTCTATACATTAATTTAGATACATTTTTATCTATTATATAATAATTAAATGTTTGAATTACTTAATAATTTAAAAAATTATTTTAAAATTTATTAATATTTAACTACATACTAAATATGCATAAATTATTGAATTATAATAAATCTATATATAAATAAAAAATATATACACAAAAATTAATAGTCACGAGCATTACAAAATTACATATACATACTATAATAACTAAATCATGTTCTCGGATCCTGCGGATGCTGATCACGCTGATGCCCACTACCACGGTCACCAGGGTCCTGAAAAATAAAATTTTTTTGTTAGAATTTTTAGCATTTTCAAAATAAACAAAATTATACCAACAATTTTTATGTATTAAAAAATTACCCTGAGTCTGGGACTATGAAATCCTACAATTCCAGGTGGCAGCTGACCCTGAAATTTTTGTAGCAGGAACACCATAGCAGCCTCCATTTGTCCCTACTGTGCTGCGAGCTCAGCGTCTCGTCGATGCCGCTCGACATCCTGCTCATGCATAGCTGCCTTCAAGCACTCCACCTCATTCTGTAAGTCGTGGTATGACGGCCCAGACTATGAGCTTGACCCAGGCGAGCCACGACCGAAGACTTGAGTTGGACAAACACCCAACCCAAATCCTCGAACGCGGCTGGAGTGCTCCCTAGTACTAAAAGCTCTCGCAAGTGAATCAGCCGTTGAGAGCTCTTGGGACGAGCTATCCTCATGCTTGATCAAAGCAATTTTTTCCTAACATCTAATAGTAGACAATTAATAATATTAAATATTATCTAAAAATTAAATAATTACCCACGTACAGTTGATAAAATTTTATTACTTACCGCAACAGCCTGAGCTTCGTCGTTGATGTATGATCCGTCAGCTCTTTGATGAGCTGACGTCCATATATCACCACGCGTCACCGGACCGTCAAGATCAATCTCCTAAAATTTAAAATAATTAATCAATTTATGATTATATATATTATAGTCTTCTTAACATTTAAAAAAAGATATTTATGACTTTTTTACTTACTATCTCCGCCTTTTTACATACAAAGCTCTTGGATCCAGTGGTGTGTGGCATTGTCAGTTGTCTTCTGTTCCGTTTATTCTTACCAGCTACATCCTAATTAATCACATAGAAAAATTAATTAGTCACAATATTTAAAAATTAAATTTTATAAATATATTAATATACACAATTTATCCTAGACTTCGCGTCAAGACGATAGTCTATGAAAGTTGCCCACTGATCAGGTGGGATGCCTATTGGGACTTCACTTCGCAACTGATCTCTGGTCTTTGTACCATCATAGGCCAGACAGAATAAATTGTACCGTGCGGCTCTCCACTTCACTCTTAGCGACTGCATGATCAGTTTCTTGTGTAGACCCGTCACATTAAATGTGTCTGCAAACGAAAGTAAAAAATTAGTTACACATAAATTGCACATAAATTGTAAATAAATATAATTAATTATAAAATATATATATTTTCATACCTGAACTTTGTTTACGAAAACATTCTTCTTCGACTACTGAGGAATGCTCCTCCAGTCCCTGTAGAAGATCGTGAATAACCGAAAGTTATCCATGATGGTGTCGAGAAAGACACCGAGCAAACTGCCACTGTCTCCGATAGGCTGGTGGTTGTCGTTGAACTGGACAACCACCTTCAGCCCCTGAGGTAGGGCCCATACGTCGTGAAAAACCAACTGTCTGGACGTCACCTGCCCGGTCCCGTCTGTCATAATATAGACAATTATATATTATATTACTATGACAAAATTATTAAGCGTATAAAGTGTTTACAATACTCACCGACTACATCAATTGTCTAACTCCTCCTACGTCTGTGCTCCTGCTCACTGGGCTGATGATCCTCCTCCACACCGGCAAAAATCGCGTCAAAATCGAAGGCATAATCATCGTCTGGTGCTTGAGCGTCGGGTGGAGGAGTGTGCAGGGGATGCCCTGTGAATCCAGTGGACGGGAATCGCTACCAAGGACTGATGACGCAGCAGCCTCCAACTCTCCTTCCCGAGAGAGAACTGTGTCAGACTCCATAATGGGCTGTTCGCCCTTACTGATCGCTGTGCAAGGCGTGGGAGTGTGAGAACTAGACACCCCTACCATGCCCGTGTAGAGTGATCTAGCCTTCTTCATCGTTACCGCTCCTGCCAAAATGAAATTAATAAGATTAGTCACCGCATAAAACAATTACAAAATAAACTTTGCATAATAAAAATTATGAAAATAAATAAAATTGTACAGTAATTGTAAGTAGTCTAAAATATATGTAAATAGGCGACAACAGAAAAACTAATATCGTAACAAGCATAAATTAACTTCTTCTTTTGGAAACAATCTTTTTAAATTTTGCGTGTATAATGGATCGCTCTCATATATAAGATTTTCATCTTCATCGTCCATCTTGTATAAGTCACAGGGTTTCAAATGCATCACTATACTCCAGTTCTTGTCCAGCTCATCTTGTACATAGTACACTTGATGAGCCTCAGATGTCTGGATGTATAGCTCTTCATCATCATTTTTACCAGTGTGAATCAACCGAGAAAAATCAACTGATGTCACCCCGAATTCATCAATTGCAATTCATCTCATTGTAGTTGTGTTGGCCCACATACACTTAAATAATATGACTGTAAAATGGTCGTGGTAGTTTAAATCAATAATATCCAATAGTTTTTCGTAATATGGGACGCCACCAAATTGCATGTTCTTGTCACTACTACTTGCATAACTCCTCGTCCTGAAAGTACCATAAACCTTGCTATTTTAAGATGTCATCTCTTGATCTCGCTCTAAAGTTTGAAATTTGAATATATTTACATTGTAAGAACTGTATCGACGTGCTCTATCTAGTGGACCAAGTGCAAGAAATTTTAAATCTGCACACTGCGATCCATCGTCATCAATTGCGATCTGAAAAACGAATAAAGGATGAGTTGTACTCATATTTGACATATGAATGAAATGTGACCACGTTGAAATACTTATATGACACGAAAACCAAGAGACAAATTTCTTGTGGACTTTTTTATCTATCTCGATAGATGCTCGCGTCCGACTTCTTAAACTATGCCATACATAGTCTCTAAATTGTAATAGCCGTAAATTTAACGAGAAAGTTCAACTAAAGAAATTTAGAATAAAAGAGATAATTTTAGAAATGGAGATTTTAATTAAGGAAAATTTGGAATTAAAGAGAAGATTTCGAAAATGGAGTTAGGACCTGGTGAAAATAAGTTATTATTTACATGGAATAAAGAATTATAAAAGAAATGTTAGAAATTTATGTTTCGGAGCAAAAATGTAATTTCTTAAAAGTTTCGGGGTTAAAATGTAAATAAGAAAATTTTGCAAGGACCTCCCTCAAAAAGTAAAATTTTGCAAAAAAGTCCCCTGGGATATTTTAAGGGCCTCAACCAATCCGGAAGGTGGTCAGTGACAGATTTCTCTATCTCTCTTCAGAAAATTCTCCCCGAAAACCCTTTAACTTCTCTCTAAGATTTCTTCGCCTACGGATCTCGGATTTCGACACCACCACCACCAACGGACTCAGGACGAAGAGTTCTTCAAATCCATCTGATTGGTTTCTGGAGAATTGGCCGGAAAATTGAAGGAAAAAACGGTTAAAAAGGTAACCCCCGAAACTCCTACTTTTAGTTTTCAAACGCAAAAACTAACACCGTAGATCGATCCAGAAGGCATCGAAACATTTGGATCTCAAATTTCAGCCAGACCCACCACCGCACGTGCCCCCACGCGCCGCATCTCCCTCGGCGAGTGAAGCCCACGCGCAACTCCTCGGGTGGCGCGAGTAGCGTGTGGCAGCCGAACCTCCTTGCGTTGACCGAGCTCCCGGAGGCTAAATTTCACAAATCCGGAGTCGTTTTCAAGGTTTGCGGACGTTTTGGACTCGATTTTGGGGTTTATTTCGCTGAATTCGGATCAGAAAATAGGATTTTAAGGGTGTCCAACTTTGTACTTCAAAGTGGTGAGTAGATGATTCTTTCTATGGCTTGTTTTTACTCTTCTTGAACTTTACATTGATAAATGAGCACGATTACATATTATTTATACTTCCATATGTTCTTGAAATGGTTTGGAAATGTCTGAAATATTTGGTATATGATATGTAGTTCAAGAAGAGTTTGATTTTGCAATAAATTTTGAAACAGATTGAACTTGTGATTTTTTTTACACGTATTAATTGTTGGATATGAAAATTATGCATATTATTTTATGAAAGAAATTGAATGGCAAGCGTAAAGCTCATGGCGAGTTGCTTGATAATTTTACATTCTATTTGATGAATATGCATTAATATATATATATATATATATATATATATATATATATATATATATATATATATATATATATATATATATATATATATATATATATATATATATCTACATTCATGTAGAAAAACGACAGAGCTTTCAATCTCAGTACAAAGTTGTTTATAACATATATATATATATATATATATATATATATATATTGAAGAATTTTGTCGGTTATATGGCTTGAGACGGTAATGTGAAGGTGATAGTAGTGGGAATGTGAGGAGGCAGTTGGGTGATGTACTCACATTCCCTGTTGATGGAAGTTGTAGTCAGAGGTATTGTGAGAAGGCAGTTGGGTGATGTACTCACATTCCCTGATTACTTATTGTGATGATGATAGTGGTCATGTGAGAAGGCAGTTGGGTGATGTACTCACATTCCCTGATTACCTACTATGATTGTGACTATGGTATTGTGAGGAGGCAGTTTGGTGATGAACTCACATTCCATATTTATCTATTGAAAAGATTTGATTTTTAATGCATACCAAAATCTATTTAAGATTTATTTGTATCATATATGGTTACAGCTATTAAAATGTGATTTGAACTGAGAATATTTTGAAAATGCGGGTCCCATAAGAATGTACTTTTGAACGGTGGATTTTGATATGATAAGTTTTACTATATAAGTACATCCTTATGTTGATCTAAGAAGTCATAGAAGGTGTTATCTGCTCACTGAGTTGTAAAACTCACTACACGTGGTTGATATATTTTTCAGATAAAGACCCAGAATTTGGTCCTGCAGCTACTTGATCGACTAGGTATCATGCTTCAGTGGTGAGCCTAACTTGTTTCTAGGCTCTCAGTGTAATATATTGTAATATATTTGTACTCTAGTGTTGTTCTGAAAGTCACAGGCAGGATCCTTGTTTCCGCTGTAAACTTGATGTATATAGACTTGGCATGTATAATTATTGGTTTTGTAAACTTGTGAACGTTGAATAATACTTGGATATGTATTATCGTGAGATCATTTGCATATGCGTAATAAAAAATTTAACGGATATTAAAAGTATTCGCGTTCTTAAAGTAGGGACGTGACATAAATTCTCTGTTGAGTAAACATTGTCTAAACACTTAATGCTACACAAGATAAAAAATTGTATGCAAATGTAGCTAACTGTGAGTTAACTTACTATAAGTAAGGATCAACTTCTTTGCAGTTTGTTAAGACATGCCAATGGGCCTACAATTTTTTTCGGAGAGAAAGTGTGAAATATTCAAACCCACCAATTGGTCTTCCAATTGGTGGGAACATACTCCTGTCAGATATCCTAACATCGGGTCGATCATCCACACGAGGAGGACGATTGAAGACAGTGTCAACACCATCTATGTACCTGGAACAGAATAATAAAACTTCTCCTACAACGTACGACTTTGCTATAGAACCTTCTGACCTTGCTCTATTCCGTGTGAAAGATTTAAATTTATCCAAATATCTAGACAACATAGATTAAATGAATAAAAGTGGATTAACAATAATGTAAGAAATTTGAATTATGTGTTTTTAATGTTTTACCTTTCGATAGGATACATCCAACGATATTGGACTGATCCTCCTAACTTCACTTCCATGATCAAATGTACAGTCAAGTGCACCATGACTATAAAGAAAGACGATGGGAATAACATTTCAAGATGGCACAGCGTCATAATGATTCGATTTTGAAGTTGATCAAGTTCATTAACATTCAAAACTCTAGAACAAAGTTATCGAAAGAATGAACACAACTCAATCAGAACTGCAGATACCGGCTTGAGAAGTGTCTTTTTTATGGCTAACGGTAACAGTTGTTCCAAAAGGATGTAACAGTTATGACTTTTTAGTCCTCCGATCTTACGCTGTTTTAGGTCAAGACATCTGGAGATATTACTGGAATAACCGTCAGTTACAGATATATTCTTAAGTGTTTTGAAAAATACTTCCTTACCTGCATTTGTCAATGTGAACAAAGCAGGTGGATATTTACCGTCATCATCTGACCACAGCTCAGACCTCACACCAAACTTCTTTCAGTCTTTTCGCGCATTTACGTAATCCTTTGAATGGCCAGAATCATTAAGTAAAGTGTAAATGATGTTGTCACAGACATTTTTTACAATATGCATGACGTCAAGATTATGACGCAACATATTATTCGTCCAATACGAAAGTTTGAAAAATATACTTTTCTTACGCCATTGTTGAGTCCCAGCATTAACCAAACACTGACCTCGGGAACGCCATTGTTGAGTCTCAGCATCAATTTTCACATTTTTTTCGAAGACAACTTCAATATCATCAACTTGTCTTAAAATGTCTATGCCACTCAGTTGCGGAGGAGGGTTTCTTCTTTTCTCTTTTCCGTCAAACCTATTGCAGGCCATCCTAAATTTATGACCCGAAGATAGAAAGCGGCGATGTCCCATAAAACACCACTTCCGACTATAAGGAGGACGGACTAGAGTAGAGTCAAAGTTACAGTACGGACAGGCTAATTTAGTATGAGTATTCCAGCCTGATAATCCAAGGCTAAGAAAATCACTGATTGTCCACAAAATAGCTGCATGCATATTGAACATTTCTTTACTAAAGGCATCGTACGTCTTAACACCTTCAACCCATAACTCCTTCAACTCTTCAATTAGTGATTGTAAAAATACATCTATATCATTTCTCAATGCTTTTCTCCCTGTAATTATCATTGACAACATGAATGAACTCTGTTTCATAGACATCCAAGGAGGAAGATTATACGGAATCAGCACAACTGGCCATATATTGTAACTTGGATTGAAACCATCTGTTGCAAGGCCTAAACGAACATTCCTTGGATTTGATGCAAATTGAGGATTCAGAAGATCAAATCTCTTCCATGCCTCAGAATCCTTTGGATGCCTCATGATGCCGTCAAAAATTTTGTCTTCAGAATGCCATATCATAAATTCAGCAATTTTAGAAGACATGAACAAACTCTACAATCTTGGCTTAACTAGAAAGTATCTAAGAATTTTATTAGGCACCTTTTTTTCGCTTCTCCACCTTCTGTTTCAGTTTCCACCTTGGTGCGGAGCACTTACTACAACTTTTTCTACTTTCATGCTCACCCTAGTATAACATACAATCATTCTGACATGCATGAATTTTTTTGTAGTTCAACCCCAACTTATTAACGACTTTTTTAGCCTAGTAAAATGAAGGCAGAATCTTGGCATCTGGGAATACATCGACAAGCAACTCAAGTACCATCGACATTGCTTTGTCGCTTAACCCGCACAAACACTTGATGTGATACAACTTCACCAAAAAAGACAATTTGAAATACTTTTCACACCCTTCATAGAGTGGTTGTTGACCATCTTTCAGTAACTCATAAAAATCTTTGACACTATCATCCATCCTTTCTTCTGACTGTGGAACTGATATATCCACAAAATCGATGCTCTCATTTTCAGGGTGAATCCCGAATGCATCACGGACTATGTTCTACACAGGGTTATCTCGAACTATGGGTTCTGGGACCTCAATTGGCATTATAGCATGTTCTACAGCAAGTTCTTCTATAATCATTTCTCCATGTAAATTCCAAAAATTGTATCCCTCCGAAAATAGTTTGACGATCAAGTGTTGGCGCATGAGCTCGATGAATTGCCATTTCTTGAATCTACACTTTGGGCATGGGCATATTATTCTACCTTCGACACCAGAGTTGACATTTGCAAAATCCAAAAATCCGTCTAAACCATTCAAGTATTCTATTGATTGTCGAGGTTTATTGATCCAAGATTTATCCATATCTGAAATAATTATAAATTTAGATAACAATTAACCTAAATAACTCTTACTCTGAATTGAAAGAAAATATGACTATTTTACATGGGAAGGGATTTGCAATTGATTGTGCATAAAACACAACACATTTTGAAGAGGTTTAAAATGCTTTACGTGTAAAAAATATTTAACAAATTTGATGATAATTGACATTTAATCAAACACCAAATAAAAAAATTTCGTCATTGATTCGCTATAAATAAAGAATCCTGATCCCAAAGAATTTAAGAGAGAGTGAAAAATAGAGAAATAAGATACCTATTTGATCTTAAGAAACTTATAATGCATGAAATTTATAGATTTCATTGACAAGATTTGTCGCACCTTATGAAAGTGGGATAGATAATGACATTGGCTTGCATAATATGAAATAAAACACTTGAAATATCTCTACGAATCCAGGAACAAAAATTTTAACTTTTGAAACAGTGACATTGATAAAGTCTTTGGTCATGTGCCAATTTTATTTCATTCTCCTAATGTCATTAATTTAAAGAATGAGTTTCATGATCGAATCTCTATGAATCTGAATTTTTTGGGAAAGACAGCCACTAGCAGCAAAAAATTGAATTATGATTTTATATCTGCTGCTACAATTTCAATTATAGTATTTACCTAGTAAAATTTCTAACAAACTCATATAGGGAATTGAAATTTCAATTCTCTATATGAAAAAGTAAAAGCAGTGGCCCATATAAGGGCCATATATTTAATAATTCTACTCATTTACACCTAAGATATTGTTAGTTCCTTAATAGAGAATCTAGTGTAAGAACATAGTATATTAAAACTTATTGCACTATTATTTTCTATTAAAATTATGTTATTATATATATTTGTTTTTATTTTTTAAAAACTACATGTATTTTTAAATTAGTGTTTTAATTTTTTAAAACTAATTCCTAATACTAATTTCGTCTATTTACTAACATTTATTATTTTACCTCATCACCTGAGCAAATATTTTAATATTTTAGAAACAACTATAATAAAATTTGACTATTACTAATTTATGTATAATATTTAAACACGTTTATCAATATAATAACTATTTTTGATTTATTTGCATCAATTTTAATTATATTTTTTAAACACTAAATAACTTATATTTAAAATTGAATTCACTATCATTTTATACTAAATTTATGATATTATATATATTTGTTAAATTTATATTAAAACATACTTATATTTTTAAAGTAGTGTCACAATTTTTATAAAAAAAATTTTAATACTCACTCTGTCTATTTATTAAAATTTATTATTTTACTTCATCAATTACACTTCAATTCATCTACTAAATTTATGTTATTATATATATTTGTTTTCATTTTTTAAAACCTACTTGTAATTTTTATTAACAAATTTTATTTTTAACTATGTGTATTTAATAATTTTTTTCATATTATTCCATCAACACCGCATCAATATCTCTATTTTTTTATTTTTGTAAATCCTTTCTAATATTATATACAAAAATTTTACTTCAAAAATAATTAAGTATAATATTTCAGCATTATTAAAAAAGAAATTACCTCTTACATATTTTCAACGGACAAAATATATTATAATCTTAAACATTATAAACATTGCAAAAGTAACAAAAAATTTAAAATTTATTCATACATATACATCACAATGTAAATTATATATTTTTTTTAAATATAAAGTACATAAAATATCTAATATTATCGCATTTTAACATACAATAATTTGAAATAAATTTATTTAAAATAAAAATAATTAGATTGCATACTTTCAAAATGATTCCAAATAAATAACGCTCAAAAATCGAAGTGTTACCACAAGATATTCACAAAAGAAAATAAAAAATAATATAACAAAATATTTTGAATATACAATATATAAAAAAAATCAAATATAATTATAAAATTAAATGACATACCTTGAGAAAAATAAAAACAAGTCGCAAAGTAAACCACAATATCAGAACTCATAAATCACAATAAAAAATCTTAGCTGATGTATTTTATACAAAAAAAACTATAACTGAAAGTGTTCGTAATGAAAATGAAGAGGGAAGACGAATATATAGACGAACGCATGGTTTAACGGCAGTTACTAACCGTCCTTAAACCAATAATAAACCCATTTAACGATGGTTTTCATTGTGACTGTCGTTACGCATAGGTTTAACAACGGTTTTATTAAAACCGTCATTAAATCACACGAATCTCGAGTAATGGTTCAAATTTCGAACGTTAGAAAGTCCACGACAGTTTTTAGAATACCGTCGTGGATTTTCATAATTTTTTTTATTATCCTAAACCGAGACATATTACCACGGTTTAATCTGGACCGTCTGTATTTAACAACGGTTAAAAAATCGTCTCTAAATGCAGGCTTTGCGATAATTTTTTATGACCGTCGTTAAAAAACCATCGCGATACCTCGGTTTTGTTGTAGAGAGAGCTGGGAGGTGTGTTGCATCTTCATTAATGTATCTCTATTTTTTTTCATTTCTAGTTGTATTATTTGTGTATTTGAAATGTTGAGTTATATCATTTAGTAGACTAATGTTTGTGAGATGTACATATTGCCTCTATTTTCTTTTGTTATAGCAGGTAACTTACGTATTTTTTAAAACTACAGAACTAAACTTCTTTTATTTATTTCACCTGACTTTATCCACTATTGTTAGTCTTACTGTCTGTTGTAATCTTTTACATTAATGAATAATAGCTTCCACTTGTAAGAAGAAAAAAAAAATAGAAGCTGTATGTAATCCTTCTGAACTAAAAAGAGAAAAAACTCCACGAAATCCCATGGAAGATTAAACAAGTCCACATTGGACAGTGACTTTGGAACCTTAAACCGACAGTCGCTGGCCACAGATTTGGTCGAAGACCTGGTGCTTCCTATGTTGGGTGAGAAATACAGAAACCGAAGAGGGAATTGCATTTAAGATTTGGACTCCAACTCCGAACACTCTCTGTGTCTGCTTCTAAAATTAAATCTAAAGAGACGGGCTAGTTCGTCCAAAAGCTATTTTTCCATCAGGGAGTGGAGACAAGATTTTGTGAGAAGAAGGAATTTGAAGAAAGGGAATGACATTAGGCTCCACCGAGATCCATAACAAAATCGGTTTAACTGTGTGTTCTTCAGCATTCTGGTGTCTGAGATTGTTCTCTAATGCCGCCTTTTGGCTTAGTTCAGGTGATAATTGGGCAGTGGAAGTGAGTTTCAATTTCTATTAATATAAAAGGAAATAAGGATGGAATTTTGGTATTTTCACAAATCTATAGTTCAATTGTATTTTTTGTTTTCTTATTTTCAAGAATACATCAATTTAATTCTTTTATAATTTGTAATATAAATTTAATTTCTCTAATTTTAATAAATAAATTAAAATAATATTTCTGTTAACTTCATCATCCATTATACTATTAATTTGTCACATGTATGTCACAGATATAACTAAATCTATTAATATGTATTTTTAAATGGCTAGATATAACAACTTTATTTAATAATGCACATATGTAATGTATAACATAACAGATTAATTATAAGATAGACAATAAATTTAACATATAAATCATTTTAACTCATTTATTAAAATTAAAATGATTAAATTCATATTACAAATTATAAGATGACTAAATTAATATATATATTTAAAAATAAAAAGATCGAAAGTTCAATTAAGCTTTTATAAGTCTCCTCAACTTTATTTGGTGGTTCTCTTGTCCTTTGAAATAATTTCTATTTTGGGACAATTTGATTATTTTTGTGATGCATTTATACAGTTGTGAGTCGTTAAGATTAAGAATGGCCTACATACATAAATTCAAATAAAATAGAAGATAATTGATTTTCTACCATAATTTTTTTTTCAATTGTTTGAAATCTTAAAATCAATCGAAATTTGTATTTTGATTCTTAACTTAAGAGATAACTTTAGTATTATTGAATTAATTGACTCGATTGGTTCCTTTGTACCATAAGTTAAAAGATCGCAACTCATGCAAGTTTGAAACATTTACAAATTTGGAGAATTTTTAAAATTAATTGATATTAATGAGATTGATATTTAATAAACTAATCCAGCTCAGCCACCGTTAGTATATGAGTTGAGATTGAGCTTGTCAAAAAACCCGTGTCATCTGAGTCAGTGATGTATCAATCCAAGCCACTCCATTTTTTTGGATTGGGCCGGTCCATTAATCAGCTCAACTTTTATCTCAAAGTATAAATAGTATTATGGTAATTATTTTTTTCGTTTAGTTGTACTTTTATTTATTTTAAAAAATGTAATCAATTTAATCTCTTTAAATTTTATAATATAAATTTAATCAATTTAATTTCAAAAAATGAATCAAAATAATTTTTTTTATTAAATTTACTTTTTATTTAGTCATTAATATGCTATGTATACATCATATATATATTACTAATTGTGTCGTTAATATATTATTTTTTTGAGTAAGTGAACATAACATGTAATATTTAACAATACATATATAGTATATATGTACTAGATTAATAATAAAATGAATGGTAAATTTAATAGAAAAACAATTTTGATTCATTCATTCAAATTAAATGAATCAAATTTATATTACAAATTATAAGAAAAAATAAATTGATATATTCTTAATAATAGTGTCATTTAAGAGTAAGTATTTAATCCATAAGTCGTAGACTAAAATTTATATAAGTAGAAAACTAAAAAACTATTTAAATTAAAAAAAAATTAACTGAACTACATACAAGTAATAATTTTTTAATTTCCTATTTATATAAATTTTGATCCATGAAGAAACTAAATGCTTGTTCATTGTAAAAACAAATAACAATCTTTACTACCTAAGAAGTCAAATGGAACAAATCCAATGAAATTAATTGCATTCCTCCTTTTACGTTAGAAGTCAAATCAAGAGCAAATGGCATGACATAATCAGCATAAATACTAAAGAAATGTTGCAATTAATATCATTTTGTTTTAATTGGTTTAGGGTTCTTATATAAGGGCAATACAGGATGAAGGTTGAAGCACCAAGATGCGGACAAGGTTTGTGAAAATGATGTTGAAATTGGCCATTGTACTTCTTGTTGCTCTTTGCTCAACCTTTGCTGCTGAGGCCAGAAAGCTAGATGTTGAAGAAACTCCATACTTGAAATCTGAATCCTTTGGTATGTTTCGCTCAGGACCTTCTACTGCTCCTCCAAAACATTTATCTCCACCAACACCAAAACCTTTGAGATCAGCACAAATTCAGATTGGTGAAAAATCTAAGGGCACTGCCCATAATGCTCAATCTTTTGGGTCCTATCATTCAGGACCATCTGATGCTCCACCAAGATACGAAACTCCACCTCCAAATTCTTTGAGATCTTCAAGACACATTCAGATTAACGCAAAGTCTAGAGGATCGGCCCCTAATGCTCTATCTTTTGGGTCCTTTCATTCAGGACCTTCTTATGGTCCACCAAGATATGAAACCCCACCCCCAAAGCTTTTGGGTTCATCAAAGATAAATTAGTGAGGTAATCCCTGGGGAAGCAGTTCCTTCGTCTGGATCTGCATTACCAGGCACCAGCAATTATGTACTCCACCAAGATGAGCAATCCTTACCAGTTTCTAGAATAAAATTTCCTTACCTTTATGCTGGCCAGCTTTTACAAATATTTACTTTTTCTGCCTTCTTAATCAGTACTTACAAAATTTTCATGTGAAGGAAAATATTTAAGATATACCTTATTATAAAAGATAGATTGATCTAACAAATCATAAATAGATATATAAATATGAAAATTTTGTCAATAAACTAAGTCTACTTTAAAAATCTCTCTTAGTAAATTAAATATGTACCCATGAAAGGTAATTTTTAAAACTTTGGATCACTTTAGTGGGTTTAACCAGCTAAATTGATAACTAACAAGGCTTTCAGTCTAAGTTACAATATTAAATCCGTCAAGAACCATTTCATCCAAAAAGTTTATACAGTTAAGTGAAAACTCAAAATTTGTTTTATTAACATCTTTAACAAAATCCTTTTAATAGCTAAATCATTCAGAATTAACGAAAATCAACAAAACCCTAAAAAACCCAGTGAAAACTAGTGACCTAGTTAAGTTCAAAAGTAATCAATTTCATATCTTATGATTGTAAAATTTTTTTTTATAACAGTTCCTAATACAAATGTAGTAAACAATCCATTGCACAGTATCATAAACCATAAACATGCTTATTCTTACTGTACAAGTGCTTATGATAGTATAGTGATGGAAAGGCTAATTTGGACTAAGAGTGCATTCAGCAATTTTCTCCCAGGATTTGAGAGTTTTGTCTTCTGTGTCTGTTTTGTATAATGCAAGGCGACTTATCTGAAAGCTCAAACCACTGAGACTATCATCAAGAGTAATTGCTCTCTCTTGGGCCTTTTTCTTCTCTTCATCAGTCAAATCTCCATAAAGAATGCTCAAGTGCGGCATGTAAGCTGCAAAAGTAAATAAGATATCCAATTACCGAGGGGGTATCAATTACAGATGCAAATTAACGAAGCCCCCAGATTTATTTTCTCGTATCTCCATATACCATTCTAGTTGTAAGATTTTCAACCATGCAAATGTCAATTTACAAAAAAACAGGTCACTTGGAAGGTAATCATTGGTAATTTGATGAAGAGTGAAGACAATGTCTTCTCTCAAGAGGTCACTAATTTCCTACTTTTGAAAGTACTCAGATAGCTAACAAGTTAAAAAAAAAAAAAAATTGGCTTCATGTTCAGAAAGCAAGCAGATGCAGATTCAATAAGAAAATGAAGTTCAACCTATCTAAATAGCATTCTCTTTGGGAAAAAATTACCTAGCTCAAAAACAGAGTTTCAACTGAATAGTTTGCTAATAGGGAATGAGAGAGGCCAGTCATACTAATAAGAGTTTATTAATGCTTTGTTCCCTGTTCAAACTTCCTCAACTTGGTCCCTCATTTTCTATACGTGTCAATTTAGATTTCAAGTTATTCATTCGTCTTCAATTTGGACCTTTTTGTCAACTCAAATAATGTTTTTGACAGGAATAAAAGTACTAAATTGATGAAGAATTAAAAAGTGAAAGGATGCCACCTGAGGCTGCTCAGGTGGTGGGGAGGTGGGGGTTTAGGTTAAGAGTCGCGTGTTCGGCTCTCTCACATGTACCAAAAAAAAAAGTGAAAGGATTAAAAGCAAGCAATCAATTTGAGAAAACTTGCATCTTTTGGGGATCAAAACGCTAATTTACTCATTAAAATTCCGGAAGGATTCAGGCTACCAGTATTCCTATTATAACACTTTAATATAGTCATGCTGCACTACTTGTATTCTCAAACCGCACTCAATTATGAAGTGGAAAGAGGCAAAATTACATTCAGCAGTAATTTGCAATCTCTATTTTACTAAAGAGTTCAGCTATAGGAAGCTGCTTTTAACCTCTAGGAGTCTAACATCTCTTTCACATAAAGATCATTATTCCAAGCCTAGTATTTTTCCTCATCAAAACCAATATTAGAAGCCATGCCAACATTACTATAACCAACAACTAAAGCATGTAGAATACAACAGTGCATAAAACTACATATTAATTTTCACTGACATATATCAGCTTCATGATCTGAAAAAGAAAAACTTGAAAGAAGATTCTTTTTCAAGCTGAAAACAGTAATCTTCAAAGAGTACTGGTTTTTTATTCTGATAAACATCATTAATGATAATAAATTTAATTTTCTGAATTATTCTACTATTCTAAATATACTTCTAGCCAGCAAAAAGATAAAAGCTTCTGGCAAGAGTATGTAACTTACGTGATGGTCTTCTGTAACCAAAATGACTGGCGCAGTGGTCACTCGGTTCCACAACCTGGGGAAAAATTTAAAATATGAAAAAAAAATGATATGACAAAACTTTCCAGAATTCAAAGCATAAGTAGGAATTAGCCTTTGTCTCAAGATTTAAAAAATAAAATAAAATGACAAGACAAGACAAAACCTTCCAATTCAAAGAATAAGTAGGAATTGGCCTTTGTCAAGATTCTTGGCCAAAACATAAATATGATTGAAATCCCGCTATGGTGGGAGTTGGGGAAAAGCCTGACTCAGATAATGACAAGATGCAACAGGGCTTTAGCTTATCAACCATAGAAGTGAATTTCTTTTTTTCAGTATTTTAAAGTATACTTGATAGAAAAGCCACTAGATGTGGCCTAGTGGTGACGGGTGTGGTAGTTAGCAAGAGTTCTTTAAGTTCAAAACCTTACTCCGTTGTGCACCAAAAAATAAAAGGTATACATGGTAGGCCTATTCAAGACCAACATGCTATGCTGTTGTATCCTTGCACATATCTATCTATTTAACAATACAATCACTAAACTCATTATGGTCAATAAAGGAAGAAGTAGGCAAAAACCTTTTTTCTTTTTAAACCATAATTGTTATGAAAGAATTATTTTTAGCGCACTTTCAACTCAAATTTCACAAGTCTAGGAAATTTGAATACCGGTACAAAGAAAAAAGAACCATTAGAAGTGAAAAAGTTGAATATAGACCACAACTGCCAAAAAGCACCATATGATCATAAGCTATGACAATAATCATTGTTGCTAATTTTACAACTTAATCACCAAAAACTTTGAGAAAGATAAACATAAATTTCAATTCCATATTTTTCAACCCCTTGTCTTTCCATTGCTAGGACACTAACAACAAGCGACCATGCCAAAAGAAATTAAAAGAAATAAATAAAAGCAAAATTAGAAAATTGAAGATTACCTCAGTGGTGGGATGAATCAGAAGGTAAACACACTGATAAAAGAAAGTTCCAGAAGCCACACGATCAACAGTAACATTATAAGCCTTGAGACCTTCACACGCCGATTGGAGCTTCTTCACAGCATCATCGGCGGTCAAGCTGATCGCCCCAACGACGGTTATGTGGGGCTCGAACTCAGGCCCACCGAACTCCGATCGAAGGCCGCTCATCAGCTGCTTCATCCGAGCACCCACGTTTTCCGGCGGGATCCCCCACACCGAATACACATCCTTCTTGGGTTCAGGCTCGGGAATGGTTCCTGGGTTTGCCATGAAAAAGGAAGAAGAGGACAACAGAGAAGCCCAAGAGATACAGACAGGCTGAGAATCTAAAAATGCAGAAGATGGACAATAATGGACATGTAAGTGTTGCGCAGAGTGTGAAACCCAAAGATGCCGATTTTTGCAAGATTCCTTTTTTCGGTTATTAAATGGAAAATTGCGATAGAAGTAAAAGTTTACTGAATAAAATTTGGAAGGTTTTCTTGGGAATCCAACGCAGGGTTTTGATTTTAGAGATGGCAGTGTCAAGTGAAGAAGAGGGAGCTGAAGGAGGGAAGGGGAAATTGCGTGTGGCAGGAATGGCCCTAGGCACTAGGCACTAGGCACATGCTGGGTATATTCCGTGACCCGTATATGTCCAAATTAAAACGCTATCGTTTTCCTTATAAAGTGCCATAAAAATTAATTATTCATGTTTCAAATAATAAGCAAAGTTTTAAAAAAATGACTTATACTGTTTTTAGTTTGGAGGAGATTAGTTTTTTATTTAATTGAGTAGAAAAATACTCGTAGTAGTTATTAAAAAAATAACTATAATATAATATAATTTTAAAATCATAGTTTAATTTAAAATGTTCAGTTGTAATTTATTAAATAGAAGATGTAACGCTCGCAGTAAACCTAGAAAATAATATAATATAACTTGTAGCATTTTTGGCATGAAGAAGATGAGTCTTCAACCTAATTTTATGGGGAATACCATTAGTAATAACTAAAAAAATAATGATAATATAATATAATATTAAAAACATATTTTAATGTAAAATTTTTATTTATAATACTATCCCAATTTATGTATGTCTAAATAAAATTTCTATGAAATTTTATTGATTTAATAAATTTATATTTAATGTGAAAATTTTATTAAATTAATATAAGTTTACAAATAAAATTTAATGAATAATTTAAATTAAATATCTATGCTAGATTAAATAATGAAAAGAATCTATTTTTTATTTTGTAATAAAAATATAATATATTTATAATTAAAATTTTATGCATCTATAAAGTATTATATAATTTGAACCAACAAAAATATAATAAGTTACATACAAATATGAAATAACTTATTAAGGATAACATTAAAATATAATCTAAATTATGTTATAATTAAATTTATAAAAAGAATTATTAGCCACTTGTCTCATAAATTTCTTCTTATTACTATAGAAAGATTAAATTTCTCTAATAAATAATTAAGATGAGCAATATTACTTTACATGAAATTAGAGAGAATAAATTATTATATTATAAACTAAAGTAAGTGAAAATGCAATTACCACTGCAAAGGCTAAATTGTTTTCTTGAATAAATTAGAAGGACTAAATACAGTAAAGCCAGCGTATTATTAATTTATAACTTAAAGTAATTATTTTGAATAATATTAATATTATATTAAAAGTATATTTATTTATTTACAAATATAAAGTGACTAATTAAATGAGCATAATACTCAAATATAGGAAAAATCACTTATAAAGAAATTATCCTACGACATAAAACATGATATTAATTGATATACCTATTAGTCCTACAAAACATGTGCAAAGATAGTAATTAAAATATGTTACTACAATATTGGTAAGACATTATGCATGAGATCTCTTTTTAGTTCTACAACCATATTTGTCAAATGTCTGACAATTTGCTATACAGATTAGAGTAAGAGTAAGACTACTGAGAGGCAAGAAAGGTCCAACCCAAAAGTTTAATATATTTAAAACTTATATTATCTAATCTTACTTTTTCCTTTATTTTTTGACATAATTAGTAAATTAATATTCAATAAAACATTTATTTGTTTTTATTTATTATATTTATAAGTTAATTTGAAGAATGAATGAACTTGAGGTATATTTAACTTTTTTATAATAACTATGATTAATAAATTATTATTTTTCTCAAATTGACCTATTATAGAAAAAATAAGTTATATCTTAGATAAATTATAATAATTTTAATTATAGATCATATCACTTTTTATGCCTATTATGTGTATTGAGAAAGAAAATTATAGTTTGAATAAACATGAAAAATATAAAAAATTAATTGGTATTAGAATGAATTAGATATTGATTATTTGAAATAAAAAAAGTCATTTAAAATAAAATATAATAATTTTTATATTAAATTAAAAATATTAACATGACTATAAACTTGTGATGCATGAATACTTATATATTAATAAAAAAAAAGTAAGCTAAAGAATTAAATATGGAGATAATTTTTAGTTTTATGTAATATCTTTTCTAGTCATGCTAGTTAAATTTGATATTTGGCTTATTTATAAAATTAACAAGATTAATCAACATATTAAGCTTATTTAATTAAAAAAATTAATGGTCATGAATAGATGTTCAATCTCATGATTAGGAATGCTAGCGCGCGATTGAGTAAAGGCAATTGTTCCACAAATCTGAAATTAAAAAATGGGTAATATGCCCTATGCTTCGGTGGAAGCTCCACCATAAAATTCAAAAGTGAAGTCTGTGCAAGTTACGGGGATGTCAAGCAAATATTGAATGAGTTCTTGTAATTGGATAAAAATTTATATTAAGACCAGGATAGTCTATTTACAGGGTTATAAGGTTGGTTAGTCTTCGGTGGCATTATAATCTTCTAGTGGAGAGTGTGAAACACAGAGATGCCCGTTTTGAAAGATTTCTTTTTTCGATTATTGAATGGCAAGTGGTGATAGAAGGTTAGAAGTAAACACTTACTAAATAAAATTTGGAAGCATTTTTGGGAATACATTGCAGGGTTTTGATTTTGGAAGTTAGCCCATGTTTATGACATCTTCATACAACACTTAAAAGAAGTTGAAGCCTTGATATATAGAAGTTGTGCTTTGCAAATAGAATATTTTGGTGATAGAAATGTTCATCTGGCATCTACAGCCAAAGTTGGTTTTTAGATTTTTTATTAGACAAAGATCATACTTTGACTCTCACATATAGGTGATTTTTCAATTTAGTAATTCACAGATTAATTTTTTTCAATTTAATCATTTTGATATAAATATGCTTTCAATGTTACTTTACAATTAAACTATTGTCCAAAATTTGACATCAAACTTAATTTATTATTAAAATTACAATTTTTTATTACATTTTTTTCACTTGGTATATGAATTGGCATTTAGTTTAACAATGATTTGACACTCATGCATGTGATGTTCATAGGTATAATTCTTAAATAGGGTTAAGTTAATTGAAAAATTAAGAATTCTATTTATGAGGACTCCATGGGTATTAATTTAATACAAAATGATAGACAAATCATACATAAGTCAAATAAATGTGGAATAAAAATGTAATTTCAATATGGAATTAAGTTTAATATCAAATGTTAGACTGTCCCTTGATTGAAGAGTAACATTGTAAGAACTTAAATTTTTAAAGGATTAAATTAAAAAAATTAATATCTAAATTAGTCTCTTGAGAATGTCAATTTTATCTGTTTAGTATTCTAGATGAAATGTGATATTTTATCACCACCATCTTTAGGACATAAACACGATATTACTCAGCTCAAATTCTGATACATTTGGATAGATTATTCCAATGTCAGCAACACAAATCCTATTCTCTGTATTACGTAGAAATTTATTTTCTCAATATCAAGTACACTGAAAATTATGCAAAATTATAGGACAAGAGAAACCACGCAGCTGATATAGGAACACACACTGAACGATATATATGAGTAAGCCAGTCCAAACAGAAATTCAGAATCATAACGTAATTAAGCCTCAAGTTTTCTTCAATGAAGAGAATTAGACCATAAGATTTTTCTGAGTATGCATCTAGTTGGACAACACCTCTTCAAATGGGATTCCCACCTTACCTAAATCAAGCTTCTTGTAGAAGTCGCACAGTATAATAAGGATTTTCTGCCTCATTCTTTATCCCATGAAATAGTTAGCTAGCTCTTTTACCTTCAAACTTCTCTTTGAAGTTGAGCTCCGATTGGCCTGCAATCTCATCTTGAATCCTTTTCACATCTGGCTTCTTTGTTACAGTTGCAACCTGAACCACATCAAACAGCTTGTCTCTATCAACTCTTCTACGAACTCTATGAAGCCAAGTGTCTTTAATTTCATCATTTGAGCCATACACTCCAATTATGTGAGTATTAGCTAGGGTCATCGAAGCTTGTCCATGTCTGGGAAAAGGAGATAATGACGAAGATGATGCCGAAATGCTGCAAGGCCAGATTACGTACGGGGCTGTTGTTTTAGAAGAACTGGCCTCTATTTCTGGGAATGTAATTCAATTTATAATCTTCGCATCAGAAACCGCAAACTAGTTTCCTCGGCAGCGAAAGATCCCGAGAACTTGTCATGCAGATTCGTGTTCGTACTTTTATAGTCTAACGAGAATAAGTCATGATGCTTTTATATATTATTACAGTCAAATTACCTGCGTTTTTATTGTTTCTGTGTTATTCATGAACCTTAGTTTGTATTTGGGATTTCGTCGTTATGAAATTCTCTTTTATGGTTAGAAAAATAGTTAAAATACAATATCATGTTGATGACTTAAATAAGAAAAATGATATTTAAGGGACCAAACTCAAAAAATTTATAATTTTCAAATATTAAAAGAAAAATTCACTCGATTTTTTATTTTTTTAAATATTATTGAAAAAAATCAAATACAAGTTAATAAAAGAATTGAAATGGAAAATAAGCGTGCATTCATATATTCTCAAACTTCAAATTGAAAAATATATGGGTTTTAAATTAATTGGCTGGGAAATTGTTTTATTCATAAAATAACTAAAAGATAAAAAGTGTGCATGCTCTCTGTGACTTGACTTTTTTTAAGACAAGTTTTATTTAAAGTAATTTTTTTAGGCTGTTATTGGCTTCCATCTTTGTTTTGTGGGGCCACCACTATTATTCAAAGTTACTATTGAATCATGCATACACAATTTCACCAATAATTGTATATACTTTAATAAAAATAATCGAATAGGTAATTATTTAAACAGAACCGACTAAATTTTTTAAAAAATGTTATTTGTAGAATTATTTTAGTCACGATTTTTTGTGTGGTGATTAACAAAATTGTCATTGAAAATTATTTTTAATAATAATTTTATTGAGTTGTCACTAAAAATTTATATTCAATGACAATTTAATAAATTTGTCACTAAAATTTTATTTTTTAATAATAACTTAAATGAAGTTATTAAAAATAAAAAATTGTTTCTACAAGACGCAACACTGAAAGTAATTTTTTTATTTTGGCACATTTAACTAAATTATATTTTTAATTAAATTATATAAATTTTTAGTTATAAGATAAGAAAATATGTTAAATATTTAAATAAAATAAAATTGGAATTTTTTTATAACATAAGTTAATTTTTAATTAAATACTAAATTGATAAGATAAAATTTTAAAAATAAAAATAAAAATAAAAATCTATATATCTTTAAAAAATCAAAATAACTATTTATTTTAAAGTAAATAATAAAAGAAAAAATTTTATTGTTATTAAAATAAATTAAATAAAAATTTTAAAATAAAAAAAGTTCAAAATATACCAGCATGTCTCCGAGATCCCTGAACATATCTCTTCAAGTCTACAAATATTATTTAAATAATTATCACAATTATTATATATCTAAATTAAATACTCAAAATAGAAAGGTTTAATTTAAACAATTTATAAAGTGATATATAAATTATTAAAAAATTTAGAAGTAAAATAAATAAAAAAATAAAAAAAATAAAAAAATAATAGAATTTATTATTTAAATGTATTAATTAATTATTTTTAATATTTATTATTATTTATATTTGTGATTATTTAAATTATTTGTGATTATTTATTATTATTTATAATTATTAGTTATTATTATTTTATTTATTTATTCAATTAAAAATATTTAATTATATATTTTGTAGTTAATTTTATAATTATTGTTTAAATTTAATATAATAATTATTTAATAATATTTTTAATATGATTATTGTTTAAAAAAACAGATACTCACCGTGCGCCGCGCCCAGAAGAGAAGGTATACACAGTTGGTGAAATCTTCTTCACCCTTGCACTCCCCCATTTCCCCAAACACCTCTGGCACATCTCTTGTAGTCATTCCCGTCGCTAATCGTCTTCAGCCATCGTCTCCGCACACGGTAAGTACTCCTCTACGCTTTGGATTCCTTTCCTTTTTCTCCCTCCCTAATCATCCTCTCTGTCAAGGGTTCTGCATACAGTAATCATCCCTATAGCGGGAACTTGCTGCAGGTTGGCGTGGCTTTTATTTTCTCCCCTCACTAATTGTTCTCTCCATCGAGCACTCCTCCATAGCCAAGTTGCAAGTTTCGTGTGTGAATGGTATAATTCTCCTCCTTCACATCCATTTTCTATTACTAGTTAAAAGGGGATAGGGGTTTTGAATTGGGAACCATTGGGATTAGACAGGCAGTGGTGTTCTATAAAACAATTTTTTAAGCTTATATATCATTTAGGAAAACTAGATGCTTTATCTGTCTGTTCTCTGAATCATCTAATAAATTAATTAAGTTGTCCTGGGGATGGTTTGGCATTGATGCATATGGATAGTACTTCGTTGCCAATTTGATTTGGAATTTTGAGGGCTCCAGCTAAACCAATATTGGATAAACTCTTGGCTGTCTATGCCATATTCATATTGCTTTAAAGAGCTTAAATCTGAGATGTGCTTAATTGTGAAACTTTGTGAAGTCTTGTGCTTATGATATAGTAGCTTCTTCAAAGAAACGAAAATCAGAGGATCCCACGAGATTTAGGGGATTGGAGCTGGTTTTGTGCCTGGGAATTTAGATCAAGACGTGGTTGATAAAGTCATAGAGGTAAGATCTTATGCTTCCAATTCTCTTTTTCCTTTTTATTATAATTCAATTAGGTTTGGTTGCTTTTCTGAGAAATTATTTAGGGGCAGTTGCTTGAGCTTGTTGATTTTGGTGTAATAGCAATCCTACATGATTCTGTAGTTTAAAATTTTTCTGGCCAACATCTACAATAAATCTTTATCAACTTGTTTGTTGGTAAACAATTTGGGTTACAAAAACTATTCTTCCTGGCTTTGTTTTGCGTTTAGATTATAGCTGTTTGAGCCTTTGGAATTGTGTGAGAATGAAAAGGGCATTGCAGTACCGCACTCCTACCATCTAGTCCAACTGACAGGAACTTAATTTTGTTTTTTCCCTATAATTGCATGCATTAACTTGAACTGGATTTAGTAGTCAGAGAGAATATGCCTTGTCTAATAGATGTAGTGTAGTTTTATTTCTTGCTCCTTACAATCTTGTGATGTCTCTTCTCCAGAAGTTTTAGATCTTACTACCTTTGTATGGAACTGGACTCCTCTTAATTAAAAATGATTAATGGTTTTCATCAAAGATGTATATTTTCTTACAATGAAAGTGCAGCCCAATGTACGAGGCTCTCATTTGGTGGGGTCTGGAAAGGGTAGATGTACAGAGTCTTACCTCCATAAACAGAGAGACTTTTTTTTAGGACTTTCATATTACAATGAAAGTGAAAATTTATATTTTAATTGAATGATTTTTTTAGCACCATCCACTACTTGTAATTGTCTCACATTGGCTTGCAAGGTTTTGGTTCAGATGGAAAACTGGAAGGACTGTCAAGGTCATCTAATATGCTGGTCAGATTTGTGGGTGTGGTATGGTGTAACATGAATGTAAACTTCCATCTATACTTGCTACTGCTTCGTTTGTAAGCGTTTTCTGTGTTACAAATAATCAAATATGGCATTGAACCCCTTTAAATTGAACTACTCTTAACTTTGCATGTCATGATGTAAATGAGAACATATATATCAGTATATTTTAACACAAACATAGGTCAGCCAATGAGAAATTTCTTATAACCACTTCTGTTCGAACAGAACCACTGCCAGCCAAGTAACTGAAATTAGTTGAACCAGATAAAAAGGAATTTCAGCATTTATCATTATATATTATCCATAATCAATAATATCAGCATCATTTATCGCTGCACGCAATTCCATTTCATTAGGAGGGCAAAAAAGATAACATCTAATTCTATTGATTGTCTCAATACCACGTATCAAATGCATATAACTATTCTAATGTTTAATGATTATGAGTTATTGCAGATACATCACATAGCCCAATAAAATAGTAAAATGAACCAAACCCTGTTGGAAAAATATGCATTGATAAATTAAAACCAATAAGATATTCTTGCAAAGTAGACTTACGTTTGTGATATTTAGTATGCTGATAGCTGCGTCCATTTTACAGGTCCATATCAATTGCATCAAACAGGCCATCAGAAAAGTTGATTATGCAAAGTTTCACACACATACTCAGAACTTATATATGGTGAGCTGACATATTCCGGCATGTATAAATGACCACCTGTTCTTAGTTTTGAATAATCTGAGTTGTCAACTATTTTGTGGCAAATTTGTTAATATTTAAATTTCACTCTTTTCTAAGATGTTGCTAGCTAAGTAGCAAAAATGCAATGTATGTGGCACAATTATTTATAAATAGTTTTTCTCACAAATAATAGATTCACTTTCATGTACAACATGAGGTGCCTAAAGCGGCATTAACATTTGGTTTTTATAGTTGGCTTTTACCTCTATGCATTTGCCATGTCTATTGACATCTTCGTACCACTGGCATATTGTTTTTGTATTGTCAGTGGTCGCTAAACTTGGAACTGACGGGTCCTATTACGTTTTCCTAATTCTAGATTGGTTTCCACTTACAAAGCAACTTTCAATTGGACAATACATATATCCATTTTAAATTGTGCATTCCTCCTCTTTCTCTGTGCGGCCCCGTGTATTCTTGTGTTTGTGTGATGTTCCTGTCTTTATTTCTTTTTCTATTTATTCACAGAAAAATAATTTTCAGGACTTAGTGGCTGGATATGAGTGCCAAGTTATCCAGAAAAAATCAGCACACAGTTTTTAATGTGAAATATAGGTAGAATTGATCTAGTTATAGTTCTAACTATATTTTTTTTGTAAATTTCTTTTTTATTCTTATCAAGTAGGATAATAACAAGGTGATATTGTTATTGGGTTATGGTAAATCCAGCATGAGATAATATATGTGGATGCACAAGAAGCACTTAATCGTAGATTTTCATCGTGATAGGATTAACTAGTTTTATTTATAATCTTTTTTTAAATATAACTAGTTACATTACATTAAAAATTTGCATTTAAATTAATTATATTTAAATATAAGTTTAAATAATGACACTTTTTATTATGATTTTGGCTAGATAATTAATTTTTTAATTATATTTTTCATTTTTGATTATTATATTTATAGTTAAATATATAATTATTAATAATTAAAAATTAATATAAAAAAAGTACACATTAAAGTTTTAGTAACAAATAAAATTGTCATTAAAAATTAATTTTTAATGGCAATTATGAAAAATCGTTAGCAAAAGTTGATTAAATGGCTATTAAGAAAAGTTACAATTAAAATTAGATTCAGTGACGATTAAAGTTGTAATTAAAAATTTAATTTTGGTGGCCACCGTAGAAAGTTGCTATTAAAAATTTTTTTAATGACATCAGCGATTGTCTTTAATGGCAATTTTAATCACTTCTGAAAATCTATTTTATTATAGTAAATTTTTTGTGATTTTTTTATGATACTTGTATATCTTTTACTTTTAGTTTGTTTCTCAACTAATCAACTTGGCTCTAAATTTTAATTTGTCCATCCTCCTCACATTAGTTCAAGATTTTTGGCTTTCCTCTATCTGTGACGAATTGTTTGGTCTCTCCATATACATACGAAGGCTGAGTCTAAGTTTGGGTCAATTTTAAGGGCCAAGGTCCAGCCGTCAAGGCCGAGTTACAATGTCTAAGTCTGGTTTACAGTGAGTAACAACCGCGCGGCTCAAGATTCCTAGAGGGAGAGAAGGGAGTGTCTTTTGTTTTTTTGTTTGTTAGTTTTCATGTGTTTTGTGTTATTTATGTTTTCTTCCTTCAGAAAAGTTGTTTCATTTCTTTAGAAGACTTCTTTGTTTCCGTTGGAAAGGAATTTTTTCAAACTTAAGTTTCAAAATCTTACATTCTATTTGTTCAAATTCACAACTTTAAGTTCAGATTTCTAACATTATGCTTAGATCTATAAAGAAGAAAATCAATTAGTGCTATAATATTTCAATAAATTAATAAAAGTAATTAAAGATAGATTGACTAAGTGTACTTGAAGAATTTATAGTTTGAGAAAGACAGAATCACAATCTATTAGATCTCTTTAACTTTTTAGAGAGAGTACAGAGAGAGAGAGAGAAATGAATGGAGAAGAAATAGTTGTCTATTGTGGTCAGGTTGAAAAACTAATCTTTATGCACAATATTTTAATGTGTAGAAAAATTAGTCAAAATAATCACTTTAAAATAAATAAATAATAAATAAATAAATTGAATTATCTCTATCTTTTTTAATTCAGTCAACTTTTTGATATGAATAAAAATTGACAAATAAAAAGTTGTAGGTTGGATTTTTGTCTAATTTTTTTGTGTAGTTCATTTATTATAGTCCATACAAGATTATAACGATCTAATCTGGTTAGAGTTTAATAATTAATTAAATGATAATCTACTATAAAATATTTTAATATATGCAACTCTATGTTCATTTGAATAGAAAAAAACTAAATAAAGTTAACCCTCGGAGAGAGTTGAGAGATGTTATTTCTGATAGGATGTCTCTTTAGTTTTTTTTTAATTGTTGTACCAGTTGAATTTTTGAAATATTTGAATTGTAATTTGATAGACCAATTTTTCAAGGGTGTATTGTTTTTAGTTTTTCTGGTCATAATACCCTCATTTTTTGTTTAAGTTGATGTGCTTGAGAGTTGAATCTAAGTGGTCTCTTGTTGGATTCTTTTATTTTTCTATTTTATGTTCTCAGTGGCTTGTATTACTATGTTCTTGGTTATTATGTCTCTGAGCAAGAAAAAAAAAAGTATGGCTTAAAACCGAGGGCCTAGTCTAATTTAATATGGTTCAAATCCACCCAATAAGAGAGAATTGAGGTTTTTTCTTCTTCCTTATTTTTCAAAATTCTATCAAAAAGTGAAGCATTTGAAATTCTTTATTTTGAAAAAACAATTATATGAATAAATTTCTTGAAATTTCTAAAGTTTTTAATTAATTATCCAAATTAAAATGTATTACGCTCTATTTAGTTCTCTGCGTAAGTTAAAGCCTTGTTGTCCAAGGGGATGATGATGGGTAACAATGGTGTTAGTCTAGAGGTGGTATTGGCAAGTTGGCAATGGTAATGATATGGTAGTGGTGATAGGTAGGGGCGGCGGCAAGGTAGCTGTGCTAGTTATAGTGGTGGTGACATAGTAGCAATAATAATAATAATAGTGACAATGAGATATAGTGGTGGCCAATATTGCCAGAACCAGACCGAACTGATCCATAAGACCAAACAAATTGAGAATTGGTCTACCAACCAGTCCTGTCAAATTCCAATAGCCGGTGTGATAAAAAGAAAGTAAAAAAAAAATCAATGAATAAGAGAAAAGCAATTAAAACTGGTCAAAATTGATAAACTGGAACGGTTTACGTTTTTATTTTTATTTTTTCTATTAGTAAAATTACACTATTTTGACTATCCTTTTAAAATTTTCAATTCAAAATAATGTCATTATAACTAATTTTTTAATATAAATGATAATTATGTATTTTTTGTGTGATTAAAATTAATATTATAGCGAGAATTGTCGACTATTAAGTATATACCATATTATGAAGAAGTATAATATGCCATAGATTTATTAATACAATTTTAAATATACTGATATGTAATATTTGATTATCCATATCTTAAATGACTTTAGTGTTACAAAAAGTGCTAATTTTATAATTTTTCATGAGTACCGAATAGCGTATAAAATTGGATTGCATTATCTTATATTATCCTATGGAACCCTATACAATGCATCAAATGAAACCTTATATCAGGTTATATTATAAGTTTGATCTAACAAATATCTGATAGTACAAATGCTTATATAATTAGTAGTTTATACAATGTTAATTTAATGTTACTTGTACTATCAAGCTTTAACATTTTCTGAGCATTGAACGGGAGAGTATTTCAAATACCATGACTTTTTTCCAATGTACAAATTATTTCATCCAAACACAAAACTTACTTTCAATACCTACATAAAGGCCAAGAGTAAAACAAAAATGCACTTTGATTCAATTTGTAGATTACAACAAAAATCTTACATTTCCGGCTATATATTTTGAGAAAATCAATGAGAAATGAAGAAATAGTTAAATAAGTGAAGGTCATAGATACAAATTGAAACAGAGAAAAATGATAGGGCAGACTAAATGCAATACTTAAATCTCCATTACTCAATTTCTTCAGTAAGAACGACATTGAGAAGAAAACAACAGAGAAGACCACACCGACCAAGTCCTCTCAGTAATTAACGATATATCCTACGCACGATTAGTTAGTTACAATGTTCCTATTAATTCATTCTACTAACTATTTAGCCCAATTTCAATAACTATATGCCGCTAAAAGTAATACGAAGCACTTTTTTAAGACGTGCCAATGAATGAAAATATTCTAGTACGTACTCTTTATGAAAAGTTGATAAAATAACATTTTTTAAATTATAGAAACATGGGGTATTAACCAATTAATGATCTTAGAATCGTTTTCAGAACATTGATAATTTTAGTCATAACTAAATAAACAAAAAAGAAAAAAGAAAAGAAAAGGAAAAGGAACATCGGGTACCATGTAATCTAGCAAAAAGGCTTGTACGTAGATGGCCAAAATAATGCAAAATATGGGCGGTGAGACAGAGCGAAACGGTAAAATTGGCAAAATTAAATTTTACAACTAAATTTAAAAGAAACAACTAAGTTAACAGGTTTTTGCAGGTCAAGAATAATTGTTTTTTAAGTAAATCTGATTTATAAAAAAATTCTCTTAAATTACAGACATAAACGAGCAAAAATATGGGTGGTGAGAGGAGCAAGAAAATTGGCAGAAATGAATTTAAATCCAAAAAAAAAAAAAAATACAGAAATGTACAATCACGAAGCCGCATAACAACTTCTGAGGAATAGCTTGTGGTTTCCTATTCTAACACTATAAATTGAATTAGACCACCTGTTCCAAAGCAACAACCCTTAAGTATCTAGTTGCAGCATTTTGGCATCATCTTCGCCATTATCTCCTTCGCAGCAGAACCCTCATGGACAAGCCTAAGCCTGAAACCAAAGTTGAGGAACAGGAAAAACCAATCATCGGAATAGTTGAGGCCATTTTGAATTATGGAAGCTCTAAATACACACGAGATGGCGCAGACATTCAATTCCAACTCTTTTGACGCTTTAGAATGGAGAAAGCCTATCCTTAATAACGTTATGGAGACATTAGGTGATCCTGATACTCACATAATCGGAGTTTATGGCTTAGATGATGAAATTAAAGAGACTCTACTTGAGAGAGTTCGTAGAAGAGTGGATAGGGACAAGCTATTTGATGTGGTTCTGACAGCAACTATAACAAAAAATCCAAATGTGAAGAAGATTCAAGATGAGATTGCAGGCCAATTGGGGTTCAACTTTGATGAGAAGTCTGAGGCTAAAAGAGCCATTGAACTGCGTGATAGGATAATGAATGATGAGAAAATCCTTATTATACTCTGTGACCTTCACAGGGGGTTTGATTTGGGTGAGGTAGGAATCCCATCTGCTGCATATCACAAAGGCTGCAAGATATTGCTTTCTTCTACAAGTGAAGAGGTGTTGTCCAACCAGATGTACACTCAAAAAAATTTCATGGTCTGATTCTCTCGATTGAATAAAACTTGAGGCTTATGTAATCTATATATTACTTGGCTCGAACTATATCTATGCAATATTCCTAATGTGATATTAGTTGACTTTATTAAATATAAGCTTACTTGAGTTCTAATTATATGATTTATCAAGTTATATGGCCTTAATTAACTGTGTTTATATCAAGTTTATTATTTGAATTAGGTCATGCATGATTTTATACAAGCTTTTATGGCTGGTAGTCTCTCATGTACTTTGTTCTTAAAGAAGTTTCAATACTATATTAGCCTATTAATTATTTGATAGGTTCTCTCATGTGCTTAAAGTTAATCTACACAGCGTTTTGGTAGACATATATATTTTAATTTGAAGATTTATGAAGTTATGATGGCTCATCACAGTATTTTAGAATTGATTGGTAGAGATGGTAGTGGTAATTTTCCCAAGATTTAGGAGTTTTTGGGTGTAAAAAGAGTGTAGAACTTTGAAAGAAATTGGAGAAAACCATCTGAATTCCAGAAGCATTTAGGCTTACTTTTTTATTTATTTATGAGAACTTTGAAAGTAGAAATTGGAGCAGGCTCTCCAAATTTCAATCCCAAAGAGCATGCATGGAGAGCTTCTCTTTTCAACCAGAAAAAGACTGGACTAATTTTAACACATTTGGTACCTTACCCAACACCATCAAATTATTTTTCTTGGTAATATTCACTCGAGAGGAGGTGAATTGGGTGTCACACGAGATTAAACTCTACTTGCAAATTATACTTTATATTTTGATGGGAACAAATTATATTGTTGGCTCGTCTTTTGAATTTATTTGCGAATCATATGCGACTATTTAATAAAGGATTCAAAGGAATTCAGTTATGGTTTCTAGCATGATTATAGTGCTACTGTTTTTCAAATATATATTAGGATTATGAAAGGCATCAGCAAACCAATCAATCTTGCAAGGGAAACCACCAACTAAGATCTCAGAGTCGTCACACAGCTTCTTCATTATACTTAAGTGACAAGCAGCCAAGAAGGAGGATTGATGATGAAACAACTACTTTACTAGTGGGACACCTCTTTGTAGTTTCGTAGTTATGCTTTGATAAGAGGTGTAATCCTTGCTAATGGACATTTCCTGTAATATAGTGACACGTGTAATAGGTTGTTAGATATTGTGTGTATATATTGGCAATTGCTCTGTTGTACTGTGTGCAAAAATTTATCAGAAAAGCATTTTCTTCAAGAACCTTCTTTTCCCGTTCTATCTTTCTCCTTTCCCTTTCTCTGCAACTCTTGTTTTCTATTTTGGTATCAGAGCTTCAATACTTCTTTAATGGCTACCCATCCCGACTCTTTTGCCTCAAGCACCATTCGTCCAAATCAAACTCCCACCCAGACCAATACTATCCAAAATGCACACAACCCATTTGCTACTTTACCTAACTTACCATCTATGAATCAATCTCTCACAGTCAAGCTTGATGATAATAACTATCTCATTTGGAAACATCAGCTCTTAAATATTATTATCGCCAACGGACTAAAAGAATATATTGAAGGAGATTGTTCCTGTCCAACAAAATACACAGATCTACAGTCTCAAACGCTTAATCTTGACTATATGGCATGGCAGCGGGTAAATTGACTTATTATGAGTTGGATTTATGCATCTTTCACTGAAGGAATGATTGGCCAAATTTTTGGGTACAATACAGCAAAAGAAATCTGGGATGGGCTGGGCCAGATGTACTTTGCTGCTTCATTCGCACGAATCACAAAGCTTTGCACATCTCTTCAAAACATCAAGAAGGATAGGTTGACTACAATGGCTTATATTCAAAAGTTCAAAGGTATTTGCAACTCTCTTGCTGCTATTGGAGAACCTGTCTCTTACCAGGATCGTCTAATTTATCTATTTGGTGGTTTGAGCAAAGAATATAACTCTTTTGTGACTGCCATACAAACCAGACCTGACAATCCCAGTATTGAGGAGGTTTATAGTTTATTATTGAGCTATGAGTCAATGATAGAATGATAGAATGCTGATGATTCCTTGAGCTCCCTTCAAGCCAACTCACTCGTATAAGCCTTCCCAAAAGACAATCTACAATACCTTGCAATTCTCAACCACCCTTTTCTCCTACTAAAACTCACACAGGTCCTCATTTGTCTCGTTTCTCTACTCCTCCTCAACTAAGCATTCTTGGCAAACTTCCAAGCTCATTTTCTTCACAACAATAGAAATCTAGAGGTTCTCCCCAAATCACTCATTACCAATCTAATTTCAGTCCTAAACCAAAGTGTCATATATGCCAAAAGCCAGGACCCACAGTTGATGTTTGCTATCATCGTGCTAATTTGAACTACCAACCAACATCACCAAAAAATTTTAATACCTTCATCAACCCCACTCTAGCATAGTCATCGACTAATCCGAATGGATTCCTTGCTACAGCCAATACTGTTGGTGATAGTAACTGGTACATGGACTCAGGTGCATCACATCATTTCACTCCAAATTTGGAGCTTCTTGATAATGCCTCTACTTTCACTAGGAATGATCAAGTGACAGTTGATAATGGTAAGAAAGTTAAAATTTCTCATGTAGGACATACTTCTCTTCCTAGATTATCTTCTCCACTTGTGATGAATCATGTTTTTCATACTCTTTCTTTTTCTAAAAATCTTATCAGTGTTTCTAAATTGTCTCGAGATAACCAAGCCTTTGTTGAGTTCTATCATAACTATTTCTTTGTGAAGGATCAGGTAACCAAACAAATCCTCCTCTAGGGTCATCTTGATCGTGGTCTCTATCAAGTGCACTCCTCATCCTCATCAACCATCCAGTCTATTTCAACAACTTTTCAAGCATTTCATATTCAGTCTCTAGACTTAAATCTATGGCACATGCGCTTAGGACATCCTACTTTAGGAATAGTAAATCAAGTTTTTGATCTTTGTAATTTTAGGAAACCTAGAGTTACTACTTTTCAATTATATAATTCCTGTCAAGTTGCTAAGTGTCATAGACTTCCCTTTCAATTGTCAAGTTCTCGAGTTACAAAAGCTTTTGACTTAATACATACTAATCTTTGGGAGCCTTCCCTTGTTTCTTCCATCACTAGTGTATGTTACTTTATTTTATTCATTGATGATTTTTCTTGGGTTAGTTGGATTTATTTGCTGCAAACAAAAGATGAAGCACAACGTGCATTTTTAAAATTTCAAGCTATAGTTCATACTCAATTTGATTCCAAAATAAAAGCTGTTCGATCTGATTGGGGTGGTGGATATCGTCCTCTTTCAAAATTTTTTGAATCTCTTGGCATTCTCCATCATGTTTCTTGTCCATGTTCTCCAGCTCAAAATGGTCGTGTTGAATGTAAAAATCATCATATAGTTGAAGTAGGACTTCCTTTACTTGCTTTTGCTCAAATTCTTCTTACCTATTGGCCATATGCTTTTCAAACAGTCACTTACCTAATCAACTGTCTTTCTACTGTAGTATTACACACTAAGTCACTATTTCATATATTATATAATCATCCACCATCCTACTTTTATCTAAAAACTTTTGGATGTGCTTGCTTTCCTTATCTTTGACCATATAATGACCACAAGCTTCAATTTCAGTCCAAAGAATGCATTTTTTTTGTTATAGTTCTCAACATAAAGTTATATTTATCTAGATCCTTCTACTAGTCGTATTTATATATCTCGACATGTTAATTTTAATGAGAAAGCCTTTCCTTTCCAAAATTTCTCCACTTCTTCTTCTCCTCTTTCTAAATCTTCCTCTTCTCCTCCTATTCTTCCTATTTATTATATTCCTTCTCTCTCCTCTTTACCTTCTATTTCTACTTCAGTGTCTACATCTTCAGCTTCCATTCCTGCCCCTAATTTATCCTCTTCACCTTCTGCTTCCCTTACTGCTTCCAGGTTTCTCTCTTCTACTTCTTTGCCTTCCTATTCCTCTCCCCCTTCTTCCTCTTCATCTTTAGAACTCACTTCATCTTGTCCACATGAGAAAACCATTGTGCCAACTAACAATGCTCATCCCATGATGACTCGGTCTAAGGCTGGTATTTCAAAGCCCAAATTTTGTTGTAGTGCTCTTGCATGTGACACAACAGAACCTTCTTCTTATGCACAAGCAGCAAAGAGTTCTTATTAGTAATCGACTATGGCTGCTGAATTTACTACTTTACAAAAACAAAATACTTGACATTTGGTTTCTCCACCATCCAACAACAAGATAATTGGGTGCAAATGGGTTTATAGGCTGAAATTGAAACTAGATGGCTCTATTGATTGTTACAAAGCACGGCTTGTGGCTCAAGGCTTTCATCAAACAGCTGGCATTGATTATTTTGAAACATTTAGTCCTGTTGTCAAACATACTAGCATTCAAATTGTTCTCACACTTGCAATGTCTTGTCACTGGACTATCAAGCATCTAGATGTTCAAAATGCCTTCTTACATGGAGAGCTCAAGGAGGATGTCTATATGTGCCAGCCAACGGGTTTTGAAGATCCTCATCATCCACACTTTGTTTGCAAGTTGGACAAAGCTCTTTATGGACTTAAATAGTCCCCACGTGCTTGGTTTACAAAACTTAGTCAAGCTCTCCTATAGTGGAGTTTTCAAGCTTCTTTTGCAGACACTTCCATGTTTATCTTCTCTAAGGCTTCACATATTCTTGTGGTATTAATTTATGTTGATGACATTCTTGTTACAGGCAATAACCCTACATTAATAACCACTTTAGTTCATTTTTTAAGCTCCAAATTTGCTGTCAATGATCTTGGGTCTCTTCATTATTTCTTGGGCATTGAAGTCTCATCATCCTGTGCTGGTCTTCACCTTAGCCAAACAAAGTACATTAATGATCTCCTTCTCAAGACTGCTATGGTTGATTCCAAACCCTCTCCTACTCCTATGTTCTCTACCACTATCTTATCAATTTCTAATGGAACTCCACTGGAATCTGGATCAGAATATCAGAGTATTGTTGGTGCCCTTCAATACTGCACCATCACCTGTCTAGACATCTCCTTTGCAGTTAACAAGGTTTGTCAATTTATGCATGCTCCAACTGATGTTCATTAGCAAGCTGTGAAACGTATCCTACACTACTTAAAAGGGACATCTCATTTTGGTCTATCCATTAAGCCTTTTTCTGATTTTAATGTTGTCTGCTTCACTGATGTAGATTGGGCATCTTGTCCTGATGATAGGAAAGTACAAGTGGCTATTGTGTGTTTCTGGGCTCTAACTTAGTTTTTTGGTCCTCCTCTAAGCAAAAAGTTGTCTCTCGGTCAAGCACAAAATCTGAGTATCGAGCTCTAGCTAATGGTGTTGCTGAAGTTACCTGGATAAAATTTGTTTTGGCAGAGCTTCAGATGTCTCCCACTTCTTCACCAGTCCTTGTCTGTCATAATATTAGTACCACCTACCTCACTGTTAATCCCATTATGCATGCTCACACAAAACATGTGGAAATTGATTATCATTTTGTTTGTGAACTTGTTGCTTGTCATTCCCTCTTGGTTCAATATGTTCCCACTAATGATCAATTAGCTGATTGTTTAACCAAGCCGTTGCCTTCAACAAAGTTCTTGGCCCAGCTTTCCAAACTCACTGTTCTTACTAGACCAATGAGTTTGAGGGGGGATGATAAGAGGTGTAGTCCTTGCTGATTTTCTTGTAATATAGTGACACATGTAATAAGTTGTTAGATATTGTGTGTATATATTGGCAATTTCTCTATTGTACTATGTGTAGAAATTTATCAGAAAAGCATTTTCTTCAAAAACCTTCTTTTCCTATTCTATCTTTCTCCTTTCCCTTTCTCTGCAACTGTGGTTTTCTATTTTGCTTTGCAAAATTCATTGTTTCTCTTACAGCCAATAATTTTCCTTAGGATAGATTACACTTTGACCCTGTGTGTTTTGATTTAAAGCAATTGCTTTGTTTCCATTGTGATATTTTATATTTAAATTATGATATAAATAATTACACAAATATTAAAATATTTTATTCATATCTTTGAGTAAATATTTCATAACGTTTTGAGATTATCACTACAACAAATTTTATTTTTAGTGGAGATTTTTTGGTGATCGCATATCAAGTCATCACCAAAAGTGCTTTTTTGGTGTCGTCACTTAATCCCCTTTTGAGTAAATATTTCAGATAATTGAAGTGTTTTTATTCTTAACTGTCAGATTTACGCTCATCACTATCCTCTAAAATTAAGGTTATAAGAAAAGAGGGCTACATGACAGTTAAGTAGGATACTTCATACTGGGAACATAGTTCTATACCTAAAAATGACTTAAAGAATTTTAAGTGGCATTTAATTAGCTTGTTAACATCTTCACACTAATATGTAGGATACTTTATGTGAAATACTATGATACATTGGCCTAAGGAGAAAACACCAAAACAATAGCAAGACAGACTCAATGTGAGCTTTTCTAAACAGAAACTTGCAAATCTCAGCTTAAGCCTCAAGTTTTCTTCAATGGAGGGCATCACACCATGAAACTGTTCACTTGTAGAAGTGAGCAATATCTTGCAGCCAGTGTGATCCGTACCAAATGGGGTTCCTACTATTCCCAATTCAAGTCCCTTGTAGAAGTTGCATAGTATAATAAGAATTTTCTGCTAATTTTTTATCCTATCACGCAGATTACTCTATCCTTCACCCTTAGACTTCTCTTGAAAGTTGAGTCCCTATTGTCTTGAAACTTCTTGTTGAATCATTTCCACGATTGGCTTCTTTGTTACAGTTGCAATCAGAACCACATCAAATAGCTTGTCTCTGTCAGTTCTTCTACAAACTCTCTGAAGCATAGTGTTTTTAACTTCATCATTTGAACCACAAACTCCGATTATGTAAGTATTAGGATCACCTAATGGTTCTGTAATATTATCTAGGACTGGCTTTCTCCATTCTAAAGCATCAAAAGCTATGGAATTGAACATCTTTGCCTGTGCTTGTGTAACACTTGGTTGAGGCTTGTTTATGAGCTTTTTGGTGAAAAGGAGACGATGACGAAGATGGTACCAAAGTGTTGAAAAGCCTGCAACTGGGTACTCTCTAATAATTCTGGGAATTGCTAGAACAGCCCCAATTTCCTGTTGTAACAATTAAAACATGAATAAATATCTATTAGATATGCTAATCGAAGCACAGAATGGAGATATGAAAACAGAAGAGAACCTTTCTTTAGGGAAATCAATGAACAGACTAGAGGGTAGTTGTTTTGGAATTGCTGGCCTCTATTTCTTGGATTCCAATTCAATTTATAAATTTAGCATCGTAAATCAGTAGCAAGTTTCCTCGGGAGTGAAGTAGAAGAGTAACTACGTAGGAATATGAAGGCGAGAAAGATCCCAGAAGTTGTCATGCAGCTTCGTGATGATGGCTGATGTTGCAACAATTGGTTACTAGTGGTGGAACTCAAGGTTATCTTTGCGAATTTTCTTTTTCTATTACCACCTCGACCAATCATTTTCATTAGGGGAAATTAACGTTACTGGTTAAAAACTATTTGCCCATGTAATTCAAAGTGTGTAATATAGTTCTTACAATTTGTTTTGTTACCAAAATAACTATATGTTATGTTTTACACAGTCGTAAGAATCGGATAGTACTGATCAATTCAACTATAAATAAGTGGACCGGTCTAGTCACGGAATACAACTTCTAAGGTTATATAACCACAAGTTGACCAATACGTCAAGGATTTCTTACTGATCTTAATCTGCAAAAACATTTATATATAAAGCATAATAATGTAAGTAGTTTTTTTTTATAAATATTTTTTATCAATAAATATTTGTAAAACTTAATTAATAAAATCCATCAATAGAAAATCTAATAAATTTATTTAAAAAATTTATCAATAATACAATTTAACTATTGTCCCCTTAATTATTTATTTATCTAATTTTTATATGTAGTATTTTTCATCTATAATATTATATAATATCTTTTATTTATTATATAAAAAAAAAAATATCTTTTACTATTGGTTGAGCTTCAGTTTGATTATGATTAGACTACTTAATTGTAAAGTATTCAGAAATAAGAGATTTGAGATTTTTTATCCATTTAGTAGCAGGTTTTTTTTTTCTTTTACTGTCATTAAATATTTAGCAGCACTTTTAGAAATGTATTGATTTTTTCTGTCAGAAGCCAGATAGCAGCAGTTTATTTTACTGCTAGAATAACTGCTGATAATGTACATTTACTGTCATTAAATATTTAACCGCCGTTATAACCGCTGCTGAATGTTATGCAAATTTTATAAAAAAGATTTTAAAAGAATTATCAGTAGCTTTGAGACTCTAAAAAAGTATCCCAAATATTAAAATAATTACACAATAGAATATAAATAAACCTACTAATAAAATCTTAAATTAAATCTATTAATCTTAAATGAGGCAAACAATTTAAATATTAACATTAAGCTTGCAGCTAAAAAAAAAGCCTTCAAAATTCCATCTAGAAAGCATATATGAATTTCAATTGTTTAAGCTAGAAAACAAGACGTAGTACCCATATATTATATTTATACTAATATTTTAAGATTTATTTTATTCATGAAAATATTCTTTAGTGTAAGCATATAGTACTATTGTTGTTAAGTAATAAAAATAAAATATCTATAGATGAGTATAGAGCATTGTTTCCATAAAACTTGACATTATTAATTGCTGTATTTATACTAATTCTAATTTCAATTAACAATTCAAATTAAAGGTTGACTGAGAATGCAAAAATAAAATAAAGCAACAAAAAATTGGAATTTAGAAGAAAACAAAAGTTACTTGGAAGTAATTTAATGATTGAGGAATTTTGATTTCACTATAATTAATCCACCTTGAATTATTCTATCTCTCTAATCTAAAAATTATAATCCTAATAATTAGTCGAAATATTCTAAATTATCTGCTAGCCTATCCTGAGATATAATAAAAATATCTTTGAAATTAATTCATTATATGTTTATGTAAATTAAAATATCCAAAGATTCATTAAGTAGTAATGAGATAGACACATAAATCACCTTTCAGTATTATTACAATTAATAGATCATTTAACTAGTAGCTAGTTAATTAGAATAATCAAAAATAGTGTAGAAACTCAATTAAGAAAAAGAACTCATTCAATTAAATCAAACAAACAATCCAAGATTTCATAATTATGTTACATGGTAGCCTTAAAAAGTTATTTAGTTCATAATTAAAATTAAAAACATCCCAAAATAAAATTGAAACATAGATTCAACAAAGAGAAAGAGAAAATTAAATTAGAAGATGGAATCAGATTGATCGGTGTCCTCCATGCCCATAATGTTTCTCTCTTTATTCTGCCTTCCCTGTATATTAATTTCGTAGCCCATAGTCCCTTTTAAAAATATAAAAAGATCTTTTAATTCAATTCAAACTCTTTTTTTTTTAAAAATTGAATTATCGCCCTAACGTTGCGACGCTAAAGTCTTGATCACAAGATTCTTGATTCCTTTGTTGTCGCATGACCACGGCAAGGATCCATTGTCATGACACTGAGACTTTTGAATTCTGTGTGAATTTCTGGAAAATTCTGGTGTTGCGGTAATAAGATTCATCACCATGACATTAATGTTTCTGTCCTGCATTCTTGCAATCTTGCTCTCTTTTTTTTCCAACTTTCTTTAAGTTTCAATAATTCTTCAACTTTTTTCTACTTGCAAATTAAACACGTATTTATACATAAATTAAACCATATTTACTCAAAAATTAACAAAATTTTAAATTAAATATACTTAATTTATAGGTATAAAACCTTCTCATAAATTCTACACAACAAAATTGTAATGTCAACTTTGACAACATGAAACGCAACAAAATTAGTTTGGCTTCACTAAACAAGTACCTGCAAGATAATCAAAATTCCTACACCACATATCTTGGTTAATTAACATAAAACAAGATCACACACAAATGAAAGCTCAACCTCTACTCTCTATTTTATCCATCCAATCCAATAAGGAATGAAAAAGATCAATCGCCAACAATTACCTTTTGGCAATGAAATTCACTGGCTGTAATATAACAATTATTCCACTTCAATGCATTATAGAAAACACACAGTTAACAATTGCAAAGTGAAGTTGTCACAGAGAGCCAACCTAGCTCAGCGAGGTTGCCTCACCGCAGGTTGAGAGATTTTGGTGAGCCGAATCAAGTTGACCCATTTTTAAATTGGTCAACGATGGGTCAGTTCAGCTTACTTAGGATGAGTTGGGGGATTATATGAGGCAACTCACCCCAAAAAAAAATATAAAAAAAAATATAAAAATTGATATTTAAAATAATATTTATTCAGTTTATGCTTTAATTCAAAAAATTATAATCTAACAAACAAAATAATGAAGTAATTCAGCCACTTGAAACAACGCTATGATTCCACCACTTGATGCTTAATACTTCAGATAATCAAAGTGCTTTTTTTTTTTTTATCCACAAGATTACTCATAACATTTTGATTGCTTACGAGCTTTACCTATGCTCTAAAAAATAAGCGTGTAGAAAAGAGGTCTACATGAACGTTAAGCTTGACATAAGGTACCTGAATGGGTTACCTTGAACTGGGAACATAGTTATAAACCTAAAAATGACTTAAAGAATTTTAAGTGGCATTTAATTAGTTTGTCGACATCTTCACACTAATATGTAGGATACTTTATATCAAAATACAGTTGGCTAAGGAGAAAACACCAAAAAAATAGGAAGACACACACAAATATATAACAGCTTTTTAAAATAGAAACTTGCGAATCTCAACATAAGCCTTGAGTTTTCTTCTATGGAGGGCATCACACCATGAAAATCTTCTGACTATGCATCTGTTTCGACAAAACTTTTTCACTTGTAGAAGTGAGCAATATCTTGCAGCCTGTATGATCTGTACCAAATGGGATTCCTACCTTACCCAATTCAAGTCCCTTGCAGAGGCTGCACAGCACAATAAGAATTTTCTGCTCATTTTTTATCTTATCACACAGTTCACTCGCTGATTCACTCTCAGACTTCTCTTGAGAGTTGAATCCCAATTGTCCTGCAATTTCTTGTTGGATCTTTCTCACAATTGGCTTCTTCGTTACAGTTACAATCAGAACCACATCAAATAGTTTGTCTCTATCAATTCTTCTCCAAACTCTTTGCAGAAGAGTGTCTTTAAGTTCATCATTTGAACCATAAACTCCGATTATGTGAGTATTAGGATCACCTAATGCCTCCATAACATTGTCTAGGATTGGCTTTCTCCATTCTACAGTATCAAAAGCTTTGGAATTGTACGTCATCCCTCTGGCTCTCATAGTTGTTTCTGGCTTGTCTATGAGCTTTTTGGTGACAAGGACATGATGACGAAGACGGTGCCAAAATGCAGCAAAGCCCGCAACTGAGTTCTCTCTAATAATGCTGGGAATTGCACGAACAGCGCCCATTTCCTAAACTAAAACATCAATGAATCTGCTAATAGATATGCAAATCGAAGAACACAATGGAGATATAGAAACAGAGGAGTACCTTTCGTAAGAGATATCAATGAACAGACCACAGGGTTTTTGTTTTGGAATAGATGGCCTCTGTTTTTGGATATCCAATTCAATTTATAATAGTAGCCCGGAAATCAGTAGCTATTTTCCTCGGAAGCGAGGTAGAAGAGAAACTACTTAGGAATATGGAGGCAAGAAAGATCCCAAAAGTAGTCATGCAGCTTCGTGATGATACTTCTATACTAAAGTGACAGAGCCACTGTGGATAAATGATGTTGCAACAATTGCTTTCCTAGTGGGAGGATTGAAGGTTATCCTTTGCGAATTTTCTTTTTCTAATACTACTCACCTAACTTTTTCATTAGGATAAATTACACTTTATTGGTTAAAAATTAATTTGCCCATGTAATTCAAAGGGTGTATTTAGTTCTTATAATTTGTTTTGTTACCAAAATATGTTATGTTTGACATATAGTTGGAAGAATCGGAGGACCGACCAATTCATCTAGAAAATTGGCAGACCCGCTTAGTCACCAAATACAAACTCTAAGGTAGTATACACACAACAACAATAAAAATAATAAGAGCACTCAAGTCTTTTTTTCATTAAGTGAGATCGATTACATAGATCAAATAACGTCAAAATATTTTATTATAAATAAGATTAATAGAAATATTATTAACTAAATCCTTCTTAAAAGATTTACATATTGCTTTCTTTAGTTTCTATCTACTTTTAACTATCGGACTGTTTTTTATTTGATGTATTCTTTTTATTGGGGCTTTTGTAGATATCCTCCACATATGGACAAACTACCTTAAATAAAATTTTACCATTTTTTCTACAAAAGGTGCTACCTTAACTTTATTTTTAATACACTCATTTTTATACATCCAACTCAACATTCTCATATCTGCGACATTGAATTTATCTTTGTGTTGTCTTTTAACCACTCAATATTCGGTACCATATAATATTGTAGGTATTATAACCACAAGTTAACCAATTTAATCTTAAACTGCACATATATTTATAGGTAAAGTATAATAATTTAAATAGTTTTAAAAAAATATTTTTCATCAATAAATATTTGAAAAACTTAATTAATAAAATCTATCAACAGAAAATCTAATAAATTTATTAATAATACAATTTAACTGTTCTCCACTTAATTATTTATTTATCTAATTATTATTATTATTATTATTATTATTATTATTATTATTATTATTATATATATAATATTTTTTGACTATAATATTATCTAATATCTGTTGTATATTATATAAATTCTTATATCTTTCACTGTTGCTTTCACAACAGTTTAACCACGATTAAACTAATAAAGCACTTGCTGCAAGAAAAAAGAGATTTAGAAGTGATTTTTAATCCATTTAGCAACACTTTTTTGATTGCCATTAACTATTTAGCAGAACCGCATTAATTTTTTCTGTCACAAACTAAATAGCGGCGGTTCGTACTGCTGGAATAACTGCAGATAATGCATATTTAACGGCGGTTGTAACTGGCCCTAAATGTTAAAAAAATTTAAAATTATTATTTAAAAGAATTAACAGTAGTTAAAAGTATTCCAAATATTAAAGTAATTATACAATTTGAATCTAAACAAACCTATTAATAAAATCTTAAATTAAACGTAATAATCTTAAATGAGACAATCAATTTGAATATCAATTTTAAGCTTGCAGCTAAAAAAAAATTAGGCTTTCAAAATTTCATAGAAAGCTCATATGAATCTCAATTTTTTAAGCTAGAAAAAAAAACATGCTACCCATATATTATATTTATACTAACCTTTATCTTTATTGACAGAGTTGATGTCAAAGAGACAATACAATACAAAACATGAGAACTTCAATCACAATTATAGTAAAAAATGGTCAAACCTATCTAAAAACCAATAAATTGAAACGGTTTACTTCTTTCTTTTTGTTTTTCTATTATTAAAATTACCCTATTTTAACTATCTTTTAAAATTTTTTAACTCAAATTAATGTCGTTATAGCCAATTTTTGAATATTAATGAAAATTATGTACACATTTTAATTTTTTGTGATTAAAAATAATATTATAGCGCCTTTTGTTGACTATTAGGTATCATATCATGCAGAAGTATAATTTCTTTATATGCAGTAAAGTTATTAAAAAAAATTTAAATGTATAAATATGTAATATTTGATTATTCATATCAAATGACTTATTTAATTACTTTTATATATTCAAAATTTTAATATACCATATTTGATAGTATGATAAACTATAAAAATATACTTAAATATTTTATTATCGGTTCAATCAGAAAATTGTGAACTGTTTTCCTTGCCAATTCAATACTCAGTCTAGTTTTTCAAACATCGGTGGTAGCAAAATAGTGGTGGTAGCAAAGTGATTATAATAGTAGTGGTGTTAGGAACGGTATGACAATATAATAACAAATGAGAATAAGAATTTTTTTTTTACTAAAGCAAATTTATAAAAAAAATTTCAATGCTTATCCTTTCCTTTGGTGTATAGTGTTATGTAATGATAACTATTATAAAAAGTGCTAACTATATAAGCAATTACAATTTTTCATGACTATCAAACATTGTATAAAATTGGATTATATTATCTTCTACTATCCTATCAAGCAGTTCATCAACCGAAACTTTATGTTATATCAAGCTATGTTATAAGTTTGATCTAATAAATTTTTGATACTATAAATGTCTATACAATACTATCTAATGTTAATGGAGAATATTTAAAATACTTTTTCCAATGTACAAATTATTTCATCCAAACACAAAATTTAGTTTCAATGCATGCATGAAAGCCAAGAGGAAAACAACAATGCGCTTTGATTTTATTCATTTGGTAGATTACAACGCAAATCTTAAGTATCCAGCTGCAAGCCTGCAACTTTCTTTGACTTTTTCATGTTGTCATTTTGAATTCCCTGAATTGGAATTAACAGCAACAAGAAGAAAGTACCTGCTTTCTCTCTATTCGGCTATATATTTTGAGAATAGCAAGGAGAAACGAAGAAATGATTAATTAAGTGAAGGGCATAATTAAATAGGAAGATTTACGACAAATTGAAACAGGGAAAAATGATAGGACAAAGTAAATGCAATGTTTAAATCTCCATTACTCAATTTCTTTAGTAAGAACTACATTGAGAAGAAAACAACATAGAAGACCACACCGATCATGTCGTTTCAGTAATTAACGACATATCATATGCATCTTTAGTTACTTACAATGTTCCCATTAATTCATTTCTAAACCTTTATTTCTATTCCAAAACAACAACCCTTAATTACAATTGGGCCTGTTCTATATTTCCATTATCTCCTCTGTTTCTATATCTCTATTTTGTGCTTTGATTTGCATATTCGCTGGTGTCTTGAAATTAATTACAGGAACTGGGGGCTGTTCTAGCAATTGCTAGAATGATCAGCGAATACCCATTTGCGGGCTTTGCTGCACTTTGGCATCATCTTCGCTGTTATCTCCTTTGCAGCAGAACCCCCATGGACAAGCCTAAAACCAAAGTTGAGAAACAGGACGAAGCAATCACCTGAACAGTTGAGGTCATTTTGAATGATGGAAGCCATGAATTGATACCTATATTCAGAGACTTCATGTATGAATTGGCACAGACATCCAATTCCAACTCTTTTGACGCTTTAGAAAGGAGAAAGCCTATCCTTAATAATGTTATGGAGACATTAGGTTATCCGGATACTCACTAATCGGAGTTTATGTTTCAAATGATGAAATTAAAGAGACCCTACTTGTTATGTTTCAAACAGCTTGTCTCTATCAACTCTTTTACAAACTCTTATAGAAGAAAAGTGTCTTTAATTTCATCATTTTAGCCATACACTTTAATTATGTGAATACTAGGATCACCTAGTGCCTCCATAACATTATCTAGGACTGGCTTTCTCCATTCTAAAGCATCAAAAGCATTGGAATTATTGAACCCACCACAAGGTCGTGTTTGAGAAATAAGTGGATACTTGTAAATGTCTAGGAAATCAGTGATTTCCTTGTCGTGCTTCTCAATTTTGGTTTGAGGCTAGTCCATGAGGGTTCTGGGGAAAAGGAATAATGACAATGATGATGCCGAAATGCTGCAAGGCTAGACTACCTACAGGGCTGTTGTTTTAGAAGAACTGGCCTCTATTTCTGGGAATTTAACTCAATTTATAATGTTAGCATCAGAACCGTAAACTAGTTTCCTCGGAAGCGAAAGATCCCAAAGAGTTGTCATGCATATTCGTCTTCGTACTTTAATACTTTAACGAGAATAAGTTATGATGCTTTGTAAAGTTGACTTGGAGTAGTTCCCAAACGTCATTTTGGCCATTTAGACAAACCTCTTAAATCTTAATTTGCTGGTTTCCATACAAAGTACACGACCTTTCTGTAAAACCAAATTATACATGAGGAAGATAAGAAGCATGCACTGGTTGCTTCATCCAGTATATAAATATCTAACAGTGAATTGGCAATTTAAATTAAAATAATTTTTCATAACTTCTAAGACTTATTCAAAATTTTCATAACTTACACTCTTTTTTTATTAATATAATGAAAGTCTTAATTAATTAAGAACTTGTGAGGAGAAAAAAGAAAAAAAGGTGGTTTTTGGTACAAAGGTCTTTCAGTTTCACAAGCATTTGAAAATCTATTTTTAAGATGATCAAATATAATAAATATGAAAATTTTAAAATTTCTATGTTATAAATGTTCCAAAATATGTAGAAAAAACTATAAAGTTTTTTCTGTTGAGCTGTTTGTCTACTAAGATTTTTCCCACCCGGCTCCTTTTTGCAAGCTTTATAGTTTGTTGTTGTTCTTCCACCTCTAAGCAGAGTGTCTCCTTCCAATCTTCTTCCTTCATCTCCACTTCTTCCCTCTTCCTCCATTGTTTCCCAGTGCTATCACAACTCTTCCTTTCCTCAAGTTCTGAACTAGCAGGAGTCATAAAGCTTAATGAACCACTATTGCTACCTGAAGATTCGTAAGCAAAACCACCCTTGAATCAAAGTTCAAGATAACCACCCTCTTCTACCAAGAGAAAAAGCTCTCCATGCGAGAGAGAATACGTTCCCTTTTGCCCCCAAGTTCTATTTGTCTGTCCCCATATACATACCAAGGCCGAGTCTGGGTTTAGATCAGTTTTAAGGGCCAAGGTCCAGCCGTCCAAGCTAAGTTCAATGTTTAAGTCTGGTTTAAAGTTGAGGGCCTAGTCTAATTTATTATGGTTCAAGTCTACCCAATGAGAGATAATTGAATTGTTTTTTTTTTTAAATTCCATAAAAAAGTGAACCATTTGAAATTGTTTATTTTGACAAAACAATTGTATGAATAAAATATTTGAAATTTATAAAAAAATTTAATTAATTATCCAAATTAAAATGTATTAAGCTCTATTTAGTTTTTTTGCATAACTTAAAGCCTCGTTGTCCATGGTGATGGTGGTGGGAAACAGTGGTCGCATGGCAGGGACAATGCGTTGTAGTGGTGGTAGTGGCAAGGTTGCAATGGTAATGATATGGTAGCGGTGATAAGTGGTCGTGGCAACTGGCAAGGTAACAATGTAGCTATTATAGTGGTGGTGGTATAGTGGCGATGATAATGGTAGGGATAATGAGAGTGAGTACAAGGGCAGCCAAAATTTTCAGAATCAGATTGGATCGACCAATTAGACTGAAAAAACTAAGGTGGTGGAACAAGGTAAAGATGGTAGTTGTTGTAGTGGTGGTGGTGTAGTGGCGATGATAATAGTTGTGACAGTGAGGGTATAGTGGTAGCCAATATTATCAGAACCGGACGAGACCAACCAGTCGGATTGGAAAAACTGAGAATTGTCCCTCTACTGGTCTGGTCAACCCCCAAAATCGGTGTGATAAAAATCCATTGAACTAGACAAAAATCAGTTAAAACCAGCCAAAAACCGATGAACCGGAATGGTTTGAGTAGTTTATTTTTTTTCCTCTTGTTTTTTATTATTAAAATTACACTATTTTGACTCCTTTTTTTTTTTAAATTCTCAACTCAAAGCAATGCCATTATACCTAATTTCTTAATATCAATGATAATTATATTTTCATTTTAAGATTAAAAATAATATTGTAACAACTATTATTGACCATTAAATATTATATCATATAGAAATATGAACTTTTTTACATGCAATAAAGTTATTAATAAAATTTTAAATGTATTAATATGTAATATTTGATTATTTATATTTTAAATGACTTATTTAATTAATTTTGTATATTCAAATTTTAAAATATCATATTTTATAGTATGATATATTATAAAAATATTATATATTTTACTGCCAATTCGACCATACTTCAATTAGAGAAACCATGAAATGATTTCCTCATTATTTTTAAAATATTGGTTGTAGTGGTAATGGTGGTGGCAAGGCGACTCTAATGATAATGGTGTTATTTGACTCTCTGACAATATATTGACAAATAAGAATAAGGATTTTTGTTACTAAAAAAATTTATAAAATTTTTCATCGAGGCTAATCCTTTTCCTTGGTGTATAGTGTTATAAAAAGTGCTAACCATTCAAGCTTTTACAATTTTTGGTGGATACCAAACATTGTATAAAATTAAATTGTATTATGTTATACTATCCTATTAAGTTTTATACAACAAATCAAAAGAAGTCTTATGAGCATATGAGGTTGTGTTATAAGTTTTGATCCAACAAACAATGATAGTATAAATGCTTATATAATAATATCCAATATTACTTATATTATCAAGACTTATGATTTGCGGTCAGACTCAGCCTAAAGATAAAGCTGATAAAGTTATGGCTTTAAACTTTTTAAATTTTTTTAATTATTTATTAAATTTTAGACCTCAAAATTTTTATTATTATTTATTTTAATAATTTTATTTTAAAAAAATTTCACTTTTAAATTTTTATAAATTGTAAAAAATATTGAATCGATGCAGTGCATAAAACAGGGAAAGTATTTCAAATACCGTTACTTTTTGCAATGTACAAATTATTTCATCCAAACACAAAACCTAGTTTCAATACATGCACAAAAGCCAAGAGGAAAACACAAATGCACTTTAATACTATTCAATTGGTAGATTACATCAGAAATCTTACACATCCAGCTGCAAGCCTGCAACTTTGTTTGACTTTTCCATGTTGCCAATTTTAATTTCCTGACTTAGAATTAATAACGACAAAAAGAATGTAACTGCTCTCTCTAGATTCGGCTCTATATTTTGAGAAAAGCAAGGAGAAATGAAGAAAATACATACAAATCGAAACAGGGAAAAATGGTAGGACAGATTAAATGCAGTACTTTAATCTCCATTACTCAATTTCTTCAGTAAGAACTACATTGAGAAGACCACACCAATCAAGTGGTTTCCGTAATTAACGACATATCCCATGTACCATCAGTTAGTGACAATGTTCCCAGTAATTCATTTCTAAATCTTCATTCCTATTCCAAAACAACAACCCTTAATTACAATTGGAGCTGTTCTATATCTCCATTATCTCCTCTGTTTCTATCTCTCCATTTTGTGCTTTGATTTACTAAAGAAAATGGGGGCTGTTCAAGCAGCCGCTAGAATGATTACTGAATACCCATTTGCAGGCTCTGCTGCAGTTTGGCATCATCTTCGCCGTCATCTCCTTTGCAGCAGAACCCTCAAAGACAAGCCTGAAACCAAAGTTGAGAAACAGGACGAAGCAATCACCGGAACCGTTGAGGTCATTTTGAATGATGGAAGCCGTGAATTGAAATCTATATTCAGCGATCTGGGGTGCATAAAGGCACAGTGTTACGCAGTGAAATAAGAGGAGTGTAGAAACGCACCGTTTCATTAAGGTAGTTGTTAATTGTAACGGTCATAACACGTGGCCAAGTCTGTTAGTTGAGCTGTTAGGAAAGTGGCAGAAGTAAATTGGTTTAAGACAGATAGGAGATGAGATTAGGGGGTAGATATGATTTTTTAGCAGATTGTAGAATTGTACTTGGATATCCATTTTTGGAATCCTTTAGCAATAAGAAGATTTCTTTGCAGAATTTTTTCTTAGTTTGCTTTTCTTCAAACATCCTGTTACATTGGTATCAGAGCGGTGGAGATCGGAGATGGGAGAAAAAGTCACGGTGAGGGAGGTTCAACAGAAAGCAATGGAGCTTGAAAGGCGAATGGATGGAGTAGATGACAAGTTGGACGAAATGGTTGAAGGTATGAAGACACTGCAGCATAACAACGATGAAATGAGAGACAATATACAGAGAATTTTGTCTTCTATGGGAGAGTTTGTGAATCAGAGACAGTCGACAGTGGAAGAAATTCCGAAGGAAGATAAGGCTGAATCCAAGCCAAGTTATGTACAGGAGGCAAAACTCTTTTTTCCTACTTTTGATGGAAGCGATTTTAGAAATTGGAGAGATCGATGTGAGCAATTCTTTAGTTTGGAGGATACGGCTGAAGAACAGAGGTTGAAACTGTTAATACTGTCTATGGAGGGAAAAGCTTTTGCATGGCAGAAAAAAATTTTCCGATTGACGGAGAAAAGTTCTATAAATTGGAAAGAATTCATGAAAGCTGTGGGAAGACGATTTGATGCGAGCTGCTTCGAAGATCCAATGGCAGAATTAGTGAATTTGAAACAGGTAGGTAATTTGACTGACTACTTAGAAAAATTTGATGAATTAATAGCAAGAACCAGTGTAGATGAACAAACAGCTCTCAGCTGTTTCTTGGGAGGACTTAAGAAACCACTGGAGAAAGCTATTCGACTACAGAACCCTCAGACGGTTAATAATGCGATGGCGATGGCAAGAGTGCAAGATGAATTGCTGTTAGAGTTGAGTTTACAATCTTACCATGTAACTTCGGGCAGACATCAGGAGAGTGCCAATAGTCAAGGGAATTTCAATTCATATTCCTATAACAAATTTCAGAAAAAACCCATGCAAAGCGTTAACAGTTTTTCGAGTATACAAAACAGTAATCTTAGCAAGAACAATACTGTGAAGGCTTATCAAAACCAAGGAAGCAATTCTAGAGGGCCGTTTGTAACACAGACAAGTCAAACAGATAGCAATACCAGATCTATGGCTCCCACAGGTCAGCGACAAAATTTTAGAGGGATAAAAGAAGTACCAGGCCATGAGATGTCATCCAGAATGGCAAGAGGATTATGCAAATTCTGTGGAGAAAAGTATGATTTCAACCACAAAAATGTGTGTAGAGTATGGGGTAGGCTGAACTCATTATGGATGGAATTAGAAGAAGAGAATGTAGAAAGAGAAGAACCTGTGGAGGAAATGCTGCCTCTGGAAGAATCTTTCAATCTAGAAGAAGTTCAAATTTCATTACATGCTCTACAAGGAGTCATCGGAGGAGATACAATGCAGATAGTGGGAAAAATAAAAAAAACAACGGTTGTCCTTCCTGATAGATACAGGAAGCACTCATAATTTCATTAGCCAGGGATGGGTGAAGCAAATTGGTCTTCGAACCCAACAAATGAAAGGATATCGGGTTAGGGTCGCCAATGAAGAAGACATCATGATAACAGCTAAATGCCAGGCGCTTAAGTGGTCCATGGAAGAGCATCAATTTACTGCAGATTTTTTAGTTCTTCCCACAGCTAGTTTTGGGGCGATCTTAGGAATGCAGTGGCTGAAATCATTAGGGGTCATTCAATTGGACTGCAAAAAGTTAACAATGGTTTTTGAACATCAAGAGAAGATCATTTCGCTAAAAGGGGTGAGGCCAACAGTGCAAGTCAAGAGCACAGAAGGAAAATCGTGCAGCATGTTTTTGGGCCATCATACCTTTATGATTGTATCAAGTAACGATATAAGGGGGGACAGATGATGACAATGATCAATCAGGCCGATAGTAGTACAAACAAGGGGAATGTAGCATCACATAAAGATTTAAAAACCTTGCTAGAAAAATATCAAGATGTTTTTCAAGAGCCCTCAAAACTCCCTCCCAACAGACTATACGATCACAAAATTCCAATCAAGGAAGGTAGCAATCCGGTTAACCAACGACCCTATAGATATCCGCAAGTACAAAAAGACATCATTGAAAAGATGGTACAAGAAATGCTAGAATCAGGAATCATTCAAGCCAGCAATAGTCCGTATGCATCCCGATTGTGTTGGTGAAAAAGAAGGATAATTCTTGGAGGTTTTGTGTGGATTACAGAAGATTGAATGAGATTACAGTGAAAGACCGTTTTCCAATACCTCTAATAGAAGAATTAATCGATGAACTACACGGAGCACGCCTCTTTAGTAAACTGGACCTTAGATCGGGATATCACCAGATACGCATGTCCCCAAGACTGCATTCCGCACGCACGGTGGCCATTTTGAATGGCTTGTAATGCCTTTTGGCTTGACGAACGCCCCTGCATCCTTCCAAGCTCTCATGAATCACATCTTCAAGGATCAACTGCGGAAGTTCGTTCTTGTATTCTTTGATGATATACTCGTGTATAGCAGTGATTGGGTTGAGCATTTACACCATCTGAGATGGGTACTTAGCATCCTGCGACACAATACTCTCTTCGCTAAACAGAGTAAGTGTTTCTTTGGAATGACAGAGGTGGAATATTTGGGTCACATCATTTCCCACAATGGCGTCGCGGTTGATCCCAAGAAGATTTTAGCAGTTAAGGACTGGCCCACGCCTGCAACAATCAAAGAATTAAGAGGATTTTTGGGGTTGTCGGGGTATTATCGAAGGTTTATTCGGGGTTATGGCACTACTAGGAAAATCATATTTAGAGACGGAAAAATTCCGTCTCTAAAAGAGCGGTCGCTACCATTTAGAGACGGAATTGATATTCCGTCTCTAATTAGAGACGGAATATTTCCGTCTCTAAAAATTATATATCCGTCTCTATTTTTTTTTAATTCCGTCTCTGAATGTAGAGACGGAATATTCCGTCTCTAACGTCAGAGACGGAATATTCCGTCTCTAATTCAGAGACAAAAAATTCCGTCTCAGAAGTCAGAGACGGAATATTCCGTCTCTACATTCAGAGACGGAATATTCCGTCTCTATATGCAGATTCGTTTGACATTTTAGAGACGGAATATTCCGTCTCTAAATCCGTCTCTAATATCAGGATAATAAAAAAAAAATTCTTAAAAATCTGAAACCTATCAACCAATACAACAGCTAAAAACCAACCATTTCAAGCAGAAATATCAACATACATTTTACATAATGTCAAACCTTATCATCCATAAACATATCAACAACAATTTTAATAATTCCATCAGATTACATGACAATATCACCAATCAAACATAAATAACACTGAGTCATAAATAACACAAACTATCATGATCCATCAGCAGCATTACTATTTTGGTCATTGTTATTATTCTCTTCTTCTCTAGGTGGAGACGAGGAGGGCATTCTTATACTACCATTTATCATAAGGCGCCGAAACATCCGATCCCATTCTTCAACCTTTTGCTTTAACATAAAATTTTCATCTTCACTCTGTTTGAGCCGTGCAGATAAAGTCTCAATTTTTGCATTCACAACAGAAGAGGAACTTGCTGAGACTTCATCAGAAGCAAAAGACTTAGAAGAAGAAGTTGCTGCCAATACAGTATGTGCTTGAGATCCCAGTCCATATATCTGTCCTTTATTGTTCATGCCGCCAACCACATCCAAATAAACAACATTGTCTGAATGTTGAGTGGAGTGTTGGCTAGAACCCTCATCTCCCTGAGATGTGGACTGTCTCTCAGCTATTTTTGTTCGATACATTTCCTGAAAAATTAAAATGATAAAACAAAATAAATATTTGTAAAGAAATGAAAATAAAATAGTAGTTAGTGACTACATACAGCAATTCTTCCTTGCTGGTCGTTGAACCACTGTGATGGCTTTCCTTTGGGCCGGTGAAGGCGCTCATACAACTCAAAACATGTCGGTTCTTTATTCAATTGCACCTTCTAAAATAATAAAAAGTTAAATAATATTAAAGTAAGAACTTAAATCACTATATTTTTTAAAGAAAGTATTCACCATTCGTTTGGCATGCTCTCGTGCAGATATAGACCCTCCACTATGTACATTAAGTCCTTCTTTAGAGAGTCTATTTTGTTTATTTTTTCTGGCTTTACCTTGCCAGTCTTCACTATCCCATTCTGTAATAACCCTCAACTAATAAAACCTTTGAAGGTTATATATAAATAATTTGAAACAAAGAAAGTTGAGAACAATGTAAAATTTTAGAGCGTTTTCGACCTTTTCTTCTGACCTTTCGTCACTCATATAATCATAACTCTCTCATATGAAATCTAAATTAAGTAATTCCATTTTCTAATGAAAGATAATACATATATCTACAACTTTGAAGTTGGGAACTTTTTCAAATTCCATGAATATCATAGTGAGACGAGGCAAAAACCGAAGTGTAGTGTGGTCTGGACCTTTGCTCACTAGTTTAAGCATAACTCCTTCATATGAACTCCAAATTAGGTGATTCAAGTGGCTATGGAAAGCTAAGAGAAAGGGCTACAACTTTCATGTTGGGCATTTTGTCAAATTCGGTGAAATGGAGTTCGCCGCGGCGAGAATAAGTTCGCCGCGGCTAGAATGATGCGGTATTTTTCCCGAGAGTGAGGTTTTCTGGTTTCGAGCTCGCCGCGGCGAAAATATACTCGGCGCCGGCGAAAATCGCGCACCAGCAATCTCGCCGCGGCGAGAATGAGCTCGCCGGCGGCGAAATTCGTCAGAGAGGCATTTTTTTGCGGTCCCCCCACCTTTTTCCTTCATTTCCTCCATTGCTGAAGCTTTTTCTCTCTCTCTAAAATTTTTCTCAAACTTCTCTCTAAGATATCTCATCATCCAGACGTCCGATTTGAGCAAGTAAGGTACCGTTGGACTCGTGGGAAGAAGAGCTACAAATCCCACCGATCAATTTCGCCGGAAAGTTGCCGGATTGTCGCCGGAAAATCGCATGAATAGTAACTTCCAAGGTAAAACTCCGTTTAATCGCGTTTTAGGCTCCGTTTTGCCGAATTTCTTTCCATAGATAGTCTTAGAATTAGTTTCTATACAACATATAGGATTTTTAGGTTTCGGCATGAATAGTGTTCCGGTGAGTGAATAGTGTTTTCCGGCGTGAATAGTGACTTTTAGAGTTTTCTAATTTTCATGTTATGGCTATGTTTTCTAGGTTGTTGAGCCATCACGAGGTGAAATTCTCGTTGTTGGACTCCTAGTAAGGTGAGTGGGTTTTTCATACTATAGCGTATGTTTTAAGAATTTGATTTATAACTCTCTCGTATGATTTTAACTAGCTGGAATGTATGCTAAATTGTTTTACCGATTTGGAAACCAATATATTCCAACCATGTTAGAAATTATAAATTTAAATCCTAGTTGAACTCTAGGTATGCAGGGCAAGCATCTAGGCTGATAATTCTCCATTTGAGCTAGATTTATAGAAATGCGAACTTAGTCATAGAAATGAACTAAGTTAGCCATGAAATGATTTGATGCATGATGAGCATCTATGTGACGTCTACGGACGATATTTTTAAAGGGAAAGTTTATGATGATAAAGGTCTCCATGGGAATTCATGGATGAGATATATTTTTAGAACGGAATTTTATGCATGAAAAGAGCTAGATGGAGAATTATAGCTTTATTACAATGTTATTGAAATGTTTTACTTTAAACTTTTTGAATAGCATATTTCAAATGTTTTCTATTGGAGGGACCCTTTTAGATCACTGTTAGCTAGCCGCAGGTAGTGCTAGCCCTGGTGCACCATGATCATGTTAAGGCTTCGGCCTAGGATACTGTGACGGGCATATGACTGCCTAAGACACAGGGATTTAGGGTTGACTTATGTCTTCACCTACAGTGATTGCCATACCCATTGCTATGTGCTTGGGGAAATTTAGGGTTGACTTATGTCTTCGCCTACAGTGATTACCCTACCCTTGCTGTGTGCTTGGGGGAGATGATAGATCTGTTTGGAAAGACCTCCAATAAACTAATGCATTTTTCTTAAAGATTAAAAAAAAATTTTAAACAAGCTCATTCATCATTGTTATTGCATAAATATCTTCATTTATTACTTACCATGCATAATTGATTTGCTTACGGTTACTGATTTAATCATGTTTTATCTTTTGAACATACATTTGAACTGTTTACCATTATTTTAATAAATTATGGTTAAATGCTTAATGCTTATATTATTATCTTTACATTTGGATTTCAATTATTAAACCCATTGCGAAACACTCGTGCTTGGTTTGCCCTGTTTCAGTTATAGTATGATTTACTCATTCACTGAGATGTGGTAATCTCACCCCTCTTTTGTTTCCTCCCCACAGATAGTCAAAGAGACTTTAATCCAGCTACAGCTTCGTAGGAGGCTGAAGATAGTGTTGGTGAGCCCCAGTTTGGGCAAGGCTCTTTTGTACTGTTTATTTAGTTTAGTTATGTCTAGAGTATCTCCATGAACATACAGGCAGGATCCTCGCTTCTTGCGTATTTTGATGTGTTGTTTGGAAAATGATTTTATGTTTTACAATAATGTTGGTATTATGAGGCCTTGGGCCAAGTTGAATCACATGAATATTATGAGGCCATGGGCCAAGTTGAATCAGAATGTTGGATTCATGAGATATCATGAGATATATATATATATACATATATACAGTATTTTCTGATATTGGATGTGGCATATGTGGCCAGTTATATTTATTATGTACTGGATTGTGTGCTGAATGGTTGTGCATGCTATGTGTTAGGCTTACGGCTAGGGGGAAACCCTTATGCCGTGCCGGTCATGTGTTCCATCATTTGGGGCCGTGACAGAGTTGGTATCAGAGGATTAGGTTTCCCTGTGTTCATGGAGTAACGGACCTTTAGGTAGGACTTTGAGTATGGGTATGAATCCGGACATGCTTATACTCACGGTGCTGCTAAAGGGGTTCGATAGGATGTTGTTTTTTTTGTTCAAGTAAGTCATTATATATGTTGGCATGGTTAAGTGACGGTTGGGCTATCTCTGTTTTATAGCGAGATGCGTCTTAAAGAATTTAAGAAATTGAGACAGATACCAAATATGATGGTTTTTGAATGAGACATCATGATGGTTTCTGAATGTGACATCCATTGTACCCGGTTGTCTAGATATGGTAGATTGTGATGTGATATTGAGAATGAATTTGTTGGAATTATGTCATGTTATTTTGAAATGTCACTAAAAGGTGATTAAATTTAATATTCTTGGAGAATTTTCTCTCTTGATATAAAGAAATCTTAGTGAGATACATAGTAACCTAATCTCTGCTTTAGCAGTCCATAAGTGAATACAAAAATGTGCCAAGGATAGTTGGCAGTGGTGAGAGATGATGATATAAAGTATACCCCTGTAAATCAAGTTCCATTGATTAGAGAATTTTCTGATATAATTCCTGAGGAATTGCCAGGATTACCCCGAAATAATAAATAGAGTTTGGTATTGATTTATTTCCTGGCCAGCGTCTATATTTTCATATAGAATGGCACCCACTGAACTTAAAGAACTGAAAAATAAATAGTTACAAGACATGTTAGACAAGGGATTTAAAAGCCCCAGTATTTTTACTTGGAGTGCTCCAGTTCTATCTGGAAAAAAAAAAGGATCACTATGACTATACATAGATAATAAATAGTTGAATAAAGTGATAATGCGGAATAAATACTCATTACCTCATATAGATGATATGTTTGACTAGCTACAAGGTGCTCAACATTTAAAAAAAAAAAATTGTTTCTCCTTTGACGAGGTTGATAAAGTAAGCAATAAAATTTGACTAGTAAGGTGAATGTGAAAGAAATTGTTAGAAACTAAGAAATGTTAGATTACGGTGCCAGTACTGTCTACTTCTTTAAGCACTGAAGGATATACGGTATCTTGTGATACATAGAGAATGGGATTAAGGTATATGTTGATGCAATATGGTCGAGTCATTGCATATGTATCTAGACAGCTTAAGTCACATGAGCAAAAAATTGTCAGACTTATGATTTAGAAATAACAGCAGTAGTTTTACTCTCAAAGCTCGAAAGCATTATCTGTATGGTGATACATGTAAAATTCATACAGTTTCAATCATCTTTAGTTGAGTAGGTGAAAAAGGCACAGGACGATGATGCCTATTTATGTAAGAAAATTGAAGAGGTCAAGAATGGCAGTGATATTGAATTTAATGTAGACTCTGAAGGAATTCTGAGATTGGGCAAGCGATTGTGTGTATTTAATAAAGAAGAACTTAAGGAAGAAATTTTAGAGGAAGCCCATAGATCCAGGTATACAATTTATCCTGAGGTAACTAAAATGTATAAAGATATAAAAGAAATTCATTGGTGTGATAGAATGAGGAAATATATAATTGATTTTGTATCTCGATGATTAACTTGTTAACAGGTAAAAGTAGAACATCAAAGACTTGCAAGATTACAATATCAGATGGAGATACCTGAATAAAAATGGGTGATTATTGATAGGTTCAAATTTGTTTTTGAATAAGATAGTAAGACTTCATAAGGTATTGATATCGATCATATCTGATCGAGAACTATAGTTCACAGATTATTTTTAGAGAGCATTTTAAGAAGTTTTGGGCAGAAGTTTTACATAAAATACCGTAAGTTTTCTAATAGGTGAGTGAGTAAATGACTATTTCGTTTGTCAAGATTGTGACTTAGGTGATGTTTGATATTTGGATAGTATGTCATGAAAATATATGAATGTGTGAAAAGTGAATTGAAATGGATAAGTGGCAGACATGATATGAATAGTGAAAGTAATATATGTTAGGATTGCTTAAGGATTGGATAGTGGTGGAAAAATGTTATAAGATGAGGATGTGAACATATTGGGTTTACTGGAAGATAGATAAGACAAAAGTAGGAAATTTGTGATTTCAATTGGTTAGAAGTGACTAATGAATGAATCTTGGAAGAATATAACTTAAAATAGTGAGTTTGGACACCGAACTATATAACAATTTTTATATGAAAAGAAAAAAAAAATGATGGCCTTATGGTGCTTTGAGGTATGTAATAAAGTGAATTAGTGGTACTGAAATTCTTGAGAGATAAAATATAGAACGTAGGATTTAAATTGATCTTTCATTTGGAAATATGGAGAATATTTTGAGAATCATGTCCGAAAATAATGTAAGTAATCAAGATATTTGTGTTAAAGGTTTATATTATGCTAAATTGAATTTAGTATTTAAGATGTGAATTATGTTGAGATTGGAAATTCACATATGAATAATTGTTGAAAAAAAAAAAAGATTTCAGAAGAAGCCATAGATTGTGAATATGAATTACCCGAGGTAATAAGGATATACTGAGATTAAAAATTTTTACTAGTATAATGGTAAAAAGAAGATACAAGTGAAAATTTTCATTAGCTGGTATGTTGGTAAGTACGAATTTAATATATTATCTCAAAAGAGTTATTCAGGAAGTCTAAAGATCTTTATTAGATAATAGTATGATTGATACTAAATTTAAATAATGTGTTTATACATTAGAAGTTATGCTTTAAGTATCTTTATATTATTGTGGTGAAAGTTGGAGAAATTAATTGTCCTTAGTTGAATTTGCTCATAGTAGTAATTATCATGCCACTATACAATGGCATCATTTGAAGTTTTACATGAACATCATAGGTTTCTTAATATGTGAGTGAATTGAGAAAAGTTAAACTTTGAAAATCTAATTTGGAATAACATGCAATAGATAGCATATGAATTATCTAAATTGATGATGCTAGTTTGGAGAGCATGCTTCAAGCATATGTTTTTGAGATAGATAGGAGATTTCTTAACAGAATTTATTTATAATAAAATGATATTAGAAGAAGTAAGCCTTATGTAAGAGGTGTTAAAAATGTTCTATTAAATGATTTAGTGGAGTTAGATTTATTATAAGATGTTATTGATTAAGTGAATTTGATTAAAAAGAATATACGGGAAACTCAATACAAGTCAAAAGTTTATAAGGATTATGAACGTTGAGCACGAGAAAGTATTAGTTGGTGACGATATATATATTCTTGAAGGACTCACCCATAGAAGAGGTAATGAGGTTTTGAAAATAAAAAGGGAAGTTACCCTCTCGGTATATAGAATTATTTGAATTCTTGAAAGGATCGGTTCAGTGGCTTATTGTTTGGTTTTACCACCTGCATTGGATAATGTTTATCCAGTTTTTCATGTGTCTATACTACGAAAATAGCTACCCGATTCTACACATGTTATACAATGTCCATAGATTCAGTTATAGAAAGATTTAACCTAAGAGGAACAACCAGTATGGACAGACAAGTAAAACGTTACAGTTAAAAAAAAAATATTTACAGTAAAGGTGATATGGAAAAAAATCACTCTTTTGAGGAAACAGATTTTGGAGGAGGCACATCAATCAGCCTATACTATCCACCCAGGAACAAATAAGATGTACAGTGACCTCAAGGAATTGTATTGGTGGAATGGGATGAAGAAGGATGTAGCAGATTTTGTGGCTCAGTATTTGGTTTGTCAGCAAGTGAAAGCTGAACACTAGAAGCCTAACTATGTACTTCGTTACAGGGTTACCAAGGACCCCTAAGGGTTATGACTCAGTATGGGTGATAGTGGATCGAATGACCAAGTCATCCCACTTCTTACCAGTGAAGACTACCTCTAGTGTGGCTCAGTATGCAAGCCTGTATCTGCGTGAGATCGTCAGATTGCATGGAGTCCTTGTATCCATCATATCTGACTGAGGTCCATAGTTTACGGCAAGGTTTTGGAAAGCTTTTCAAGAAGCTTTGGGAACGAGGTTGGATCTAAGCACCGCTTTTCATCCCCAAATAGATGGCCAGTCAGAACGCACGATTCAGATTCTGGAGGATATGCTTAGAGCATGTATATTGGATTTTGGTGGCAGTTGGGAAGGATACCTGCCATTAGCTGAGTTTGTATACAACAACAGTTATTAAGCCAGTATTCAGATGGCACCTTTTGAAGCTCTTTATGGGAGAAGATGCCGATCTCCTATTGGATGGTTTGAAGTTGGAGAAGCCAAGCTGCTAGGGCCAGACTTAGTGCAAGATGCCATAGAGAAGGTTAAGCTGATAAGGGAACGGCTTTTAACTGCACAAAGTCGTCAGAAGTCTTATGTGGACCATAGGCGTCGGGAGTTGGAGTTTTCTCTAGGCGATCACGTGTTTCTCAGAGTTTCACCCATGAAGGGAATAATGCGGTTTGGTAAGAAAGGGAAGTTAAGCCCGAGGTATATTGGACCTTTTGAAGTTCTGGATAGGGTCGGAGCAGTGGCATACCGCCTAGCCCTACCACCTGGATTGAGCAAAGTGCATCCAGTCTTTCATGTCTCGATGTTGAGAAAGTATTTACCCGACCCATCTCATGTGATTCAACCGCAGGAAATCCTTTTGGATGACAAGTTGGCCTACGAAGAGAAACCCGTGGCCATTGTTGATAGAAAAGTGAAAAAGTTGAGGTCTAAGGATATCCCTACAGTGAAGGTGATCTGGCAGAATCATTCCAAAGAGGAAGCTACGTGGGAAGTAGAGGACGTCATGAGAGAGAAGTATCCACAGCTGTTCCAAGAGTAGTTTTATGTTTTTATGTTGTTGGTTCTTGTAAAATTCGGGGACCGAATTTTTATAAGGAGGGGAGAATGTAATAACCCTCAACTAATAAAACCTTTGAAGGTTATATATAAATAATTTGAAACAAAGAAAGTTGAGAACAATGTAAAATTTTAGAGCGTTTTCGACCTTTTCTTCTGACCTTTCGTCACTCATATAATCATAACTCTCTCATATGAAATCTAAATTAAGTAATTCCAATTTCTAATGAAAGATAATACATATATCTACAACTTTGATGTTGGGAACTTTTTCAAATTCCATGAATATCATAGTGAGACGAGGCAAAAACCGAAGTGTAGTGTGGTCTGGACCTTTGCTCACTAGTTTAAGCATAACTCCTTCATATGAACTCCAAATTAGGTGATTCAAGTGGCTATGGAAAGCTAAGAGAAAGGGCTACAACTTTCATGTTGGGCATTTTGTCAAATTCGGTGAAATGGAGTTCGCCGCGGCGAGAATAAGTTCGCCGCGGCTAGAATGATGCGGTATTTTTCCCGAGAGTGAGGTTTTCTGGTTTCGAGCTCGCCGCGGCGAAAATATACTCGGCGCCGGCGAAAATCGCGCACCAGCAATCTCGCCGCGGCGAGAATGAGCTCGCCGGCGGCGAAATTCGTCAGAGAGGCATTTTTTTGCGGTCCCCCCACCTTTTTCCTTCATTTCCTCCATTGCTGAAGCTTTTTCTCTCTCTCTAAAATTTTTCTCAAACTTCTCTCTAAGATATCTCATCATCCAGACGTCCGATTTGAGCAAGTAAGGTACCGTTGGACTCGTGGGAAGAAGAGCTACAAATCCCACCGATCAATTTCGCCGGAAAGTTGCCGGATTGTCGCCGGAAAATCGCATGAATAGTAACTTCCAAGGTAAAACTCCGTTTAATCGCGTTTTAGGCTCCGTTTTGCCGAATTTCTTTCCATAGATAGTCTTAGAATTAGTTTCTATACAACATATAGGATTTTTAGGTTTCGGCATGAATAGTGTTCCGGTGAGTGAATAGTGTTTTCCGGCGTGAATAGTGACTTTTAGAGTTTTCTAATTTTCATGTTATGGCTATGTTTTCTAGGTTGTTGAGCCATCACGAGGTGAAATTCTCGTTGTTGGACTCCTAGTAAGGTGAGTGGGTTTTTCATACTATAGCGTATGTTTTAAGAATTTGATTTATAACTCTCTCGTATGATTTTAACTAGCTGGAATGTATGCTAAATTGTTTTACCGATTTGGAAACCAATATATTCCAACCATGTTAGAAATTATAAATTTAAATCCTAGTTGAACTCTAGGTATGCAGGGCAAGCATCTAGGCTGATAATTCTCCATTTGAGCTAGATTTATAGAAATGCGAACTTAGTCATAGAAATGAACTAAGTTAGCCATGAAATGATTTGATGCATGATGAGCATCTATGTGACGTCTACGGACGATATTTTTAAAGGGAAAGTTTATGATGATAAAGGTCTCCATGGGAATTCATGGATGAGATATATTTTTAGAACGGAATTTTATGCATGAAAAGAGCTAGATGGAGAATTATAGCTTTATTACAATGTTATTGAAATGTTTTACTTTAAACTTTTTGAATAGCATATTTCAAATGTTTTCTATTGGAGGGACCCTTTTAGATCACTGTTAGCTAGCCGCAGGTAGTGCTAGCCCTGGTGCACCATGATCATGTTAAGGCTTCGGCCTAGGATACTGTGACGGGCATATGACTGCCTAAGACACAGGGATTTAGGGTTGACTTATGTCTTCACCTACAGTGATTGCCATACCCATTGCTATGTGCTTGGGGAAATTTAGGGTTGACTTATGTCTTCGCCTACAGTGATTACCCTACCCTTGCTGTGTGCTTGGGGGAGATGATAGATCTGTTTGGAAAGACCTCCAATAAACTAATGCATTTTTCTTAAAGATTAAAAAAAAATTTTAAACAAGCTCATTCATCATTGTTATTGCATAAATATCTTCATTTATTACTTACCATGCATAATTGATTTGCTTACGGTTACTGATTTAATCATGTTTTATCTTTTGAACATACATTTGAACTGTTTACCATTATTTTAATAAATTATGGTTAAATGCTTAATGCTTATATTATTATCTTTACATTTGGATTTCAATTATTAAACCCATTGCGAAACACTCGTGCTTGGTTTGCCCTGTTTCAGTTATAGTATGATTTACTCATTCACTGAGATGTGGTAATCTCACCCCTCTTTTGTTTCCTCCCCACAGATAGTCAAAGAGACTTTAATCCAGCTACAGCTTCGTAGGAGGCTGAAGATAGTGTTGGTGAGCCCCAGTTTGGGCAAGGCTCTTTTGTACTGTTTATTTAGTTTAGTTATGTCTAGAGTATCTCCATGAACATACAGGCAGGATCCTCGCTTCTTGCGTATTTTGATGTGTTGTTTGGAAAATGATTTTATGTTTTACAATAATGTTGGTATTATGAGGTCTTGGGCCAAGTTGAATCACATGAATATTATGAGGCCATGGGCCAAGTTGAATCAGAATGTTGGATTCATGAGATATCATGAGATATATATATATATACATATATACAGTATTTTCTGATATTGGATGTGGCATATGTGGCCAGTTATATTTATTATGTACTGGATTGTGTGCTGAATGGTTGTGCATGCTATGTGTTAGGCTTACGGCTAGGGGGAAACCCTTATGCCGTGCCGGTCATGTGTTCCATCATTTGGGGCCGTGACAGATTCAGCCCTTAATTGTTGTAGCTTCTCTGCTGGAATCCAAGCACCTTTGTCCTCACCGCTACGCACCTTAAACAATGCATTTTTCAAGGCTATTGATCCCCTGCTGTCAAATGCCCTTTTAATATTGTGCTCATCATTGTCCAACCATTTAAAATTTGCTTAAACAAAGAAAGTAAACAAATTAACATAACATTCACACATTTTAAAAAAAGATATCAATAAATATGATACGAAATGTTACATATTACCTTGAACTCCTCGAACCACATTTGAATGGTATTTTTATCAACTTTTCCCCAACTAGACCAAGCACCTTCAAATTTTTTCTTGAAAATTGTTGTGATGACACCTCTTGTCAAGATGTCAGGATAAAACCTGAAAGTATAGATATCAATTTAAATAAATATACTGACAAAAAAAAAAACACACACACACACACATATTACTTACGTGTTCCCGGGTGCAGATCTAATCCAAATTCGACCATCTATTTCCTTTGTTCCCCACTGAATAGTGTGTGTGAAAGGAACTGGCTCAACATTTGGACATGCGGATTGATTAGGAGATGGGACACATATAGTATGTGTAGGTAGAGTAGGGGCAACTGTACTAGAAAGATGAGGAGATGAGGCACTAGAATGAGATGCTTGTGAATGGGAAGATGGAGTAGAAGTATGACAAGTCTGGGAAAAGGGAGATAAAGTAGGTGTATGTCCAGCGTGGATATGGTCAAGGTGAGCTATGTCAGCAACAGGTGATGTGTCTGGCTGTGTATATGGCTGAGAGATAACCCGTCCTCGGCCTCTACCTCTACCCCTTCCTCTACCTGTCATCTATAGACAAAAAGATAATCATAATCATCTATTTCAATAAAATTTAATGACAATAATAAAAAATAAAAATAATTACAAAAGACAATGATAATGAAACTCATAACCATACTACCATAGATTTATAATCTACTTCAAAAATACATAATATATGATCTACATAATACACTTAGTAAAATGAAACCTAACAATACCTAAACATCTTCATCATTATCATTCTCTTCCTCGTCTTCTTCCTCTTCTTCTTCCTCTTCTTCTTCATCTTCCCATTCTCCTTCTTCCTCAGTATCTTCTTCATCCACATCTACTTCATGTAGGTTCAAAGAAGAACCATATACTTCATCCACAGGGCCTTCAATATCAACAAGACTCTGCTCGAGATTATCATTTGCAACTATTACAGGCAATTGCATTGATGACTCTTCTTGGTATGGAGCATCATTTTCAGACATTTTAGTTTCTATTGCAGTTTGTATTGTGTTTCGTGCCTTAGTTTTGATCACTACTAACCAATCACGTTGCCCTTCAGGATATTGTGTATAATATACTTGCATTGCTTGTTGTGCAAATATAAAAGGGTCATAATTTTTATATCTCCTGGATGTTCTAACCTCAACAATCCCATAGTTATCTACCTTTGTTCCATGATTTAAGGTGGGATCAAACCAAACACATTTGAATAGAACTAACACCTTTATAGGCCATCATGTATAGTGTACTTCAATAATGTCTGTTAAAACTCCATAATAATTATTTTCTGTTGTTTCATCCGTACCCCCTGGACAACATACACCAAAATTTGTTGTACCCATACCTTGGCCATGATCTTTTGTATTAAATTTATAACAATTTACATAATATGATGGCCATTTGTTGGCTTTTCTTTGAGGACCCCATGCCAAACTCTTTAGAAAGGCATCTTCAACATTATTATTTAACACCTAGTCATCAAATATTTAAGTTAGTCTCACATAAGAAGCAAAATATTAGAAAATAAGAAATTAAAGAGAATTCGTGCAACATACGTATTCTTTAAACCAAATAGGAAACATTGTGGAGATTTGTCTGTCCACTTCCGAGTCATCCATCCCACAATCTTGTAACATATTAGTATATGTGCTACATTTAGAAAACATGTTAGAACAATTTATAGTGATATATATATATATATATATATATATATATATATATATATATATATATATATATATATATATATATTTATGTAACACTTAAATGAGCATTTTATACACTTACGTTAAAAATGACTCCACTTCAGGACAATTTAGAAGAACATATAAATATGCGATTTGCAAGTCCTTTTCTTCTAACATGAAGGATATGCATCTTCCGGTTGGACGGCCAGGATAATTAAAGATAGAAAGCGGTGGCCTATTTGAAGAACCTTGACCTCCATCATCATTTCGTGGTACTTGAGTCCTTCTACATGGAACATCAGGTGGATAATAGTAGGATGCAAATGTAGAGGTCTCTTCTACCAAATAAGCTTCACAAATTGATCCTTCAACTGCAGCTGTGTTCTTCACCTTGTCTTTTAGTGTGCGAATAAACCTAATACAGTTAATTGATACATTTAGTACTACGAATACGATTCCATAATTTAAAAAAAACAAAAAGGAGACGTAACTCTACCTTTCAAATGGATACATCCATCGATATTGTACTAGACCTCCAACCCTTGCTTCGTATAGCAAATGAATTGGAAGGTGTTCCATTGAGTCAAAAAAACTTGGAGGAAAAATTTGTTCTAATTTACAAAGAATGACTGGAATGTTTTGCTCCATCACAAGTAAAGTATCCTCTCGCAACAATGGGGAAGTCAATTCTCGAAAGAACTGACTAAATTCTGTGAGTGCGTTCCAAATAGGCTTTGGCAATACTTTGAATGCAATTGGGAGCAAGCGTTGCATAAACACATGACAATCATGACTTTTTAGGCCAAACAACTTTGCTTCTCTCATGTCAACACACCTTGATAATGTAGAGGCATATCCGTCTAGCAGTTTCAATTTTTTGACCCATTCACACACAGCTAATCTTTGTTGCTTAGTTAATGTGTATTTTGCTTTGGGTTTAATTAGCTTGCCATCTCTTCCATCCTGCAGTTCTAATTCATTCCGTCTACAAATTTCCGCCAAGTCGAGCCTTGCATTAAAATTGTCTTTTGTCTTACCTTTAGTGTCCATCACTGTGTATAAAATATTCAAGAAGACATTTCTCTCAATATGCATAACATCTAAATTGTGTGGAAGAAGATTTGTTTTCCAATACGGTAACTCCCAAAATATAGATTGCTTCGTCCAGTTGTGAATAACTCCATACCCTGGGATGTTATCATATGTCTCTTTAGTTATGCTAGGCATATGTCTAACCCTTTCCAACACTTCTTCACCTGTTAATCGAGGCGGAGGTAAAGATGTTTCAGTATGTCTCTTTCGAAAAGCATTCTTATTCCTTCTGTAACTATGATCAAGTGGCAAGAATTGTCGATGACAATCAAAGAAAGACGTCTTCCGACTATGTCGAAAGGTAAATGCCTTTGAACACTCCATATATATTGGATAAGCAAGTTTTCCCATTGTCATCCAACCTGAAAGCATCCCATATGCAGGAAAGTCATTGATGGTCCACAATAAACAAGCTTTCATGTTGAAGTTCTGTTTTAGTGAGACATCATAAGTCGTGACACCAGTATTCCATAAAAGTTTGAGGTCATCTATAAGTGGTTGCAAATACACATCAATTCTATTCTTTGGATTGGAAGGACCAGGGATTATAATGGTCAAGAACAAGAACTCTCTTCTCATACACATCCAAGGGGGAAGATTGTAAGGGATAACAATAACTGGCCAACATGAATAAGTCTGACCTGTTTTATCAAATGGAGTAAATTCATCAGCGCACAAACCTAACCTCACATTTCGAGGGTCCACTACAAATTCAGGATATTTTTCATCGAATTTTTTTCAGGCTTCGCCATCAGATGGATGAGACAAAGAGCCTGTTGCCCTCACAGTTTCCCGATGCCATCTCATTTGACTTGCAGTTTGCATTGACGAATAAAGTCTTTGCAGCCTTGGAATAAGTGGAAAATACCACATTTTTTTCACTGGAAGCTCTCTTACTTTACCATTTCTGATGACTCTTTTGTAACGCTCTTCACCACAAAATTTACAATCACGAAGCTCCAAATCAAGAGAACTATAATAAATCATGCATCCGTTTCGACAACAGTGAATTTTTATACAACCCAATCCTAATTGCTCCATTGATTTCTTTGCACGGTAGAGGTTTTTAGGCATACGATTTTCATTTGGCAATGCATTTCCCATAAATTGTACCCACCGATTGAAACAATTCTCAGAAATATTGAAGTCCGACTTGATATCCAAAGCTTCCACTGCAGCTGACAATTCAGAATAATTTTGACAACCGTCATATAAAGGAGCATGCGCAGCTTCTAACATATTAAAAAAAAATTTGGCTTCCGGGTTAGGTTCTTCATCCCTCTGTTCGCAATGAGCAAAACCTTGTTGCTCTATATAATTACCAATAGATGGTCCAACAGCATCCATTACCATCTGTTCCTGATCATTAAAGCATGCCTGAAAGTCACTACTTCCATAATATGAGTTTCTTGAAACCACTGGTGGAAAGAGAGGTCTTGGTTCATCATGGTTGGTCCAATAATAATAATTACTCATAAATCCCTTCATACAAAGATGGGTTTTCACTTCATCAACTGAACAATACTTCTGACAGTTGCATTTTTTACAAGGACACATCAACTTTCCTACACTTTTAAAATGATCCTGACTACAAGCAAACTCTATAAACTCAACAACTCCTGCCATAAACTCATCTGTAACTTATCTCTTATCAGGACCCACCCTATTATCCATCCACTTACGATGTTCAAGAACTTCCATCCTATTTTTAGGCATACAGAAACATCTTAATTCAATATAGCACAAATTATAATAAGAGAAGCCACGTAAATTAGGAATATGCACCAAAATAATTGATATAATAAGAGAACCCATGAAACGGTTTTGATTAGAGCAAGATCCTGTAAGTCATTAGAGACAAGTTCAAGGGGTATAAGTAGTAGTGGACGAGGCTTAGGGTAATTTGTGTGCTTTTGCAAGATAGCATGTATGATAAACTTCAAAACCATTTTTATTTATAGCATACAAGTAATAATAGTTGAGAACAAATTTTAAAATGAAAGAGGTAGCCTAACCTATTATGACACAATTGAAAAGCATAAGTCTTGGAGAATAAAATTAATAAAAACCTAACTGACAATCAAATTTGATTTAAAAAAATATTGCTTAGAAGTATAAAATATTGATACATTATGAATATTACTGACTTTTTTTAAAAAACAAGTATAAAATCAAATAATTAGTCTCATTGTATTTTTTTAAATTTGTTCCATAAATTTTATAAATAATTTGAAAATATTGAATAAAAACAAAAGTAATTATAAGAAGCACTTAAAGAATCAAGAATATGCTTATTAAAGCTATACAAATATATCTTTTAGCTTTAAAGCTACCATGTTCGAACCTCTTCATCCATAACTTAAACCCCCCCCCCCCCAAAAAAACTACGTCACTTAGCTCAACTGGTGAGAGAAGTTGAACGTATTATATTTTCTAATGAAGCTTTTAAGTCTATGAATTTTAATTAAATACCATTTTCAAATGCTGTGAGAATGACAGGTATTAAAAGCAACCATGCATACACCTTCAAAGTCTTTGGGTTGGAATCTATTAATATAACAATTAATGGATGAAGAATCAGTGGAAGAGGCTTATTAAATTATCTGTTATTTATAAATAATAAACAGTACTAATTATAAAATGATTGTCCATCAATACACCTAGATGTATGCTTCTTCTATAATAATTTGTACTCACATTATCTGTATAAAAACATTATATAATATTAATATTACATCGATATTTTTCTGAATTAACAATAATCTTAATCATTAGAAGAAGTTAACAACAATATTAATCATTCAAAGAAGTCATTTGAGAAGCATTCAATATATAGTCGTGTTAAATTTTAATATTTTAAACATTGTTTATATTTAAAATATTTAATATCATTTAAAGCACGAACAAATCACGAATATGGACATTGAAAATGGGCACAATAAAATGTTAAGTATTTAAATATAATTAAAAATATTACTTTGTTTGATATGAAAAAAAAAGAAGAAGACTCTAGACTTTATTTTTAAAATATGCATGCTTCATAGATTAAAATTGAATATAGATTTTACCTACATACACTTTAAGCCATGGATCAAGAGCAAGATGTCTTTTGTATTAATATGGACCGGCAATTTCACCCTTGATCTAAGAATTTAATTAGATTGCTTTGATCCAGTGCATCATAATTTTTTATGAATTCACCTATGTTTTGCCCGCCAAAAAGATGCACACTTTGATCCAAATTCAAATAACAACAATAATTTTGTAAACGTATCAATACCCAAGTATCCTTCTTTTGCAATCGGAATATCAATCAGTTCCCCCATTTACAAAAAATAAAATAAAATAAAATAAAAAATCTAAACAAATATGTTAGATAAACTTTATTAAAAATATATTAACATATTTATATATCTCTTGATAATTAACTCAGTCTATTGACAATTTATAAACCAAGCCTACTAGAGTTTTTCATTAAAAAAAATATACTTAACATACTTGTATGTAATTCGCAATCAGTTTTGTTAGCTTCCATATATGCATCTTTAATAGACCAAATTTACTTTAAGATTTCCTTATTTGCAAGACGGGTTAATATAAAGTTTAGCGTGCTGACAAATGAGTATATAGTTGCAGCTATCGATCTTTATAGCTCCCTACAAAATAAGCCATAATAGAAAAATCCAAGAGTATTTTAACACGAGCATCAGCGAGTTATCTATGGGGCACGAGTGAAGTTTATTACCTTAAATTTCTAATAGGACATTTAGCACCATTCCTCAATTGTTTAAAAAAAACATAAATGTAGTGGTGGATACGATTTCATACTAGCACTCAATCATGTGAACAAAACTCACTCCAAGGTAGCTACTCTCCCAAACATTCTGAAACAGATTTGGCCAAGGCAGAGCTATACCACTACACACAATGAGTTGTCTTCTTCTTGGATAGGAAAAAAAAATGTAACATCCGAAGTTGTAGCAGCTTCAGTTTAATAAGAAAATAAGTTGTCCTCAGTTTGGTGCTATTTTTTAAAAAAATTGAGAAGCTAATAGCTTGTTCACAAGCTCATAGAGTGTCACCACAAGCAGAAAAAGGTCCTAGCTGTTACAGAAAGGGCAAATATTCTGCAATCTGCATTGGATTATTGGTTTAACTGTTTCATGCATGCCAAGCTCAGTCGCTTGGTCTCTTAATATTCTCACAGCAAAAATTTGCATTTATGTAGTTTTGGTGGAGTCCTATTTCTATACTTCCTATTAAAGTTTGAGTTAAATTAAGGTTCATGGAGCATGACAGCAAGAGACATCTAACAGTTAGTATTTTTCATATCTTGATTGACATCCAGCCTTACAGCAGAGCATTCTAGCTTGTTCTGTGTCTCTTTGTTTAATATTTAGTTTTAGCTCAATTCATGTCAATTCATATCTTGATATGTATCAATTCATATTTTTCATATCCTGTAATTGACCTGCCTGTTTAGATGGCAACAAGGCACAAGGAGAAAATATGAACTGAATAACAATCAGTCATCTAGAATGAAAAAATAATAATGATTGACAAAGAATCACAATGTCACATGATAAGTAAGGACTTGCTGTAGAAAATATGTTAAAAAATGGAAAACTAGACAAGCAATCAGAAATTAAATATCTGTATTTATTTATTTATCTCAAATAGAGTGATATAATTTTTTCTGTCCAGCCGGAGCAAAGCAATTAAGCTTTGAAGCCTTTTACAACATTACAGTTGCCTCACATGTTTCTGAGAAAGAATACATGGTTTCCATGATATTAGAATGAATAGATTGCCACACTATACTGTTGATTATGAATTTTGCCTATCTACGCAATGCATACAGCCCAGAATAAACCATGTTATGTGGTTTTTACTGTGAAGATTAAAATGGCGGAAGCTATGATTCCCTTGTAGTACCTACTATACACAGGGAATGTGTAATATATGCAGAAAATGAAGTAACCTAGTTGGCAAATCATTGCATCAGTGTGTGGTATGATAGTACTAAAGGACTTCCAGTCCGCAGCCCAACCACCACCACCATCCCCACCAGTGTGATCACTTCCAGTCTTACTCCACTAGTCATTCTTGCTTGTCATAACCCAATCACAACCCAATGAACAAACCCGAAGCATTTTTACAAGCAGGACCAAACCACATCATAGGCATACAAAATGATAAGGGAACCAGACATATACGAGGAATGGAAACCAAAATAGAAAATAAAAAACATCCAGATTGGTCCAAGTGCAAACAAAGGAATAATTATTTACCAAACAAGCCATCGTGAGAAATTTTTTTACCAAAACTAAAATCTATAACCTCAATAAAATCCAAGCCTACGGTAACCCCTAAATCATGAAGCCCATTGTGAATATCAGCAAAATCCAAATCAGCAGAAATCAACAAAGGAAGGAGCAGAAATCAAAGATTGCGGAAGAGTAGAAGACACCGAAAACTCACCTAGTAGGCAGACGATGGCAAGATGGAGCCTGACTTCTGAGTGCAGAGGAGGAAAAATCTGAGAGTGCAGAGCCCAAGTCTCGCGGCTCAGGAAGCAGCCAAGTCTCGCAGGAAGAGGTCACCGAAGGCTAGATTTTCGCAACCAGGGGGAAGACACGGAAGAGATGATGGCTAGGGCACAAAGAAGACGCTGGCAGAGGAGTTAGGGAGTTCTCGCGGGCAGATTCACGCTGGGCACAAAAGGGAGTTCACGTGTGAATGGGAAAGGGTTTGGATATTTTTGAAGGGGCTGGACCCTATTTGCAGTCCAGGCTTGACGTTGGCCTGGACTAGCTTGAAGTGGGCCTGGACTGGCCCATTTTTTTTTGTCTGCTATCTATAATATATATATATATATATATATATATATATATATGATACATTTACATATACATATATACTATTTAATACATATAGTTGAAGATCTTTTTTGTTTGTTCACATATTGAGTTCTTCACAAAAATACGGGTGTTGATCCAAAACACAGCTTTTCAGCTGTAACTAGAAGCATTTTTACTTACTTATTTTGACTTTTATTTTTTATAAATTTTTAAAATTTAATTTTATCAACTAAATATTTTAAAGATTTATAAATATAATTATTAAAATATTTAAAAGAAAATTTAATATTTTTAACAAATTTTTATATTTTTTAACTTTATTTTCAATTTAATTTTTAAAGACAATAAAATTTTTTAATAAATTTGTTCAAAATATTAAAATTTATAAATACATTACAACTATATATATATATATATATGTATTCTTATATATATACATATATATTTATGTGTATATATATTTATATATGTATACATATATATGTATCCACACACACACACACACACACACACATATATATACATACATATGTATGTATATGTATGTATACATATGTATATGTATATACATATACATGTGTATGTATATGTACATATATATATATATATATATATATATATATATATATGTATATATATATATATATATATATATGTATATATATATACTATTTGATAAATATAGTTGAAAATCTTTTTTTTTTGTTCACATATTGAGTTCTTCACAAGAATAAGGGTATTGATCCAAAACACACTTTTTTGGCTGTAACTCGAAGCATTTTTACTTATTTATTTTGACTTTTACTTATTTTGTATATATATACATATATATTTATGTGTCTATATATATATATATATATATATATATATATATACACACACACACACACACACACATATCTATGTATATACTTTTTTATTTATTTTCTATTTAAAAATAATACTAAAAGAAATTTTGGCGTGAGTTTTTTTTTTTGGATAAAAATTCCTTCTCCTATGGTAATTACAGATAAAATAATATTTCTGTAATTTCTTAATAGTAATCTATGACATAAAATATAAAAAAAAAATTATTTAAAATACACTTATATTTCATAGAAAATTTTATTTACCTCTCTTAACCTCATATTTTTTATTTTCGAATAATAAACACCTATACACACACACAAACAAATATATATATATATATATATATATATATATATATATATATATTGAAATTATTGATCAAAATTATATTATATCCAAAATTAAGAGTACATATATTTATTGGGAAGACATGTCTTTATTTTTCATAAATGCTTATTTCTTTTTGAAATTATTAAATTATTTTTCATACTATTAATAAAATATATCTATTCATCAATTCTAAAAACTGTTAAAAGAAAGTAATTATGAAAAATTCCTACAATAAAATATATCTACTCATCATTTATCTCTTTTAACTTATTTATTTATTTTATTTCACTTTTTTCTTTTTTATAAATTTTTCAAGATAAAATCATCTCCTATATACAAAAGAATCTGTATATCGTGGGAATAAAAATTATAGTCAATTATATCAACCAAACACAATAAATTAATGTAAGGGAATATTGATTTTCATTACATCAACTTATTTTTACAAATTAAGCAGAACTTAAATTTCTCTCAAAACGATTATTATATATATATATATATATATATATATATATATATATATATAATCATCGTTAGAGAAAGTTTTATATTTCGCTTAATTTGTAAAAATCATTATGTAGTATATAGTTTGTTCGTATATATATATATATATATATATATATATATATATATATATATATATATATATATATATATATATATATATATATATATATATATATATATATATATATATATATATATATATATATATATATATATATATATATATATATATATATATATACATATATACACATATACGAACATAATATATACTACATAATCATTGTAATCAAAATTATATTATATTCAAAATTAAGCGTACATATATTTATTAGGAAGACATGTCTTTATTCTTCATTAATGTTTATTTCTTTTCAAAATTATTAAATCATTTCTCATAATATTAATAAAATATATCTACTTATCAATTCTGAAAAATGTAAAATGAAAGTAAATATGAAAAATTTGTAAAATAAAATATATTAATAAAATATATCTATTCATCATTTATATATTTTAACCTCTTTTTTATTTTATTTTACTTGTTCTTTTTTTATAAGTTTTTTAAGATAAAATAATTTTTATAAAGAAAAGAATTTATATATCGTGAGAATAAAAATAATAGTCAACTATATCAAACAAACACAATAAATTAATGTAAGAGAATCTTAATTTCCATTCCATCAACTTATTTTTACAAATTAAACGAAACTTAAATTTTTTAATAAATTATCTGAATTCTAACTAATTTTACTAATAATTTAAATATTATTTCGAAAATTTGATATAAAATAAGAGATAAAAAATTTATATACACAAATATATTAGAGACGGAATATTCCGTCTCTGTCCCTCTCTGAGTCAGAGACGGAAAATATTCCGTCTCTGATACAGAGACGGAATATTTTCCGTCTCTAATTCCGTCTCTCAACTATTTAGAGACGGAATTAGAGACGGAATATTCCGTCTCTAAAACAGAGACGAAATATTCCGTCTCTAAAACAGAGACGGAATATTTTCCGTCTCTAATTTCGTCTCTCAGCTATTTAGAGACGGAATTAGAGACGGAATATTCCGTCTTTGTTCCTCTCTAGAGTTAGAGACGGAATATTCCGTCTCTAAAACAGAGACGAAATATTTTCCGTCTCTAAACTAGTTTAGAGACGGAATTAGAGACGGAATTTTAGATACCGAATATTTCCGTCTCTAAATTGCAAACGTTTCCATCCGTCTCTAACTTCTCAAATCCGTCTCTATTTCCGTCTCTGTTAGAGACGGAATTTATTCCGTCTCTAATTTCCGTCTCTAAATTTCATTTTTCTAGTAGTGTGGCATGATTGCTCGACCCTTAACAGATTTACTGAAGGCTCATGCTTTCCAGTGGAATGCCCAAGCGCAGCACGCCTTTGAGTATCTTAAGAAAATGTTAACTGAAGCTCCGGTGCTCACCATGCCTGATTTTTCCCAACCTTTTGTTATTGAGACTGATGCTTCAGGTTCGAGTATCGGGGCTATACTAATGCAGCAGAGGAGACCGATAGCCTACATAAGTAAATCAATGGGTCCTAAATATCAGGTCATGTCTGCTTATGAACGTGAACTGTTTGCTCTTATCTTTGCAGTTAAGAAGTGGGCAGCATATTTGGTAGGGCACCATTTTGTAGTAAGGACCGATCAACAAGCCTTACGTCATTTACTTAACCAGCAACTTCACACTTCGCTCCAGAATTGGGGTCTAGAAAAACTTCTTGGGTTAGATTTTACCATCGAGTATAAGAAAGGTAAAGAAAACGTGGGTGCAGATGCATTATCTAGGAAGATGGAAACAGGAGTGATTATGGCTATATCTACGGTGGGTACAACGTTACTAGCAAAGGTAAAAGCATCGTATGAAGTGGATAATAAGATGCAAAGGATAATACAACAACTTCAAAGCCATCCTGACCAACATTCTAAATACTCCTGGGAATTTGATGTACTGAAGAGAAAAGGGAAGATGGTTATTGGGCAGGATCTCCAGTTAAGGCAAGAGATTATTTCAACGTATCATAATGCTCCATGGGGTGGTCATTCTGGAGTAGACAACACTTACAGACGCATAAAAGCCATTTTTTACTGGAAGGGGTTATACAAGGAAGTTAAGCAATTTGTTCAGGCATGTATCAGTTGTCAACGAAACAAAGGTGAAACAGTAGCTTCTCCAGGGTTATTGCAACCTCTTCCAATTCCTCAACTTGCATGGCACACGGTCTCTTTGGATTTTATCACAGCTCTCCCTCCTTCACATGGAAAAACTGTCATCTTGGTGGTCATAGATAAGTTAACCAAGTATGGACATTTCGTTGCTTTATCTCAGCCATTTACAGCAACCCTAGTAGCCAAGGCCTTCATAGACAACATTGTCAAGTTACACGAGTGGCCTTCGATTCTTATCTCGGATAGAGATCCGTTGTTTCTTAGTAAGTTTTGGCAAGAGCTGTTTAGATCACAAGGGGTTAAGCATCTAAAATCTTCGGCCTACCATCCTTAGACAGATGGTCAAACAGAAGTTCTAAATAAAATCCTGGAATGTTATTTGCGCTGCACAGTGGGAGAACGTCCATATAGGTGGACAGATTATCTTTCGTTTGCCGAATATTGGTATAATACAACCCATCAGTCAGCTATTGGAATGACGCCATTCGAAGCTTTGTATGGTTACGTCCCAGCATGCAACACTCCGTTTGTAGTAGGACAATCTATGGTGGAAGCTGTTAATGTTTTGCAGAAGTCTAGAGAGGTTATCTCAGGCCTCCTTCAAACAAATTTACGCAAGGCGCAGGATAGGATGAAGATGCAGGCGGATAAACACAGGAGTGAGAGAGAGTTTTAGCTGGGTGATTTTGTTTATTTGAAACTACAACCTTACCGGCAAGCCTCTGTTTCCAATAGATGTTTTCATAAACTGGCAGCGTTGTATTATGGGCCTTATGAAGTAGCAGAACGAATTGGAAATGTGGCTTATAGATTGAAACTTCCTGAAGACTCCAAGATTCATAACGTCTTTCATGTTTCTTTACTTAAGAAACATCATGGATCTCGTCCTGTTTCTGCTACTCTTCCCCCGTTAGATGAGAAAGGTTGCATGCCATTGGTTCCTGTTCAAATATTGGATAGGAGACTTCGTAACAAGCGTGGCAAAGCTATTACAGAGTTGTTGATTCAATGGCTCAATACTAACCCTGAAGATGCGACGTGGATTCCTTTACAACAGTTGCAACAGCAATATCCTGAATTCATAGCTGAGCATCATATTTGAAGTTCCTTGAGGTCAAGGAACTAGTTAGGGGGGAATATGTTACGCAGTGAAATAAGAGGAGTGTAGAAACGCACCGTTTCATTAAGGTAGTTGTTAATTGTAACGGTCATAACACGTGGCCAAGTCTGTTAGTTGAGCTGTTAGGAAAGTGGCAGAAGTAAATTGGTTTAAGACAGATAGGAGATGAGATTAGGGGGTAGATATGATTTTTTAGCAGATTGTAGAATTGTATTTGGATATCCATTTTCGGAATCCTTTAGCAATAAGAAGATTTCTTTGCAGAATTCTTTCTTAGTTTGCTTTTCTTCAAACATCCTGTTACACACAGACATCCAATTCCAACTCTTTTGACACTTTAGAAGGGAGAAAGCCTATCCTTAATAATGTTATAGAGACATTAGGCGATCCCGATACTCACATAATCGGAGTTTATGGTTCAAATGATGAAATTAAAGAGATTCTACTTGAGAGTTCGTAGAAGAGTTGATAGAGACAAACTGTTTGATGTGGTTCTGACTGTTACTATAACAAAAAAGCCAGATGTGAAGAAGATTCAAGATTAGATTGCAGGCCAATTGGGGTTCAACATTGATGAGAAGTCTAAGGGCGAAAGAGCCATTGAACTGCGGGATAGAATAAAGAATGACGAGAAAATTCTTATTGTACTGCGTGACCTCAAAAAGGGGCTTGATTTGGGTAAGATAGGAATCCCATCTGCTACAGATCACAACGGTTGCAAGATATTGCTTTTGTCTACAAGTGAAGAGGTGTTGTCCAACCAGATGCACACTCAAAAAAAATTTCATGGTTTGATTCTCTCTATTAAATAAAACTTGAGGCTTATGTAATCTATATATTACTTGGTTTGATCTATATCTAGGCAGATATTAGTTGACTTTATTAAATATAAGCTAACTTGAGTACTAATTATATAATTCATAAATTTATATAGCCTTAACTGTTTTTATGTCAAGTTTATTATTTGAATTAGACCATGCATGATTTTATTCATGTTTTTATGGTCTGATAATCTCTCATTTATTTTGTTCTACTAAAAGTTCCAAGATTATATTAGCCTGTTAACTGTTTGATATGTGCTCTCATGTGTTAAAGTTAATTTACAAGGGGTTTTGGTGGACATATTTTAATTTGAAGATTCATGAAGTTATCATGGCTCGTCAAAGTATTTTAGAATGGATTGGTAGAGTTGGTAATGGTAATTTTCCCAAGAATTAGGAGATTCTGATATGAATTTAGGAGTTTTTTAGGTGTAAAAATAGTGCAGCACTTTGACAGCAGAAATTCTAGAAAACACTCTGAATTCCAGAAGCATTTAGGCTTGGCTTTTTTTTTTTATATATATATATATATATATATAATCAGAACTCTGAAAGTAGAAATTGGAGCAGGCTCTCTAAATTTCAATATCAAAGAGCATGCCTGGCGACCTTCTCTTTTCAACCAGAAAAAGACTGGACTAATTTCAACACATTTGGAACCTTACCCAACACCGTCAAATTATTTTTCTTGATAATATTCACTCAAGAGGAGGTAAATTGAGTTTCATACAAAATTAAGCTCTTTCGCAAATTACACTTTTATAGAAACAATTTTCGCATACTATAAGTAAATGTGTGTCTACTGTAATTTTTTTATGAAGGTTGCGTTAGCCCTTAGGTTTCAATTTATTTGCAAATCAAAAGTGACTATTTAATAAATGATTCAAAGTTCCTCTGTTCTTAACTGATATTTTATATTTAAATTATGATAAAAATAATTAAATAAATATTAAAATAATTATTATTTTATTTTGTTTGTATCTTTGAGTAAATATTTCAGATATATAATCAAAGTTCCTTTGTTTAGGAAAAGAGGGCTACATAATAGTTAAACTTGCATTAAGCAAGGCTTATGATAGAGTTGAGCAAACACTAGTTGCAGGAGATGCTTCATCAGGTACAAAACGTCGAATTGGGAACCTAGTTCTATACCTAAAGATGTCTTAAAGAATTTCAAGTGCTATTTAATTAGTTTGTTGCCATCTTCACACTAATATGTAGGATACTTTATATCAAATACTATGATACATTTACCAAAGGAGAAAACACCAAAACAATAGGAAAACAGACACAAAGTGAGCTTTACAAAACAAAAACTAGCGAATTTCAACATAAGCCTTAAGTTTCCTTCAACGGAGGGTATCACACCATGAAATTTTTCTGAGTATGCATCTGGTTTGACAAAACCTCTTCCCTTGTAGAAGTGAGCAATATTTTGCAGCCGGTGTGATCTGTACCAAACGGGATTCCTACCTTCCCCAATTCAAGCCTCTTGCAGAGGTCGCAAAGTATAATAACAATTTTTTTTGCTCATTTTTTATCTTATCACGCAATTCATTCGCTCTTCCACCCTCAGACTTCTCTTGAAAGTTGAATCCCAATTGGTCTGCAATTTCTTCTTTAAGTTTTTTCACCACTGGCTTCTTTGTTACAGTTACAGTCCAAACCACATCAAATAGTTTGTCTCTTTCAATTCTTCTCCTAACTCTCTTAAGCAGAATGTTTTTAATTTCATCATTTGAACCATAAACTCCAATTATGTGAGTATTAGGATTGCCTAATGCCTCCATAACACTATCAAGGACTAGCTTTCTCCATTCTAAAGCGTCAAAAGCATTGGAATTGTACATCCCCGATTTCACTTCCATAACTCTACATATTCTTACACGGCATTCATCATTGTAAATGTCCTCGTCTTTTCCAGTGATTTCTTTGTCCTGTTTCTGAACTTTGGTAAGGTTTTTGCTGGAAAGGAGATAATGGCGAAGATGACACCAAAGTGCAGCAAAACCCGCAAACAGGTATTCACTAATCATTCTAACAATTGCTAGAACAGCCCCCATTTCCTGTAATAAATTTCAAGACACAAGCGAATATGCAAATCAAAGCACAAAATGGAGATATAGAAACAGAGGAGTACCTTTCCTAAGGAGAACAAGACATGAGGGATGTTGTTTTGGAATTGCTGGCCTCTATTTGTTTGTGGGAAGCAAATTCAATTTATAATTTTAGCATCGGAAACCACTAAGATTCCCAGAAGTTGTCATGTAACTTCATCATTATACTTCTATACTAAAGTGAGAAGCAGCCAAGGAGGGTGACTGATGTTGTAGACTTGCAGCAACTACTTTACTAGTGGGAAACCTCTTTGCAGTTTCGTAGTTATACTTTGCAAAAGTTCTTGTTCTCTTGCCAACAATAATTAAATGACGCCCTAGGACAAATTAACTTCCCAGCAAACAGTAATTTTCTTTTTCATTATTCTGGCCATGATGCAAACACTTTGCTGGATTTCATGTAGACCAAGCATAGTTAGATTAACAACTTAATTTTTGTGCATTTAATTTCATAGTTCATTATGTTAGAGAAGTTATTCTAACACTTTTCCTTAAAGTATTGGAACATTCTCCTTCATGAGTTACGTATTAGTCAATGTTAAGAATTTTAAAAATGCATGATTGCGTCTGGACCTATAAGTGCATGGAAAAAATTTATAAGTCAATATTTCTTTTAGACTACATTAGTCATTTTAGTATTTAACCATGTTTGTTTATGAGGCTTCACTAAATTTTCCAAATGGTTAAAAATCCTGTAAAACATATAAGAAGACCTCAGTTTGAATTAGAGAAGTGATAAAAGTCATTTATGCACATCCTTTGAAGATATCTTAATAATTCTTTATAATTCAACCATCTTGATAGGTTTTATAGATAGACAGTTAAGCTTCCACACTTAGTTGCAAGGGTGTTTCTAGGCAACTTCACTGCAGCAAGGTGAGAGGCCGAAGAGGGTCATTTCTATTTTGCATTGATTCTTAATATTTGTCACAAATATGGTACCACAAAAATGCATAACATGAGATATAGATTAAATTGTTTGAAATTTAGTAAATTCAAGGATTAAATTGTCTAGTGACACAAATTTGGTGACTAAAGTGTAGGCGGATCTAGTAAAGTCGGAGACTATAGTTGATCTTGATACTCACATAATCGAAATTTATGGTTCAGATGATGAAATTAAAGAGACTCTACTTGAGAGAGTTCGTAGAAAAGTTGATAGAGACAAGGTGTTTGATGTGGCTCTGACTACGGCTATTAGAATGGATTGGTAGAGTCGGTAATGCTAATTTCTCCAAGAATTAGGAGATTTTGATATGAATTTGAGAGTTTATTGGTGTAAAAAGAGTACAGAAATTCTAGCAAACCTTCTAAATTCCAGAAGCATTGAGGCTTGATTTATTTTATTTTTTTGGGTTATCAAAACTTTGAAAGTTGAAATTGTAGCATGCTCTCTAAATTTCAATCTCAGAGAGCATGCCTGGAGACTTTCTCTTCTCAACCAAAAAAAGACATGGAAAATTAAATTTCTAGAGACCACTGTTGTTCATCTATTGGAAATAAAATTAGATCAAAGGCCCTTATTGGGAAAAGATCACACATAATGCAATTCATTTTACAAAAAATAAAAGCCTTCAAATTCTAATCTGCTTAGCTTTTAGACAATTTCTTTAACGAGGTAGTTAAGGGGGCATGAAAAGAAGAAGCCAATTGAAAGATAGCATTCGAGAAATTCAAACATGATGTTATAGAATGGAACTTTAAGGTGATTGTGAATGTTTTGAAACAAAAAAGAGAAATCCTTATAAGACTCTTAGGTGTTGATAAGACCTTGTGTATAAATGGAAACCCGTTTCTTCAGGACCCTAGAAAGAAACTATGGAATGAATATGAAAGAATTTTGCTCAACGAGGAAGCTATTTGGCATAAAAAATCTCAATGCAACTAGCTCAAACTAGGAGATAGAAGCACCATATATTTCCACACCTCCACATTAGTAAGTAGGAGGAGAAGTAAAATTCATGCCTTAAAAGATGATGAAGGCAGGTGGTCACAGGATTAGGACAGTCTAAAAGATATGGCAAGCAATTCTTTCAAAACTGTTACAGCCACGATGGGTCCCCCTTTACCTCTATACCCCTACAAGGTTGTTTTCTCGAAATAAGTGAAGAAGACATTATGCTACTACAAGCACTATCTTCTAAAGATGAGATAAAGTATATGGTCTTGAGGATGGGAGACTTTAAAGCCCTGGCCCCGATAGTCTTCACACCTTATTTTTTTAGAGCCAATGGGAAGTGGTGGGAAGTTCGATCTATAGGTTGATTATGGACATATTTAGTGATCCTGACTAGGTACAAGATATCAACCAGTCTCTCTTGGTTCTTATTTCGAAGGTGGATAATCCTAAGTTCCTTAAGGAATTCATATCTATATCATTATGCAATGTGGTGTTCAAGATCTTCACTAAAGCATTAGCTAACAAAATCAACCCACTCATGAATAATTGGATTTGACCATGCCAGAGCAGCTTCACTCCAGGTAAAAATATTAATGATAATGTGATAATAACTCAAGAAGTAATTCAGTCTTTGAGAAGCAGTAAGGGCAAAAAAAGGATGATGACAATTAAGATTATTTTAAGAAAGTTTATTGATATGCACGAATTATATATACATTTTGCGTGCAAACGTACACTATCGTTGTCAAGTGATAAAAATTGAGAGTAGAGTATCGTTCCCACAAGAATTGTGATTATTAATAACTATCTTACTTTAATTCCAACTCTAACTGAAAATTTGAATTCTTGATTTTATGATAAATATGAAAATAAAAATAAGAAATATAACGAAAAATGAATATTTATGAAGAGAAATTTAATGAAGCAAACTCTAGGATTTCTGATTTCACCTTAATTAATCCTTCTTGCATTCATAATCTTTTTTAACCTAAAAATTATAATCTAATTGACAGTCAAGATACCTTAAACAATCCACTAGCCTCTCTCGAAGTCTAACAGAAACATCTTTCAAGTGCTAACCCACTATATCTCCATGTGAATTATAACAAGCAAAGATTCATTAAATTCTATGGTTCTTAATTAAGATTGCACAGACCATGCAAGAATATCTCTATCTTATATGCAATCTATGATTTCTACACAATGAACTAAACACATAAATCTCCTCTCGGTTTCATTATGATTAACCCCTTATCTAATTAGTGGCCAATTAATTAGAGGTATTAAGAATGGTGTAGAAACTCAATTAAGAAGAATAATTTATGTATAAAAAAGATTAAAACTACACGAGTTCATAATTAGGCTACATCGCAGCCCTGTAAAATAAAATTAGTTCATACTCAAATCTGATATCAACTCAAAGTAAAAAGAACACATTAAAGAATAATTAAAATAAATAAAAGAGAGTTGGTGATAGAATAAAAACTCTAATCTTTGTCTTCTAATTAGGATCTCTTCTATTTTCTGCTCTCTATCTCCCGATCGTTTTTCTTTCGCAGCCTATGTCCCCCTTTTAAGGAAATATATCAGCCCATTGGATTTGCGCAATTCAAAATACAAAATCATGGCTTTCGGTTTGGCGTCGTAACATTGGGTCTTAGTGTCGCAATGCTGGACTTTCCTTGGTGTCACGACACTACTCCTTATTTCACCTAGTGTCACGACACTAATAGCTGGTGTCGCGACACTGAATTACAAAATATTCATAAATTTAAAGTTGTGTATCTTTTTCTTAACTTTCTATAGCCACTTGAATCACTTTAATCGAAACTCGTATGAAAAAGTTATGTCCAAATTAGTGAAACAACGTCAAAGTTGTCAAAAATCTATAATTCTTCATCTTTTTTCTCCAATTTATCTCAATTCTTCATCTTCTTTCTATCTACAAAATAAACATACAATCACACATAAATCTAACATAATTTATTCAAAAACTCACAAAATTTTAGGTTAAAGATAATTAATTTATGTACATAAAACTCACTCATCATTTATAACATAATTATATGGGACTTCCTTGAAGATACACTTAAAGATATCGGACTAGGGAAGCATTTTATAAATTTAATTAAATGCTACATTTCTACAAGATTGATGAGTATTTTATGGAATGGAGGGGCTAAAAAACCTTTTCATATGTCAAGAGGCATCAGACAAGGTGACTCTCTTTCTCTATATTTGTGTGGTGCATAGAAAGGCTAACTCATTGCATAGTATAGGCAGTGCATAATAAACTATGGAAACTTGTAAGACTTTCCAAAAATGGCCCTCTATTATCCCATTTTTTCTTTGCAAATGACATCATTCTTTTTGCAAAGGCAGATAGCCACCAATGTAATATGATTAAGTCATGCTTGAATATGTTTTCCTTAGCTTTGTTCAACAAGTAAATGATAAAAAAAACTAAATGTTTCTTCTCCAAAAACATAAATGACATTAGAGTAGAACAATACAACAAGGAGATAGGTTTCTCAATTACTAGTTATTTGGGTAGCTACCTTGGTATGCCGTGTTTACATAAGAGAGTCAACATAAGAATTTTCAAGTATATCTAGTAAAGAGTCAAGAAGAGGCTGAGTAGTTGGAAGGCAAATACTCTCACCCTTGTAGGTAGAATCATACTCTTCAGTAGTATTCTCAATAGCCTCCCTTGTTATTCAATGCAAACTACTCCTCTACCATTAAACCTTTATGAAGAGCTAGAGAAAATTACCAAAGGACTCATCTAGAGAGATGAAAATGGCATAAGGAAATTACACATAGTTCATTGGGATAAAATTTTTTTATCTTTAGATTTCTAGAGGTTTGGGAATCTGTAAGCTTAAAGAAATGAATGATGCTTTTTCTGATAACAATGGTATGGGGTATTTTTTAAAATCCTGAAAAGCTTTGGGTGCAAGTTCTAAAATCTGTCTAATCATACATGCCCTAAACTTAATGGCACTCTAAAGAACTACTCTAGTTTATGGAAAAGGGTTCAAAAATTATGTAATGATGTCAAAGAAGGTGTATGCTGGAACATCAGGGATGGCACTAAAACTCTCATTTGGCTAGATGACTGGGTGCCAAGCTATGATAAGCTGATTTCTACTATTCCTCAACCTATCCCTGATGGGTACCTCAATTGGAAGGTTTCACATATGATTTTAGGGTCTGTAAATTGGCACTACAAGGAAAAAGAGATTTTGCAAAGATTAAAGTCGTCATAGAAGATTAAAAATTCATCACAGAAAATATTCAATGACAGCTTTTTGTCGTCACCCCTTTGTGGTAAATAACGACATCGCAAATGGTTTTCGTGACGATTTTTGAAGTCGTCACTAAAATTGCACTTTTAGTGATGACAAAAATCGTCGCTGAAACAAAGAAAAATCGTCGCTGAAAGAAAAAAATCTTCACAGAATAACCATAAAATGAAAATTTCAAGGGTTTTTGTGACAACTTTGATCGTCACTAAATGTACCTTGGAGTGACGACTTTTTAGGTCATCACAGAAGATATTGTGATTATACAGTTTCTATAACGATAAAAGTCATCACTGAAAGTGTTTTCAATGACAACTTACGAAAGTCGTCACTGAAAGTCTTGAACGTTAACAATTAGTTACGATGAAAGTCGTCACTGAAAGTATTTTTCAGTGATGATTTTTCGATGTTGTCACTGAAAGAATTGAAATTTTGAAAGGGGGTGTTTGGTAATAGGAGTTTTTTTTAAATCCTGAGAATTTGTAGTTAGGAATCTTAGATTTCTTAGTTTGGTTCAAATTTTTATTTTATGATTCCTAGGAATCATCAATTCCTCTTAATCAAATTTTAGTGTAGATTCCCACCAAATAATTCCTGGGGTAGGGGATGGGAATTGAGATTCCAATGAAGGTGGGAATTATTTTATAAAAGTAAAATTACTAATATATCCCTTATTTTATCCCATTTCAATACCCTTCTCAGCCTCCTATTTCCACGCATGCGGGAAGAAGCTGGGTTCATTTCCATCTGCACGGGAAGAGAGAAACAGCGCGCTAAACTCTGCTCACTCAGCACCATCGCAAACAGCCACTGCCACCGCGAAGCACCCATCCAGCGCTGCCCCGATCTATTTATTGGCATCCCTTATGAAAGGTACTCCTCTGTTTTTATATCTCCATTTTGTGCTCCTTATTTTTCCACCTACGTTTATCTGCCACAGCCATGCTTATCTTCTTTCTATTTATACTCCTTATTTTCCACCTACATGCCATATGTGGAGTTTTGGCATATTAGGAATAGGAAAATAATTGATATTGTGAATAACTGATTACCAATCCTTGTCCTCTTGATATTCTGCTCATTTGTTCTACAACTTGACATTATAGAGAGTAAAAAACATACTTCCAAGATTTGTTTCTGAAATCTGACATGGGAGCAAACTATGGGTCTAATCAGGCATTCATTTGTAAAGGTTGATGAAAACTGCAGAATAGAAGCAACAGGTTGTGAGTCTATCTGCAGAATAGAAGCATTCACTTGTGGGCATTCACTTTTAGGTTCATCTGCAACGCTTTTTTCTTGATTGTGGGACATTAAATGATTTAAAATACTGTTATATAGGCTGGTGTTAATACTAAAATGTTTCCAAATTAGAGGTCTTAAGAGGAAAGGCTCCAGGATATTTAAAATTTTCATGAAGCGCGCTCCCTATAAAAAATGTTAGGCTCTAAAATTTCCTTTTGCAATGCCAGCATAATAAACAGATGGACCACAACATCCCAAAGAAAATGGTAGTAAAATTAGAGCGACAGAAACGACAGATGGACCATCGTTTTTGCTCTGTTTTGGCCTTTTATTATTTTTTGTTTATTAATTTTCTGTTTTAGTTACCTAGTGTGTTTATGGCGCTTAATTTGATAAAGAGTCTAATAAGAGTTCTATCGTTATTTTATATATAGTCCATAATCTTTTGATCAATTAATAAAATTGTAAAGAACTTTTTTCACTTTTAGAGTGTGAGTAATCTTTACACTTGACCCTGCGCCAAAAATCTTCACATGCATATAACATGGTCTTAGTTACATGACTATGCATTTATGTCTTGTCACTCTCTCACGTTACTATGAGTACAAAGCTCAAGAAGTCCTCTCACACACTCTTTTATCTAAAAATAAGATTAATTAGAAAAGAGAAAAGAGACAAACGGAGGGAGGTGGAGAATTCCTAGCATTTCTTCATAAGCATCTTCCATGGAGTTGTTTACTCTCCAAGCTTCAGCATATAGCATCCACTAGAAACTCTCAGATCTCTTCTTTCTCACCTCCTCCCACTAGGTTAGTTTTTCTTTTTCCTTCAAGGCACAACAGTTTAGTACTATTCAAAAACAAAAGGAAAAAAGAAGTGGAGAGCAATAACAAATTCTAGCTACAGTACCATTTTTGTCATTTTTAACTCCACCTTGAGATGTTTGGCAGAGTCCTAACTTGTATTTTAACCCTATAGAGCAACATTTCTTTGCCAATGTGAACTCTGCAACAATAATCTCAAGAGCTCTTCTCTAAATCTATAAAATGCATTAAGTGGAGCGTTAGTTTAAAGACAAGGCGGATTACTTGGGTTTTGAAGCTTTCATAATCATCTATAGATTGTTCCATCAAGCGCCTTAAAGCGCCTTAAAGTGTGCTTTAAAATGGATGAATTAAATTAAAGTATTTGTTAAAATAGAAAGACAAAAAATATAGTTAAGCCTAAGTATTTTAATTGATCATACAAAATAACCAACACCTTAAAGTATAAAACTGAAATGAAATACAATTATATATGCCTACTTAGTACCAAGAATACTATGTAATTAAGAAATCAGAGCAGCTACAGTACAATGAAACTATTGTTAGTTAATTTAATAAGTGGGCCATTATTATTTATTTAAATTTTTTATAAATGGTAATTATCTTCCTTAAATGTTGAAAGTAAGATATAGAGGTTAAAATGCAGCCACCCATCTATTATATTTATGTTAGCATGTTTGTAATAAATATATGTGACACTTTTGATAGCATGTTTGTAAAAATATTATTCTTATACTCATCTTAAATGATTTTGGTCCTCTCTAAAAATATATTATTTTTATTTCATCTTAGATGATGACACGATTAAATCATGGAAGGAGAAGAAGGCTTATCCTCATACTAATAATATATATAGAGTTATTTAATCAATTTGTTCTTCTCTTGATGAACATGTGTATACTGTTATTGGTTTATCATCTAAGAAGAAGAACTAGAAGATGTGTTGCTTGGGATCATTATAGTAGGGCCATAGTTAGAAATGTCAACTTCGAACGGATAGTTTACATTAGTGATACTGCTTGTATTGAAAATACTAGAATGGATAGGAGGTGTTTTTATAATTTATGTGATTTATTGAAAACTGTAGGAAAGCTTGTGCCAACTAAACATATGAGTGTAGAAGAGCAAGTTGCAATATTTTTACATATTTTAGCTCATAATGTTAAAAATAGAGTAATTAAAAGACAATTCATGAGGTCTGGTGAAACAATAAGTTGGCAGTTCAACAAAGTTTTACATGCTGTATTGAAATGTTATACAATTTTACTCAAGCAACCTGAACCTGTACATCAAAATTCTACTTATGAGCGTTAGAAATGGTTCAAGGTAATGTTACAATCAAATATAGAAAAATTGGTATTATCACTTTATTAATTAAGAAATAAAAGCTAATGCTACACATTTTTTCTCTAATGAATAGAATTGTCTAAGAGCTCTAGATGGGATATACATAAAGCTAAATGTCTTACAAGGGGATAGGGCTAGATATCGGACCAGAAAGGGTGAGATAGCAACAAATGTTTTAGGAGTTTGTTCTCAAGATTTACAATTTATCTATGTTTTAGCTGGATGGGAAGGATCAGCCGCAGATTCTAGGGTTCTCAGAGATGCTATATATCGCAGGAATGGATTAAAGGTGCCAAAAGGTACTTTAATTTATTTTTTAGTGTCATTTTTTTAGGTTGGTGCTTCTTAGATTTATTTTAATAACTTTTTTTTTAATTAATGATTATCATTCTTTTTTAGGGTACTATTATTTATGTGATGCTGGATATATGAATGGGGAAGGGTTTCTTACACCTTATAGGGGGCAAAGATATCACCTTAGTGAATGAAGACATGGGACACAACCTGTAACACTACAAGAGTTTTTCAACATGAAACATTTTTCAGCTAGAAATGTCATTGAAAGATGTTTTGGCCTGTTAAAAAGGCGTTGGGAAATTTTAAGGGCCAAATCATTTTATCCTGTTAAAACACAGTGTAAGATAACTACTGCTTGTTGTTTGCTTCATAACCACATTAGAAGAGAAATGGCAGAGGACCCTTTAGAACATCACTTGATGGACATGGAAGAACAAGAAGATGTTTTGCAAGGTGATATGATAACTCATGTAGAGGCATCCGATGCTTGGACAAATTGGAGAGATGAGCTTGCTCAAGAAATGTTCAATACATGGAGAGGACAACATTGAAATCATTTGGGCATTATTAAGACTTTTGTTTTCTATTTGTGTTGCTTGTAATGATGGATATTTTAAATTTGGTCATTTTATTCTATTGTAATAGACTAGATTATTAACTATTTTTATGACATTTTTAGTTGTCTTATGATATTATTAATAAATTTCATTTAATTATATGCTTTTAACTATTTGATATTACTTGTGTTCTACACTTTTTTTTTCCTATCACTAGATGGAAGAATTCAAAATGAAACGTAATCATCGTCAATAGACTCCCGAAGAAGATGCAATTCTTGTTGAGTATTTAGTTGAATATGGGATAGTTTGGAGAGAGGACAATGGATTCAAACCTGGATTTTACAAGTATTTGGAGAAAATGATGCTACAAAAAATGCCTGGTTGCAATTTGAAAGCTTCCACTCACATAGAGTCAAGGGTTAAACAACTCAAAAAGCACTATAATGCAATATGTGAAATGATGGCGCTTAGGGGCGGCAGTGGATTTGGTTGGAATGACAAGGACAAAATGATCGTAGTTGAAAAGAAAATATATAAAGAGTGGGTAAAGGTAACTTATGATATTTTTATGTCTATTTAATTATAGTTTTATGTAATTTTTTTCTTCAATTGATATATATATGATTTATAATTTTTATTGGCAGACTCATCCTAATGCTAAAGGGCTTTACAATAAGCCATTTCTTTACTTTGATGTACTTGGTCATGTTTTTGGAAAAGATAATGTCAATGGAGAAAATGCAAATGATCATGCTACTGCTGTGGAAGCAATGTATAAAGAAGCTTTTATAGATGTTGATGTTGAAGCTTATTTAAATATAAGAGAGGAAGTTGATGAAGCGGTTGACTCTGTTGCTGAAACTCAAGAAAACTATGATATTGAACAAGGTAATGGGTCAAATAATAAAAAGAAAGGTAAAAAAAGAGATAGAGAAAGCTCTTTAATTGAGATGGTGGCTGATAGTATTACCAAGTGTAGTACTTTATATGAGAAATATACTAGTACAATTGAAACTTTGGTTTCAGCTTTAAAGGATGAATCTGATGAAGCCAACAAGAGAATGTTAGTTTCTCAAGAGTTGAAAAATATTGAAGGATTAAATACTCTACAGAGAGTTAAAGTTGGGCGTTTGATATATGAAGATAGTTATATAACTGACTTTTTCTTGCAAGTGGATCTTGAAGAAAAAAAATTGCTAGTGAATGATATATTGGCAGGAAATCATATTTGAGAAGGTAACTTTTTTGTTATATTTTTTTAGTTCTTTCCTTTCATATTTTACTAACATGATTCAATTTATTGCAGTGTTGATCAAAAAAATACTGACTTAAAAGTTAGATTAAGAAGATAGTGTTATTTTGGGTTATCACATCATGTTGAGATGTCTTGTTGTTTATAACTATTTTGTGCATATCCTATTGAGATGTTTTTTTTGTACACATCCTTCTGAGATTTTTTTTGTATAAATGATGTTGAGATTTTTTTTTTTTTGTATAATTATTTTGTAATACAGCATTATCATGCAATTATATATGCAACGTTGTATATTTTTTAAACTTTACATATCTTTTGTCATAGAGGAGACATCTTTGTTGCTTTGAGAGGATAACTATAGGTATTTTTTAATTTATTTTATTATTTCAATATTTTATTCTTTATTAAAAATAAAAATAGGCAAGAACACTTTTAAAAAGAAGTTAAGGGACATTTTTGAAAAATTACTAAAGATTCTCAAGAAACTTAAGTATAACCAAACAGTTAAATATAAGATTCCCAAGAAATGTTAATTAAAGATTCTCAGCAATTTTAAAATTCAACCAAACACATTTTGTATATTCTTAGGAATTACAATTCTCATCAATTATGTTTCTTAGGAAATATGATTCCCATGAACAAAAAAATTTGCCATATACCAAACACTCCCAAAGTGTTTTTACTAAAAGTGGTATACATTCTCAATTTCAATGACGACATGCATTAATCATCACTAAAAGTTATATGCAAATAAGATTCAGTGATGAAAAAAATCATCACTGAATCTTCTGTATTATTTTTTTTAATGATTTTGTTTGCTTTAAAAATAAAAAATTGCATTATGATATAAGATGAGAACCAAAATGTTTAATGGAACAACTTATATTAGAATAATTTTAGCTACAACAAATTTTTGTTGGTAGGCAGCTACCAAATGACAGTTAACAAAAAGAAAATACAAATAATAAAATATCAACAAATTAAAAAGTATTAAGTCAAAGGTTCTCTTGAAGTTGCTGGTGTTGCATTAGTTGTAAAAATTAGTACAACACTTCTCGTTGAAGGTATTAAAATTTGTCTCTATTTATAACACATAAAAACAAATTAATACTCGACAAGTATTACAAAGTATAAGCTAATTAAATAATAACAATTATTATATATGCAGTTCAATATTTTATGTCTTTCAAAAAATTAAGAAAGTGAAAAAAATCATATATATTGATTTAACATATACAAAAAATTTCAATAACGGTAGAAATACAAGAACTAATTGAAAAAAAACAGTAACAACAAATTCAATGAAGTACAAAACTTGGGAACAAAGTAAGGCAATCGTACTGGACTCAATAATTCAACTAGTAATTGCAGCATCTAGATTGAATTGTATAGGGGAGCTTAAAACAGTTATAAATATTATTAATTATGACCACTTTTAGACATCACAAATAATAAACAAAATCTGAGTTTAATATAAATATATCAAATTGAATTATGTATAAAACCTTCAGACACATCCACCATGAAAAAGTTTTTTTGAATTCTATAAAGCATAATCAAGATTTTTACAACTGAATCTAGCAAAATAGTCAATCTACCACTATGGTTGTAATAAATACCATACATGCTTTTGCATGTTTCAAGGTTCAGAAAACAAGACAATTGGAAACACTTCGGAATTCTTAAATCTAAACTTGACAAAAGAATATATATCATGATTAAAGTTGACATTCAAAGCCATATATGATGTAAAGTATGACAGATGTCAATCCTTAATTGTATGAAATATGTGTTTTGAATTAAAAAAAAAACCTAAAACAGAGATTATGTCCATATTTGTGAAGTGTTGCAGAGCACACATGAATGCAAAAAATGTCCCCTATTTCTACATATATTATACATTCTTACTATACAACTTTAATGAAGCCTTTTCATAATGTTATTATAGAGCGCTTTTTTTTTTCTTGTCAAAATTTCATTATAGAGCTAATGCTACCCAGCTAACAATTGTAGCTAATATGGCTCTGCATTTTCAATTATTCTCTTCAAAGCGCCAGCTCCCATGTACTGGAGAACCTATGCTCATTAACCACAAAAATGTAATGAGCATATCATGAAGAAAGTATCTTTTGCATTTGAAAGACAAAAATACAAGCTTTATATGGAAATTCATTTTCTAAGAAGCTCTAAAAGCCATTAATGAACTAAAATTTCAATGCCTTATAAAGGGAATAAGATATTAATACAGCATATTTAGTTAGTTGTCTACTTTTTAACGCCACACTAAATTACCAGATGAAAACAAATAAAATATAAAAAGAAATAAATATAAAAAACCAAAAGTTATACCTCGTTTGCATCTTTGAAAGAATTGAATTCATCTTTCTTTGGCCAATGTACCCGCCAACACCTGATATCCTCACGCACACACACAGAAAAAAGGAAGTAGAAAACATTACATAAATATGAAGTACAGAGGCAAAGTATCTAACTGAGCATTAAAGTCCACAAGTCTCAGGTCTAGTTAAAAAAAAAAAAAAACAGAATGCATGACCACAAGAATCTTTGAACTATTATAAAGTGTTTGATTCTGTAGGGCCGCAATCTTAATCTATTTAGTTAGATACAAACACTTTTGCTCCAATTAGAAAAATATTCTCTGAGTCAAAGTATAATCAGGCATGAAACTTTTGTGGTTAAGGTGCCATTTTATTTGCACATCAAAGTCTCAAGTTCGACGTTTCCATTCAGTATTTCCTCATTATAACATCTAAAATGAATGACTGCACTTATAACCTGTTATGTAATAGTCGTAAATTTAACGAGAAAGTTCAACTAAAGAAATTTAGAATAAAAGAGATAATTTTGAAAAAATGGAGATTTTAATTAAGGAAAATTTGGAATTTAAACAGAGGATTTCGAAAATGGAGTTAGGACCCCGTGAAAATAAGTTATTATTTACATGGATTAAGAATTATAAAAGAAATGTGAAAAATTTACATTTTGGGGCAAAAATGCAATTACCTAAAAGTTTTGGGGTCAAAATATAAATATGGAAAATTTGCAAGGACCTTTCTCAAAAATAGAAAATTTACAAATTCGTCCCTTAAGATATTTTAAACCCTCGGTAGCAAGAAAACTGGAGAAAATTCGGATCCCTTCCTCTCTCTCCCTATTTTCTCTCTCTAAAATCCCTAAATATTCTCTTTAGGATTCTCGTACTTCCGGAACTCGGATTTCGACACCACCACCACCAACGGACTCAGGACGAAGAGTTCTTCAAATCCATCCAATTGGTTTCTGGAGAATTGGCCGGAATATTGAAGGGAAAATCGGCCAAAAAGGTAACCCCCGAAACTCCTACTTTTAGTTCTCAAACGCAAAAACTAACACCGTAGATCGATCCAGAAGGCACCGATACCCTTGGATCTCAAATTGTAGGCCGATTCACCACCGCACGCGCCCCCACGTGCCAAATCTCTCTCGGCGATTGAAACCCACGCGCAGCTCCTTGGGCGGCGCATGTAGCGCGTGGCAGCCGGACCTCCTTGCGTTGACCGAGCTCCCAGAGGCCAAATTTCGCAAATCCGGAGTCGTTTTTAAGGTTTTCGGACGTTCCGAACTCGATTTTGGAGTTTATTTCGTTGAATTCGGATCAGAAAATAGGATTTTAAGGGTGTCCAACTTTGTACTTCAAAGTGGTGAGTAAATGATTCTTTCTATCTTATTTTTACTCTTCTTGAACTTTACATTGATAAATGAGTATGAATACATGTTATTTATACTTTCATATGTTCTTGAAATGGTTTGGAAATGTCTGAAATATTTGGAATATGATATGTAGTTCAAGAAGAGTTTGATTTTGCAATAAATTTTGAAACACATTGAACATGTGATTTTTACACGTATTTCGCATGACATGACAATGAAAATATGTTATGCATGTGACATTGATTTTACAGTATTATGTATGTCTCAGTTATGGGCATGATTATATGCTTCCTCTTGTTGGAAAATTTATTATTAAAGATTTTGTACTGAGATTGAAAACTCTGTCGTTTTTCTACATGAATGTGTATATATATATATATATATATATATATATATATATATATATATTGATGAATTTTGTTGGTTATATGGCTTGAGACGGTAATGTGAAGGTGATGGTAGTGGGAATGTGAGGAGGCAGTTGGGTGATGTACTCACATTCCCTGTTGATGGAAGTTGTAGTCAGTGGTAATGTGAGGAGGCAGTTGGGTGATGTACTCACATTCCCTGATTACTTATTGTGATGATGACAGTGGTAATGTGAGGAGGCAGTTGGGTGACGTACTCACATTCCCTGTTGATCTATTGAAGTTGTAGTCAGTGGTATTGTGAGGAGATAGTTGGGTGATGTACTAACATTCCCTGATTACCTACTGTGATTGTGCCTATGGAATTGTGAGGAGGCAGTTGGGTGATGTACTCACATTCCATGTTTATCTATTGAAAAGATTTTATTTTTAATGCATATCAAAATTGATTTAAGATTTACTTGTATCATATGTGGTTACAGCTATTTTAATGTGATTTGAACTGAAAATATTTTGAAAATACGGGTCTCATAAGGATGTACTTCTGAACGGTAGATTTTGATATGATAAGTTTTACTATATGAGTACATCCTTATGTTGACCTGAGAAGTCATAGGAGGTGTTATCTGCTCACTGAGTTGTAAAACTCACTACACGTGGTTGATATATTTTTCAGATAAAGACTCAGAATTTGGTCCCGCGGCTACTTGACCGACTAGGTGTCGTGCTTCAGTGGTGGACCTAACTTGTTTCTAGGCTCTCAATGTATTATATTGTAATATATTTGTACTCTAGTGTTGCTCTAAAAGTCACAGACAGGATCCTTGTTTCCGCTGTAAACTTGATGTATATAGGCTTGGCATGTATAATTATTGGTTTTGTAAACTTGTGAACGATGAATAATACTTGGATATGTGATATCGTGAGATCATTTGCATTTGCGTAATAAAAAATTTATCGGATATTAAAGGTATTTGCATTCCTAAAGTAGGGACGTGACATGTTAGGAACTTGGATGTGGGCCATGTGGTACAGGATAGCATGTGGGAAGTCATTTAATAGGAAGTTATTTAATAGGAAGTTATGATAGTCATGGCAATTTATGGATGTCAGTTTTTAGAGTTAGTTACTTATGTAGTAGTGGTATTTAAAGGTGTGAGTTAGTGGTACAAGGGGATGTCTTTTATTTTGGGATTAAGGAAAGGGGCTGGGAATTTATTCTCAAAAGAAAGCTTAGGCTTTGGCTGAATGAGAATCTCTCAATCAGATTTGGGGGTGCAAATTGCTGTACTCAATATTGAATTTAGTAGTATTTTGTATTTTTTTTTAATTTGTATTTTTGGAACCTGGTCCGACCTACCGGATTTGAGAGTGGGTGTTGTGGTTTTGGAGGGATGCCAAAAATGTCAGATAGGGTTGATGTTTTGGAGGAACGGATGACATTGCAAGAAAGACATATGGAGGATATGAGGGTGACTATGCAGAGAATGATGTCTGAGTTGCAGCAGCATGGTTCTCTTTTACAAGAGATTAGTAAGTAGTTAGGAAAAAGGGCTAAGGCAACGACATCAGGGGAAGCATCTTTTTCTAATGTTAAATCCTCACAATCGGAAGCATTGTACTCACGAGGTGATCACATGGAAGAGTATAAGTTGTCTGTGAAGAGAGTTGAATTACCCATGTTTGATGGCATGGATCCAGTAGCTTGGATCACTAAGGCTGAGATTTATTTTGAAGTTCAAAATACTCCTGAAGAAATTAAGATCAAGTTGGCGCATGTGAGTATGGAAGGCCCTACAATTCACTGGTTCAATCTACTCAAAGAGACTGAAGATAATTTGACATGGGCAAAACTCAAAAGAGCACTTATAGCACGTTATGGTGGGCATAGGCATAAGAATCCCTTTGAGGAGTTGGCTGCGTTAAAACAAACTGGTGATGTTCAGGAGTTTATCGAGGCATTTGAGCTGATTTCCTCTTAGGTTCCAAGACTCGCAGAAGAGCAGTATGTAGGATACTTCATGAGTGGACTACAACCTGCCATCAAAAGAAGAGTAAGGACCCTGAATCCCCAGTCCCATGGACAACTATTGCGCATAGCTAGAGACGTTGAGGATGAAATATTGGGCGAAGAAGAAACTTCCCAGAAAGCAACGGGGAAGGGACGGTTTTTGGGTGGTTATGAACAAGGCGCTTCCGGTGTGGGTCAATTTCGGTCCAACTCAGTACTCAATCCTGGTCGGCGGGACTCGGGTCACTCCTACCAGGGGAGTCGACCCGGAATCACAACAGGCTGGGCTCCCAGCAAAAGTTGCAACTTCCATGCATTGAGTTCCTCAGCTCCAGTCGCGCAACAAGGGCTCGGTTCTTCCTAGTCGCAAACACCCATGACTGGGCAAGGAGACAGACGCGAAAGTATGGGGAAAATCTCAGGACTTCATACAATTAGCTATCTGGAAATGATGGAACGCAGGGCCAAAGGACTCTGCTTCAAGTGCGGTGAAAAATTTCACCCACTTCATCGATGTACAGAGAAGCAAATGCGGCTATTAGTATTGGAGGAGAATGAGGAGTTAAATTCAGAAGGGGAGATAGTTGGGCTAGACACAGAAACCTCAAGAGAAAAATGGGCAAATGGCAAGCACTCAGTTTCTCAATCCTATCCTTGAGGACAAGGCTAAAGTCCAGCAGGCGGTATTGTTAGGAACCTGGATGTGGGCCATGTGGTACAAGATAGCATGTGGGAAGTCATTTAATAGGAAGTTATTTAATAGGAAGTTATGATAGTCATGACAGTTTATGGATGTCAGTTTTTAGAGTTAGTTACTTATGTAGTAGTGGTATTTAAAAATGTGAGTTAGTGGTCCAAGGGGATGTCTTTTGTTTTGGGATTAAGGAAAGGGGCTGGGAATTTATTCTCAAAAGAAAGCTTAGGATTTGGCTGAATGAGAGAGTCTCTCAATCAGATTTGGGGGTGCAAATTGCTGTACTCAGTATTGAATTTAGTAGTATTTTGTATTTTTCTTTAATTTGTATTTTTGGAACCCTATCATAACCTCTCTCTTCCAAGACAATGTGCCAGCTCTTCAGCTAAAGCTTGACCTGGTGGGTCATTATCAATTGCCAGGATGATGTGAACTACCTAAAAGAACCGTGAGGAAGACAAACTACTTTAGTGTTCACAAAAATATCTAACTAGAAGGGAAGACCCAATATCCATGTACCTTATCCAAGGACTCTTTGCAGTTCCAAAGGTATTGATATGCAGTGTCCTGACTTCATAAAGCCATGCATGCACAAGTTAGTAGATTAAATATTATAACCTTTTCTAAACGAGGATGAAGAAAGATAAAGATGGGATGAGGCAGTAGGTTTGGGAAAAAATTACCAGATGCATATTTTATTTAGGCACTTTTTTAAGACAATTAGCAATGTGTAAGATTTCACAGGCTTCCAGGTTGCGGAAAAGCATTTTTACACAAGTTATAAAAGTCTCTATTTATAGTCCATTTTCATAAATAGAGCCATCAAAGGTACAATAGAAAAATACAATTAGCACAAAGGCATTAGTATTTTCAAGAATGTGCTTTCTGCAATGGGTCAATTTTGCCCTATAATGCAATTTACATGATTAATAGCAAAAAGCAAAGACTATAAATTTTCTCAAAATTTTCATCAAAGGGAGACATCACTTATGAACTTCAGTAAATTAAGTTTGCCGGTAGGTTTTCTTTTCCTATACAGAATTTAAAGATCAACATTTCTTTGAAGTTCTCCACGGCAATAATTATTGTCTGTATCACTACATGATTTGTCCTGATCATTATGATATAAACTACCACAGAAGGATTACAAAAAAAGAAGAGCTTAATAATTTAGGTATTTCAAGTAATTCATCATAATTTTACATATAATATGTCTGTATGTCTAGATCCTGAAGTAGTAAGAAAATGCTATTTACAGCATAATGCATGATGAGTATAATGTTATTGAGCCACAAAAAAGCTGATAATAATCGAAAGCACTTGTACATCAACATATATACTTGTAAAAGCATGATACTAATATATTAAATCCCTCACTGGAAAAAATCTAATTCCCATTTTCTTCATATGCATCAGTAAATGTTTGTGCGTGCATTACAATGTCTTCCCAAAAACTATACTCAGCATTGTTTAAGAAGATGCAGATCATGTTGAGTCCTGATAACAATGATTTTGATGATTAAAGAATAAGAAGAGTCACTCCTATTTCCATGCTCAAGGCATTAAGCTGATATCTTGACTCAACCTTATAAGAGAAGTGGTAAAAAGTTTAGTATGAACTCCAACCTTTTCTATAGTCGGCAAATCTTTTGAAGAAATCTTTGCTGGTGCACCCCCTGGAACACTTATACAATTCTGGAAGCCAGCCTCCTCTAGTGAAAGCTTATCTATTTCCCCTTCAACCTATTATCAGCATCAGATAGTAAAAATATTTTCATTTCTTTTTTTGTTTAGCAATATTTTCTTTTGGGCAATGGCAACAAAAAAAGATAGGAAAATTCGGATAACTTGTAAAGATGGGCAAAATAGGTGAGAAGAACTTACAATGATGATTTTAGTTGCATCACTTATGTCGTCGAGTCCATATAATATCTTGTTTGTGCCTTTACTCTGAACATCAAACTCAGTGTTTTAAATGGACATAAAAAATTTAAGTTTCAAAATTTTATTTTATATCAAAATGTGCAAAAATTAAATTAACAAACAAGTAGATAAATTCCAAGAGTAAAGAAGAAAACTGCAAGCTCACATGTTTTATACACTAATTTTTTGTACCACTAGCCATACTGATGGATCTACTATTGATAAAATGTGACTATTGGATGTTGATTGCTAAAATTAAAGATTGATTGATGAGTGCTAAAACCAACGAGTCCTTGCAGGTTGTTGACAGAATATTTTGAGGTACATATGTATTATTCTACCTAAACAGCTTGTATAAATAGAGGCGTAGGCAAGGAGTAAAATCCAGGTTCAAGCCTACAACCTATCCATATCTCTGTCACTCTGACTCTCCCTTTTCTTAGCTTATCTTTCTCTCTATATAATTTCTGTTTTTCAATTTTGGAAAAATCCTTTTAAGATGAAGTTTGGAGACAAGTCTTCTTAGTACAACAATGTGATCACTTTTATTTTGACTCGTTATTTGTTGACAATAATGCTTGAATTGCGTTTCCAATGGCCAATATATAGGTATTACCCACTTTTTTTTGTTAACGATACAAGACTTATGGTTTCTAAACTGTCAAAAGGTTGAGATAATCTAAAACTGAAATGGTAAGCTCAGAAAATCCACTTAGTCATCTAGAGACAGCCCAAAATGAGAATGAATAAGCATCATTAAATAGATGACACAAGATACAGACCAACTATCAATGCAAAAAAGTTGAGTCCGTTTTGAAAAATAATCAGCTAAATTTTGTAGTGTCTAAAAATTAATTTTAAATTGGTTTATTTCCATTGGAAATGGAGAAAAGTTGTAATGGTGAACCATATTTCTGAGTATTATTGTACCCAAAATTGAATTGGTTAATAAACCAAAGTAGAAGGAAGATCAAGGGTTAGTGCTTGAAAGATTAAATGGCAATTAATCAGGATCAAATTACATGCATACGAGCACAAACACACACTCACAGAGAAAGTAGCATGTTGAGCCTAGCTTCGAGACTCACATTTCAAAGAGTCCTCTATCCAATCTCAAGAGGCACTTAGTATGTAAATCAGTATGGAATACATGTTTAAAATAAACAACAAAATGATCGAAGAAAACTTAAATACACACAGAAATTGATGACATTGATTCCAAATACCAAAAGCATTTGAAGACAGGGCAGAAGGACTTCACAGAGCATTTATCTGAGTGTAGGGAAGCAGAGATGGAGAGGGAGGCTAAGAGACGAAGACTGTCATTCTTTTGCTCGTACCCTAGCATTCACTCTAGCACCCCAAAATTATCACAAATGCAGAAAAAGAAAACCAAAAACACCAATCCCAACTGGAAAATCAAAACCCCTAAATTGATTAACCGGAATGCAAAAAACCGAAGGAGGATTAGAGCACCTTGGATGCTTCAAGATGGATTCTCCGACAATGTCCCCCACGACGCTACAAATTCCAGCACCTTTCACCCACGAAGCTGCAGGTTTGTGCACTTCTCCCAGGGAACTGAGGCAAAGGAGAGGTGAGGGTTGATAGGCCGATTTCAGCTTTGCAGAGGCTTCGCACTGTGAGAAAGTATAATGTTGTTTTAGTTTGAGTGAGACAAACTTTTGTTACCCGCGTTTTTCCTGCATTTTGCGTTTTTTTATTTTCAATATATTTTTAAATTTTATTTTTTCCAACTAATTATTTTAAACATTATCATCTCTTCAAAATTATTGCCATATTTAATTTTTCAACAAAATTTTAAAATTTTTCAACAAAAAAATTATGGATAAAAAATTATTCTGAACTAATTCTTATATTTTTAAAGTTTTTTTTATTTTAAAAAAAATAAAATAATTTAAAATAATTTGTTAAAAAATTTAAACTTTAAAAATTATATTAAAAAATAATTTTAAAAAAATGTTACCTCTTAAACCTAAAGCACCTTTTAGTGACAATCAAGTCGTCAATAAAAATTTGAAGGAGAAAATTTGTACTTACTAACTTTCAATGACGGCTTAGTAGAAGATAAGCATTTAGTGACAAATTCATAAAGTTGTCACAAAAATTCATTTTTTCTGTGATGACCTCGACCTCTAAAAATAGTCACTGAAAGATTGTATTTTTATGACAATTTTGAGAAGTCGTTAATGAAAGTATACTTTTCAGTAACGACTCTTTTATGTCATCGTTAAAAGTCTTTTTTGGTGACAACTTTTTTAGTAATCACAAATTGTTAATTTTTTTGTAGTGTGAGATTGGTCAAGATTCCAGGATTTTGTCTCTAAAGATATCAAAAGGAGATAAAAATATTGTCTGCCCTAAGAAAGAAATGGTACAGGATACCATGGTGTAGAAACACAATAGTAATGGAATTTTTACAATGAAATCAACCTATGATTCAAGGATGAATGGATAGAGACAAAATCACCTAAGGTGGAGAAAAGTTTGGCATTGGCTAAATCCCCAAAAGATTTGAACCTTTCTGTGGCTTATTGGATAGGATAGCTTGCTCTCCAATAAACTAAGATTTATGTGACATCTAGATGCTACAAGCATATGTTAGATCTTGGAATAGAACAGGAATCTACCCTTAACTATCTAAGGGTCTGTCAGTATGCCAAGAACATATGGTTACGGCTTGTGAAACCAAAGCATTAGACCAGATTCTTTAGTAATAACACACTAGACTGGATTAATCTAAATCTATCACACCATTTTTGAAGAGAATAGAATGATCATTAGGTTTGGAATATCATCATTGAAATTATAACATGGTGCATATGGGTAGGATTAATTTGTCATGCCCCAAATTTTATAGCATGTGAAACACATATATCATGAACATATATTTCCCATAGACATGAATATTTCAATCTTTTATTATGGAAATAGATACATATAAGTTCTCCCGTACATATACCATATACAAAACAAGTCCATAAACATCAGAGTAACAACAGAAATAGGGATCTTGCATGTGGCATATAGAGCATACTTTAGAGTACAAGTACAATATAAATCAAAATCTACGAGCCTTGAAAACAAATAGGCTCACAAGAGAATATAATACTTAGTTGATCACATATCTACAGAACCAAACTCTAGGTCTTTATTTACAAAACATATCCACAACGTGTAGTGAGTTTTACAACTCAATGAGCAAATAATCCCTCATATGACCTCTTAGGTCAATATATGGATGTATTCATATTTTAAAATTTATCACATTTAAAATGACAGTTCAGAAGTATATTCATATGGGACCCGCATTTCAAATATTCTCGGTTCATATCAAATTCAGATATTTAAAATCATATGCAATACGGTATGATCATTATTCAACTACTGTAATGCATCAAAACCTTTCACATGAAAACCTTTGGAGGATCCCATATCAGAGTTTAACTCCTTCCATACTTTGGTGGTATAGGATTTGCCTAAATTCAGCATTCTGCTGAAGTTTGCTCTACTACCATTCAAGAGGACACGCGAAGAGACTTTATATGGGTATTTTCCAAACACAAAGCAAGGGAATGCAAATCACATCTCATATAACTGGCATCTCGCCCATATAGGAGGCATTCCGCTCTCCTTCATATGTCATCTCCCGTGTGTTGACCCTCACACGAGGCTAGCACCACCCCCTACTAGCTGAGGCAATCAAGGTGCGCACCAAGGCTAACATCACCTGCTGTTAGCAGACAATGTTTCTAACAGGATTCCTCCACAGAAAATATCATATGCACATATGCCATATAATCAAAGTATAAATTTTTCAATATAATACAGACTTTCAGTCTCAGTACAAATTCATCTGTCATAAATTACCCATTTAGCGTTTATCACATATACATGTCATTTCTCGAGGCAATTATATAGCTTTATAAATCAATACCACGTGCATAACTATTCACTTTATCATTTAACGAAAAATACATGTGAAATCAGATATTCCATGGGTTCAAAAATTCAGTTTCAAAACTATACTCTTCTTGAACTATATTTCAAAATGTAAACAATTCAGATAATTTAATGCATTTCAGAAACATATAAAAGTGTAAATATCTCATAAATATAATCATATACATGCTTAAAGATCAAGAAGAGTATATGACAAGCCATAGAAAGAACCATCTACTCACAAGGTAAGGACTCTAGATTGGACAGCCCCAAAATGTACTTTTTCATTCTGAATTTGACCAAATAAACCTCAAAAACGTGTCCGGAGGGTCCAAAAACTTAGGATATGATTTCGGGAGTTTGGTCAATACTGGTCAACGCTAATGGTATTGTTTACCGCTGAAAAATACTATTCACCGTTGGAAATTACTATTCACCACCACACAAAAAGTTATCAAATGACCGAAAAGAATTCATATCCTAATATTTATTTAGCTTCTAAATCTATCTACGATGTCAGATTTCCAATCCAAGATTTTCTATTTCAGATCTATGGTGATTCAACGACTGATTTGAAAAATTGATCGGTCAAAATTATAGTACTCTTCGTCTTGAATCCAGCGATATCCTTAGTTTTGGGATTGGAAGCCAATAGACACTCCAGATCTAGAGAGAAAATTGAAGATTACTATTTATTACTATTCACTCTTACTATTCATCAGTTTCAGAAACTTCCGTTCGTCTCTCCCGTTTCCTTTTTATTATATATATATATATATATATATATATATATATATATATATATATATATATATATTTAAATAATTATTATTATTTAATAAATAAATATTTAAATTTATTTTTATTTTATTTCATACATATTCATATAAATACCGTTTTCACCCTAAAATATTTCAAAAATTTCTAAAAATTTACATTCTCATAAAACTTTAGTCGAACTTTTAAATCATGATTTTTCTTGATAAAAATCTTAATAAAACAAATCACAAAATAAATATCTTTATGAATAATAAAAGAAAGAATATTTCTAAAAATACAACAAAAATTTATTAGAGGCCAATATAATTATTTTAAGCAAATCAATAATTATTTTAAATAAAAATATATTTACTTCCAGCAAAATATGCATAGTCATTTAAAAATCATACTTGTTTATAATAAAATAGTATTTAAAAATAAAAATTTTGGGATATTACATAATTTTCCAAACCTCCACCCATAATATGAATGACCTCTTGTTTCAGTGCATGTCAAGAACAAATAAATGCATTGAATGGATGGAAAATAAGTCTAAAGTACATGGTGAAGGAACATGCATAAGAGAAGTGAGCAGGAGATATCCTATAGCTAATCATGTTAAGTTTAATGTAGATGGCTCGGTGATCAACCACAATCAAGCTAGTTATGGAGGAATGCTAAGAGATGCAGCAAGGGAATGGATCATAGGCTTCATGAGCAATCTAGGAATTTGTAGTATAACTGAGGCCAAGCTATGGGGTATACCAAACAGCTTTAAGCATTGCTTGGGAGATGAACTACACTAAGTTTGATATTGAATTTGACTCTATAGTGGTTGTTAATCTCTATAACAATGAATGTCTAAGTTCTCATCTGTGTGTAGGGTTAGTATCCTACATGAAGATCTTTTAAGAGAAAGAATGGAGTGAGTCCATATCTCACACACATAGAGCAGACAACAGGGTGGCTGATTGGCATGCTGCAAAGGCTTACAACATGCCTAAAGGTTTACATGTCTTTGATAGGCCTCCTAATGGTTTACATTCCTAAAGGGGTAGGAATGTTACTAATGGATGACATTAGGGGAGGCTCATCCTTTGAGTCTATGTCTCTTAGTCCTTGGGATTCCCTGCTTGTACCAAAAAAATCGAAACTTGCGTGATCTATACAATATTTTACAACCTGTGTGATTTGTAACAAATGAGATTCCTACCTTTCCCAATTCAAGCTTTTTGCAAAGGTTGCACAGTACAATAACAATTTTCCGCTCATTTTTTAGCTTATCACGTTGTTCACTTGCTCTTTCACTCTCAAAAGTTGAATCCCATTTGGCTAGCAATTTCTTCTTGAATCTTTTTCATGATTGGCTTTTTTGTTATTGTTGCAATCATAACCACATAAAATAGCTTGTCTTTGTCATTTCTTCTCCAAACTTTCTGGGACAGAGTGTCTTTAATTTCATCATTTGAACCACAAACTCTGGTTATGTTAGTATTAGGATCATAACGTTATCTAGGATTGGCTTTATCCATTCTAAAGCATCGAAAACTTGGGAATTGTACATCATCCCATGGGTTTCAAAAACTGTTGGTGGCTTGTGTATGAGTATTTTGGTGAAAAGGAGATGATGACGAAGATGATGCCAAAATGTAGCAAAGGCTGCAATTGAGTACTCTCTAATTTTGGGAATTGCTAGAATAGCCCCCATTTCCTGAAGTAAAAATTAAAACATCAATGAATCTGCTATTAGATATGCAAATTGAAGCACAAAATGGATATATAGAAAGAGAGGAATACCTATGGGTAAAACCAAAAAAAAGAAAAAGGAAAGAGAGGAATACCTTCCATAAGGGATATCAATGAAAAAACCAGAGGGTTTTTGTTTTGGAATACTTGAGACTTATGATGATATAAAAAATCATAGTATTTGGTATATAGTATCCTACATTTATATGAACATAAAAATTTTATATCTTTTATTATTGATTCGACCACTATTGAATTTTAAAACAATCAACAATTTCACTATAAAAAGTCTATTTTACTTATATCTAAAAAATTTATAGTGTTATGAATGATGAGACTATTGCCCTGATTATAATTCAGAGATTAGAAGGCTCAACCCCACATTGTAAATCATGGGGATGACATATCACTAACTCACGTTTGGAACAAGTGCTTTTATCCCAATCGTTGGGTTGAGGTGGTTGAGATTGCTTAGTGGGTTTTTTCTTTTTACAATTAACATTATATTTTGATACTTTATAAGCTATTTTTTCAACCGCACAATGCACATTTAGTAAGATAAAAAAAAATCTATTATAAATTTATGTTCCAAAAATTCTAAGATAATATGATATTATCAAATGAAACAAAAGTTTAAAAAGCATACGTCTCTTCTTGGACAAAATATACCTAAGCATTTAGCCAACAACAATTTTATAGTGTTTTTGTTCTATCCCTGGATTCCACAGTAAACCATACTTTTGTAACTTAAGAGAAGTTATTTTAATGAAATTTCGGACAGTTAAAGTACCTGTACACTTTCTTTCATTGATAGGTCTTAGTCAATATTAAGAATCATAAAAGAAGATAAAATGCATAATTGGTCATATTTTCGAGTGAACCTTTTTGTCCTTCAAATTTTCATAAGCGTGTGCTTTTTTTAGAGTACATTAGAAAATCTCCTTTTGAAAATAGCACTAAAATTAATGTATGACAAGTTTGGCTCCTTATCATCAAAATAAGTTTTAGTGGCTATTATACTTTCGGAGATAATCTAAAATGGTAGTAAAAGTGCTTCTAGTGAAGACAATTTTTCTTCGCTGTTGAAAGTTCTTTTTTTGTGACAAATTTTTTTATTGTCGCAAAATGATTTTATTTATGGAAACTTTAATGGTGAACAAAATGTCATAATCAAAAGTCAAATACAAAATTTTCCTTGTTCCCTCAGAACTAATAAATTTTATCTTATTAAAATATATTTTTTTGTGACTGTAAATATAAAAACCAAGAGTTAATTATAATCATAATAGTAATATGAATAATGTCAATACTTAAACTCAAATTTGATGTAAATTAGAAGACATTATTCATATTATTATTATTATAAGAAGATGAATTAAACATTAATTTTTGTAAAAATTTATGCTAATATTATGTTTGAAGTCACACATAAAGATTTTACTAAGACAAAATTCGTTATTTTTGTGTGAACAAAAATAATAATATATGTATTTGAGTTTTGATTATAACATATATTGTCACACTTCTAGTATTGAGGAACAAAATCGTTTTTGTGACAAAATCAAGTTGTCTGTAAAGGCCCTTTTAGTCTTTGAAAGTATAACAAAAGTGGTCTAGTCTAATTACCCAAAAAAAAAAAGTGGTCTGGTCTAAAAGAATAGACTTACAAAAATTTCAAGGACAAAAGGATCCACACGTAAACATGAGCAAATTATGTCTTTTATCTTTCTTTCTTTCTTTTTCTATGACTCTTGATATTGACTAGGACCAATCAATGATTCTTGATATTGACTGGGATATAAACATTACTTTTTGTAAAACTTCATGCTAATATATTATGTTTGAAGTCACAGATAAAGATTTTACTAAAACAAAATTTATTATTTTTTGGGGGGAAATGCACTTTATCACCCTAATATATTAGTGCAATTACAATTTCCCTCATTTCCTTTTAATTGTAGCAGTTTCCCCCTAATGTTTATTTCCATTGTAATTTTCCCCTCACCCTCTACTTTTGTGATAAAAACAAATTTTTTGGGGTATGAAATGACCAAGCTACCCCTAATTTTTTTTTTCAAAAAATAAACCCTATTTTTATTATAACACCAAAAATTTCATTTTATTTTAAAAAATTAATTTCATTTTTGAAAAGGGGAAAACCATTCTCCTTTTCTTTTTTTAACATCAGCCATGACCCACGAGCTCTATATTTAGAGAACCCATCAGCTATCATCACCGAAAGCTTCTCAGCCACCATCGAGAAGCATCGCACCACCGGAAGGAGAGACGACGGGCACCGCGACTTGACTCCAACCACTGCCCGATCTGATAGCTCCTAATTGTCCCCTAGAAAAATTGAACCCACCCTTACGCGCAACACAATGACTGAAAGGAGTCAACCCAAGCAGCCATTGTCTAACTCCACATGAACATCAACTCCATGAGCACCATTTTATGTCAAGACACCCTTTCATTCAGCCGTGATTTTGCTTTTATCTTGCTATGGAGGAGAATGGTTTAGGTATAGAGCATGTGGAGAACTGATTGTATAAAAAAATGTGAAGCATGTGATGAAATTTGAAGTTGTCTCTTTGGCTACAAACACATGCATCTACAGATTCTATCCCACCAATGTAATTTATTCTATTGTATGAATGTTGTTTTGCTTGCCACTATGATAATTTTAGTGGTCCCACCATGTTTATGCTATGGTAGGGGAAGTGTTCCAATGGAATTTTATAATTTTTTCATGTCATTGTCTCAAATTTGTAAAAAACAAAGTCTATTATTATAGAGTCTATTTTCTAATGGAAAAGAAAAATTACCAAAGCCACTGGTGATCCTAAAAAATAGCATTGGAGCTTTAGATTTTAGAGAGACTTTTATGGAGAAAATGGAAAATAATTGGGAAAGAAAGTAGTGGTGATATCATGAATTAAATGTAATTGTGTTAACAAATTATAGAATATTTTAGATGACATTTACTTTGTAATAAATAATTTAAAATCTTGAAATAAATTGATAACAAATAATGATAATATACCAATGAATCCACTCTACTTAGTTTGTCTCACAATATAATCATACTCAAACAATAGACTAACTTTATTTTTTAATGCCTTATGCACTTACAAATTTACAAAAAAAATTTATATAAGTTCAAATAAATCAAATGTAAATTTCATTGTTCACTATGGTGGTAGTCTATATAGGGCATTTGAGGAGACCACCTATAGAGGAGGTAGTGTGGCAACTATAGACCCTATGGATAGGGACGTAGTGTCATACTTTGAGCTGATGCACAAATTACAAAAATTCATGGTGAAACCAAGCGTCTATGTTCACTACCTTGTCCTGAATTAGAGTTTGAACATAGGACTTGTACACATTGTGTCAGATGCTGAGATTGAAAGCATCATAAATCTATATGATATTTATAAGTCAGATATAGAGGTTTCAATATATTTGATAGACATAATGAATGACCTCTATGACGTGTCAATGGAATGAGATGATGAATTTGAGGAAGTAAGTGAAGGAAAAAATAGAGACTACGTAAGTGAAGAAGATAGCAGCAGCACTGAGGATGACCCCTACTAGAAAGAGGTGGTAAACAGTGATGAAGAGATTTATTACTTGTCAGGTGAATTAATTATCTAACTTCATTAACATAATTTTGAGTACATTAATAAATTCTATATAATATTTAGCTATGTGGGTAGTTGTATATACATAATATTTTATTTATATTTATAAGTGAATAGTCCATTCAAACAAATCCACATAAGAGAACAAGTTTGGTATCAAAGCAACTCACGATGAGGGAAATCGAACCTACCAATTATTTAGACATCGATGTCCAATCAGAATATACACCCTCTAATGAGTTGATATCTCTACTTGTGAGTAACGATGAAGATTGTCCTACATCAAAATATGATGAGTTCAGGCCTAATAAAAACATGGATAATATAGTCTTTATCGTAGGTCAAAAATTCCCTAATGTGGCCAATTTTAGAACTGTAATCCGTGAATGTAACATCCAACAAGGAAAAAACTTGAAATGGAAGAAGAATGATCCTGATAAATTCATAGTTGAATATGCAAAGAATTGCAAGTTTATAATATATGGAATCAAATTAAAAGGTGAAAGTACATTTCATATTATAACTTTGTATCCAAAGCACTCTTGTCCTAGAGCCTATAGGAAAACGTAGATCACCTTGAGTTATTTGGAAAACAAATATCTAGAGAAATTAAGAAGAAACCAAAATTGGAAGGTTTCTAATATGATGGCAGAGATGACTGATGAGATTTGTCGTGATCTACCAAAAATATGACCGAACCCCTATAATGTAGTATAGGGTAACTCCGGATCGTCTCTCAAGGAATGCTAATGTTAAATGATAGTTTCCAGACCTAACGAGGGGGGGGGTTGGATTTTATCACAATCAACTAGATCACAATTGGAAAATTGGACAAAGATTATATTACCGAAAATGTAACCTCACTAGACGTTCTTCAAGAATTCGTTCGGTTTATCCTAGACTAAAAATGATCAATCAAGTTGCTGGTTGATTTTCAGTTATAATTGAAATCTCTGCATCATAACCTTCATCATTCAAAATTCGATAACAACATATATTACGAATTCATGCCTTCACATACAACTTGTAATCTGTTATTTATCTGAAGATCAAATGTCAACCAGTCTATTTCCTTTGTTTCATGCAATAGAATCAAGGTTTATCAATCAAAATTCTATCTCATACATCAAACTTGAATGGATAACAGAAATCTCTATATATTCATACAAGATTCGAAATATTTCAGAGAACAAAGAAGATGATGTAAACTTGATTACAATACAAACTGAATCTCAAAACCTAACCGAATCCAAGAGGAAGTCCAGCTGGTTACAAAGTTCTCTACTCTGCCATGGATGTCCAAGCTCTCTCCAGAGGATGAAGATGAAGATGAAGATAGATGTGTGTATGAGAGTGGTAAGTGGTCTGAATTCCGAATTCCCCCCACTTAGACCAAAGGAAGGGAATCTTAATCATTAAAACCGACCAGGACAACATGTGACAGCTCTGCTTTCGGCTGCATGTGTTTCTCCAGCCTTGCACCACTAATTAGGGGTCCCAGATGCCTCTGGATGGCAAAGTGGTCTTCATATGAATTATTCCTCTACGTCATAGGGTTCCAGGGCCACCGAAATCATGCCAAACGGACATCTCTAACTCAGTTTATGGCCATCGCAACACCAAAAGGTCAGTTTCTGTTTGTGCTGCCTATGTATTGGACTCTTGGTCCAATTCGGCCTATTGGACCTCCGAACTGGGTCTTGGGCTCTTCATGAAAGTTATGGGCATTTGTCTTAGCTTTCCTACAAGACCGAAATCAGAATTTTTGGTGGTTTCAAACTCCAAATATAACCGAAATACACAGACAGGTTCAAAAAGATGGAATTGCTGGAAAAAAATCTCAAAGACTAAAATAAATCTCAAATCATAAAACCTAGCTTAAGTGATAAAAATAAGTGTAGGAGAGGATGAAAACACTATACATGATGATCAAATAATATATAGAAATGATGTTTATCAAATTCCCCCACACTTTTCCTTTGCACGTCTCGGGCAAACTAAAATTCAAACAAACTAGAAAATAAAGGAAACAATCCAGGATTTACATTCCAACAACTTTCAAGAATGCAAAAGATAAGTGAGCAAGAAGAACGTTAAATGCTTTAAGGAATCAAGACATTCATGAATTTATTTCTTACACTTCCAACTAAAAAGCATGGTGATTTCAATTGAATTATGTGAACTAAGAATGATAGGTTCTTACATGATATACTCTCAATTCTCAAGTGTTTAAAAAGGAAGGTTTGTGTTTTCACTCAATACAACTCATGACAATTTGCACTACCATAGGCTTGCTTCTGTTCTAATCTCCACCAATTTTAAACACATGCATGCACAAATCAAAGGGAGTTTATTTAAAGTTGTAATGGGGTTAAGGAAAAGGAGGGGATGAAAAAGATAACATGGGTATGGAAATTAAAAACTAAAGAGAGCATGAGAACATTGGGAGATAAAATGAGCAATATGCACTAAAATCATCCAAAAATTTCTATACATCTTTGTTTCTTTTTTTTTCTTTTCTATAATAATTTTTTTTTTTTTTTTTCACATTCAATTCTCTTGTTTTTTTTTTTTTTTTTTTCATCTCTAAAATTCACATAGCCATTCATAATTCTAAAATTCACATACACATAGCCAATTGATTTCAAAATTACAACTTCTTACAACTTCTTCTCCCCCACACTTGGATTTGTCTGTCTCAGACAAAGAACAACTCATCAAATGATCAACCAATGCTCTCTTACTCCCTAAGGTAAGGTAGAATCATGGTTTCATGCTTAAGGTTGGTAATGAGGGAATTGGAAATATTAGGGTCAAAGGGAAATTGTATTAGGTAGGCTATTTGGTTAACTAGCTAAATGTAAGAAAAGAAAGCCTTCATTACATTCATGCATGCATGTGAAAATATAGTCTCAAAAAGAAGCAAAGCAAGTTCTAGAGTGTCAAACTTTATGAGTGTAATTCACACAGGAAAAGAATAGAGAATGACAATTGGCCCAAATGCTCACTAGGTATGCACTAACATGCTTAATCCATTTATTCAATGTCTATCACCAAACTTGCTATTTAAGAGATGCAAGAAATGCATTTAGTCATGCTTTAGACCTCAAATTTTTAAAGTGCTCCAAGCTCACAACCTTTACAAATCTCAAGGCTATTGAAAATGCAAATAGAAAATGGCAACCAGAACAGAACAGAACAAGCTAAAATAGAAAATGCAAATAGAAAACAAATCTCCAAGCTAATTTTTTTTTTTTTTTTTTTTTTTTTTTAAAACAGAACATAACAAGAATAAGAGAAAAAGAAATATTCAAGCATAAGTAAAATGAACTCCCTCAAGTTAGGGAAACAGCATCAACCAAAACCAACTCTTCAACTGAATTCTCTTTAGCTCCCTCATGAAATTGTTTGAGTCGGTGTCCGTTGACTTTGAAAGTCCGCCCTGTGGTCACATCTTGAATTTCAACTGCACCATAAGAAAATATATTAGTGACTAAAAATGGGCCCTCCCATCGGGATCTCAATTTGCCTGGCATAAACTTAAGGCGAGAGTTGTATAAGAGCACTTTCTCCCCTTCTTTGAATTCCTTTCTAAGGATTTGCTTGTCATGAAAGGACTTAGTCTTCTCTTTGTATATTCGGGAATTCTCATAGGCCTCTAATCGGAGTTCTTCTAATTCTTGAAGTTGCAATTTCCTTCCGACTCCGGATTGGTCTATGTCCAAGTTACAAGCCTTTACTGCCCAATAAGCCCGATGCTCTAGCTCCACTGGAAGATGACATGCCTTACCAAAGACAAGCCTATAGGGTGACATACCTATAGGTGTCTTATAGGCAGTCCTGTAAGCCCATAAAGCATCATCTAGCCTCTTACTCCAATCTTTTCTGTCTGGTCTCACTGTTTTCTCCAAAATTTGTTTAATCTCACGATTGGAGACCTCGGCTTGGCCATTTGTCTGAGGATGATAAGGAGTTGAGACTTTATGAAAGACACCATATTTACTTAACAATGTTTTCATGTGTCTATTGCAAAAGTGAGATCCTTGATCGCTAATTATTGCCCTGGGTATGCCGAACCTGCAAAAGATGTTTGATCTAACAAAATTCACAACAACATGAGAATCATCAGTTCTAGTGGGAATGGCCTCCACCCATTTGGAAACATAATCAACAGCCAATAAGATATAAACAAAGCCAAATGAGACAGGAAATGGACCCATGAAGTCAATTCCCCAAACATCAAAGATTTCACAAAACAGTAAAGGTTGTTGGGGCATTTCGTTCCTACGGGTTATATTTCCTGCTCGTTGACATTGTTCACAAGATTTACAAAATTCATAGGCATCATGAAATAAGGTAGGCCAATACAAACCAGAATCTAATACCTTCCTTGCAGTCCTTTGGGGACCAAAATGACCTCCACAAGCATAGGAATGACAAAAGGAAAGTACAGAATGAAACTCATAATTAGGTACACATCTTCTAATTATTTGGTCACTACAAAACCTCCACAAATAAGGATCATCCCACACATAGTATTTAGCTTCACTCTTAAATTTATGCATCTGTGCACGTGCAAGATTTAAGGGCAACACATGTGCAACCAAATAATTTACAATATCAGCATACCATGGAAACTCACCATGCAGCTGTAGAAGCTGCTCATCTGGGAATGAATCTTGAATAGGAAGAGAATCAGATGCTCTCTCTATTCTGCTCAAATGGTCAGCAACCACATTTTCTGCTCCACTCCTATCTCTAATTTCTAGGTCAAATTCTTGTAGAAGGAGCATCCATCTAATTAACCTTGGTTTGGCATCAGGTTTCTTTAAGAGGAACTTGAGAGCTGCATGATCAGAAAAAATAACCACATGAGAACAAAGCAAGTATGATCTAAATTTATCTAATGCAAAAACAATTGCTAGAAGCTCTTTTTCTGTTGTGGTATAATTTGCTTGGGCAGAGTCAAGTGTCCTCGAGGCATAATAGATGACATATGGAGCTTTATCAACTCTCTGGGCAAGGACTGCTCCTACGGCATAGTTAGACGCATCACACATCAGTTCAAATGGAAGCGTCCAGTCAGGTGATTGGATGATGGGAGTTGAAGTGAGAGCCTTCTTAATATGGTCAAATGCATCCTTGCATGATGAGTTGAAGATGAAGTCCACATCCTTTTGTAGCAAGCTGGATAATGGAAGGGCAATTTTGCTGAAGTCACGAATGAAGCGCCGGTAAAATCCTGCATGGCCAAGAAAGGAACGAACTTCCCGCACACTGGCAGGGTAAGGTAAAGCAGTAATAACATCAATCTTGGCTGGATCTACCTCTATGCCCTTTTTAGAAATTATATGCCCTAAAACTATACCTTGTTCTACCATGAAATGGCATTTTTCAAAATTTAAAACAAGGTTAGTTTCAGTGCACCGATGTAATACCCTAGATAGACTATCCAAGCATTCATCAAAGGAAGAACCATATATGGTGAAATCATCCATGAATACCTCCATACAGTTCTCTAAAAAGTCAGAAAAGATACTCACCATGCAGCGTTGGAATGTGCCTGGAGCATTACAAAGACCGAATGGCATTCTCCTGTATGCAAAAGTGCCAAATGGGCACGTGAATGTGGTCTTCTCCTGGTCCTCTGGGGCTATATGTATCTGAAAGTACCCAGTATATCCATCCAGAAAACAGTAGTGTGATTTTCCTGCTAAACGCTCCAACATCTGATCAATGAAGGGAAGAGGGTAATGGTCCTTACGGGTGGCTTGATTAAGCTTTCTGTAGTCAATACACACCCTCCAACTATTCTGAACTCGAGTAGGAATAAGTTCATCATGCTGGTTGGCTACCATTGTCACTCCTGATTTCTTTGGGACAACTTGCACTGGACTTACCCATTTGCTGTCTGAAATTGGATAGATTATACCCGCTTGTAGAAGCTTGGTTACTTCCTTTTTAACCACATCCAGAATCAATGGGTTCAGTCGCCTTTGTGGCTGCCGTACTGGTTTAGCATCCTCCTCAATCAAAATCCTATGCATGCAAGTGGAAGGGCTAATGCCAGGTATATCTGCAAGTGTCCACCCAATTGCCCTCTTGTGCTGTTTCAAGATGTTCAACAATTTTTCTTCTTGATCAAGTTGAAGGTTCTTAGCTATAATGACTGGCAGCTGCTCATTCTCTTCTAAAAATGCATATTTGAGATGCTCAGGAAGAGGCTTAAGCTCTAGTATGGGCGGCTGCACTATGGAAGGCAGTAACTTCGCTACTGGTGCATCTGCTGCATAAACTCCTGCATATTCAACATTTTCTAACAATAGCATAGAACCATCAACTTCTTTAGAATCTGTGACAAGGTCATCATTTTCTAAGAATGCATTGATTTCAGAACAAGCAGAACAAACAGCATCATTAGCACAATTACAGCATAGGGAATCATCAAATAGAAACACATCAGGAAATTCAGAGGAGAAACTGTCGTAGACCTCATCGACCAATTCATCAAGTATATCAATGCAGAAAAGAGAATGATCTTCCATAGGGTGTCTCATTGCATCAAAGATATTAAACTGCACAACATTATCGCCAAACTCCATGGAGAGGGTTCCTGCATGCACATCTATCTTAGTCTTGGCAGTCTTGAGAAAAGGTCTCCCAAGAATGATTGGAGTTTTATTGAATGATGACTCTCCTTCCATATCTAGAATGTAAAAATCTGCAGGAAAGACCAATTCATTAACTTGGACCAGTACATCCTCAATTACTCCAGCAGGGTAAGCATTGCTTCTGTTGGCCAATTGAATCACCACTCCTGTTTGCTGTAACGGGCCAATTCCAAGTGACTGAAATACAGAGTGTGGCATCACATTTATTGAAGCTCCAAGGTCCAGCATAGCATCTTCAAAATTACAGTTTCCAATGACACAAGGTATAGTAAAAGTTCCAGGATCTTTGCACTTCTGAGGCATAGGTTGAATGAGGGCAGAAACATTTTGGCCCATACTAACTCTTTCATTTCCCTTCAGCTTCCTCTTGTGAGTACACAACTCCTTTAGAAACTTTGCATATTTTGGAATCTGCTTGATTGCCTCTAGCAGTGGAATGTTTATTTCCACTCTTCTAAATGTCTCCAGAAGTTCTTTTTCCTTCTCTGCCTCATCCAATTTTTTTGATTGCACTGCTCTCTGAGGGAAAGGCAGAGGTACAACATGGTCATTCTGTTGCTGCAATGTTGTTTTTGAAGTAGAACCTTGGCCAGAACTGCTAGGTTCAGAGACTGATTTTTCTGGTGCAGCATATTTACTCTGATTGCTGTTAGAAGTTGGAATTGGAACTGCTGCATCTGGAATTACTTTGCCACCTCTGAGCATAATAGCACTCACGTTCCCTTTTGGATTGGGTATGGTCTGTGAAGGAAGCTGTCCAGAACCTTGTGCTTGCAGCTGACTCATTGTTGATGCTAATTGTCCAATTTGAGTTTCTAAGTTCTGGATGGTAGATTCTGTCCTTTGCTGGAACTGAATGTTATTTGTTGCCATTTGCTTGACCAAATCTTCCAATGATGACTGAGATGAAGTGGCTTCTGGACTTTGCTGTTGCTGAACAGAAGGCTGTTGGTACTGCGGTTTATTTGGATGCTGGTAAATTGGTCTACTTGGCTGCTGCATATTCTGGGGAAACTGTTGCCTTGCTGGTTGCTGATATTGCTGCTGTTGGTTCTGCTGCTGTGTGGAATTACCCCATTTAAAATTCGGATGGTCTCTCCAACCAGGGTTATATGTACTGGAGAAAGGGTCATGCCTTGGCTGCTGATTGGATTGGTAGTATTGTGGCCTGTTGGGAAACACATTAGCTGCTGCTGCTTGGTTGGAAAGTACAGCAACATCTTCTTGAAGAGTAGGGCACACTTCAGTGGAGTGGGAGGAACAAGCACAAATGCCACAAACTCTAACTGGTTGTTCTGGTTGTGCAGCTGGTCGTTGATGTTGACCCATTGCCAATTGCCTAACAAGGGAGGTCAACTCATCTAATCTGTGCTCCACACGATGCTGATCTGCATATGATACTTGTGCTTCATTGACTCCTCCTCTGGCAGGTGCCATTCTGGTACCAAACTGTTGAGAGTTGGCAGCCATGTTAGCTATGAGCTCCCTAGCTGCAGCAGGAGTTTTATTCACCAATGCCCCTCCACTGGCTGCATCTATCATATTTCTATCCATGGGAAATAATCCCTCATAGAAATACTGGATGAGTAATTGGTCACTGATCTGATGATGCGGACAGCTAGCACACAACTTTTTGAATCTCTCCCAGTACTCGTATAGTGTCTCTCCTGCCAACTGCCTAATACCACAAATCTCCTTCCGGATGGAGGCAGTCCTAGAGGCAGGGAAGAACTTCTCCAAGAATGTTTGTTTCATGTCATTCCAGCAAGTGATGGAGCCTGATGGGAGATAGTACAACCAGTCCTTGGCCACATCAGCTAAAGAGAATGGGAATGCCCTGAGCTTGATGTGCTCTTCAGAGATGCCTTGCGGTTTCATGGTTGAGCACACCACATGAAACTCCTTCAAGTGCCTATGAGGATCCTCACCTGCAAGACCATGAAATCTTGGCAACAAGTGTATTAATCCAGACTTAAGCTCTAAATCAGCATCTAACTCAGGATATTGAATGCACAAAGGTTGGTATGTTACATCTGGTGCAGCAAGTTCTTTGAGGGTTCTAGTATTATTATTGTTAGCCATATCAACTATGGGATTAACAAGACTACTAACACTAACAGATATGTCAAACAATCTTCTCCTAGATCTCTGCAAGGTATGAAAAGTCCTATCAATCTCAGGATCAAGCTCACACAATTCACCACTAGAGGACCTAGTCATACACTAAACAAGATGCAATGTACCAAGACACACCACACACACATGGAAACACACTAAAACACAAAAGAACAACTAAACATAACAAGACAGAACCAGTCAAGGTGTGATCAACACAAGATGCAAATTGGATTAAAATGCAACACAAAAATAAAATGATAAATACTAAAAAATTCAAAAACAGGTGTAAACGGTCGAATTTGGCCAAGATAGGGTGGTGCTGATGGCAAAGCAATCAGTTATGTGTAAAACACCATTTGGAATCAACCCACCAAATTTCAGATCAATCCGAGATAAAAATTTTTAGGAACAGTAAAATCAGCAAACACTATTCCGGCCAATTCTAAGGAAGAAGGAAAAACAAAGACAATAATGAAAAATCAAGAGAAATGGGAAGACAAACACATATAAGTGACAAAAATTTATACAAAAGTCTTGAAATTATTAAGTAACATCCACATTCCCCGGCAACGGCGCCAAATTTTTGATGAGATTTGTCGTGATCTACCAAAAATATGACCGAACCCCTATAATGTAGTATAGGGTAACTCCGGATCGTCTCTCAAGGAATGCTAATGTTAAATGATAGTTTCCAGACCTAACGAGGGGGGGGGTTGGATTTTATCACAATCAACTAGATCACAATTGGAAAATTGGACAAAGATTATATTACCGAAAATGTAACCTCACTAGACGTTCTTCAAGAATTCGTTCGGTTTATCCTAGACTAAAAATGATCAATCAAGTTGCTGGTTGATTTTCAGTTATAATTGAAATCTCTGCATCATAACCTTCATCATTCAAAATTCGATAACAACATATATTACGAATTCATGCCTTCACATACAACTTGTAATCTGTTATTTATCTGAAGATCAAATGTCAACCAGTCTATTTCCTTTGTTTCATGCAATAGAATCAAGGTTTATCAATCAAAATTCTATCTCATACATCAAACTTGAATGGATAACAGAAATCTCTATATATTCATACAAGATTCGAAATATTTCAGAGAACAAAGAAGATGATGTAAACTTGATTACAATACAAACTGAATCTCAAAACCTAACCGAATCCAAGAGGAAGTCCAGCTGGTTACAAAGTTCTCTACTCTGCCATGGATGTCCAAGCTCTCTCCAGAGGATGAAGATGAAGATGAAGATAGATGTGTGTATGAGAGTGGTAAGTGGTCTGAATTCCGAATTCCCCCCACTTAGACCAAAGGAAGGGAATCTTAATCATTAAAACCGACCAGGACAACATGTGACAGCTCTGCTTTCGGCTGCATGTGTTTCTCCAGCCTTGCACCACTAATTAGGGGTCCCAGATGCCTCTGGATGGCAAAGTGGTCTTCATATGAATTATTCCTCTACGTCATAGGGTTCCAGGGCCACCGAAATCATGCCAAACGGACATCTCTAACTCAGTTTATGGCCATCGCAACACCAAAAGGTCAGTTTCTGTTTGTGCTGCCTATGTATTGGACTCTTGGTCCAATTCGGCCTATTGGACCTCCGAACTGGGTCTTGGGCTCTTCATGAAAGTTATGGGCATTTGTCTTAGCTTTCCTACAAGACCGAAATCAGAATTTTTGGTGGTTTCAAACTCCAAATATAACCGAAATACACAGACAGGTTCAAAAAGATGGAATTGCTGGAAAAAAATCTCAAAGACTAAAATAAATCTCAAATCATAAAACCTAGCTTAAGTGATAAAAATAAGTGTAGGAGAGGATGAAAACACTATACATGATGATCAAATAATATATAGAAATGATGTTTATCAATGACTGAAAATTTAAAGACTGATGTGTCATTGCACTGTGTTTATAGAATGAAGAAAAAGACTATGAGGGCTATTCATGGAGAGTGGAGTCATTAGTACAAGAGCATTTATGACTATGTCCAAACCCTTCTTGACCACAATCTAGGAAGTACAGTGAAGTTATATGTTGCCAACCATGGTGCATTAGGGAATCATGTGTTTAAAAGGATGTATGTCTCACTGGGAGCCATGAAGTCAAGATTTTTGGCTAGTTGTAGAAGGTATGTGGGTCTAGATGGTTGCCATTTGAAGTTTTCATTTGGAGGACAATTACTATCAGCTATCGAGAGGGATGAAAATGAAAATTTGTTTTCAATAGCCTATGCTATTATTGAGATAGAGAATAAGGATACATGGGTAAGGTTTTTAAAACTATTGTTACATAATATTTGATAGGAGTTGCAGAAAGTGACTGAACATTTATATCTAATAGGCAGAAGGTAATGCTATTTTTTGAGGTATTGTATATATGTTATGCATAAAGTGTTCGATTGAGTTTTTTCTCATGTTTTGTATATTTTTTCATTCTATGTAGGGTTTGACGCAAGCATTTTAGCTACTTATACCAAATGCAGATAATAGAATATGTGTTAGTCACCTCTATGCTAACTTTAGAGATAGGGGACACAAGGGCCAAGGATTGAAAAATCTATTGTGGAATGCTGCAAATTGTTTGACTCCAAGGGAATTCAATAACACCTTGGAGAGGATCAAGGTATTGGATGCTAGTGGCTACAATTATTTGCCAACTGTGGACCTAAAAATATCGTGTAGGGCATTTTTAAGCACGAGATCCAAATATGATTTGTTGGTGAATAACCTTAATAAGAGCTTCAATAACTACATCTTACACGCAATAGACAAACTATTAATAACAATGATGGAGATGATTAAGATGAAATTGATGAGAAGATTTTAGTTGAAAAGAGATGGCGCAAAGATGGATGAGCATGATATATGCAAAAATATATAGGGCCAAATTGGAGATTGCTAAGTATAATTCTTTTAATTGTCAAACTACTTATGTTGGGAATTGTCATTTCCAAATGATTTGTAAAGGAAAATAGTTTATTGTAAACTTGACCCAACGATCATGCAATTGTCAAATATGGGACTTGAATGAGATACCGTACTCACATGCATGTTCTGCCATTTGGATGCATGGTCAAGAGTCTGGGGATTTTGTATTTTCTGCATACACAAATTATACATATATTAAGTCATACAAACCAATCATTTGCCCAATACTTGATGAGACAGGATGGATAGAGACACACTTGCTAGATATAGATCCTTCAAAGCCCAAGAAGATGACTATAAGGCCAAAAAAACAAAGGATTAAGGGTACGGATGAGAAAGTGAAGAATTCTTACAAAATGAGTAAGCATGGCCAAGTTGTGAGGTGCTCAAAGTGCGGAGTTCAAGGACACAATGCAATGGAAGTGGGCAATCGAGGGAAGACAAGAAGGTTCAAACCGATGCGACAGATGTCTTGAATTTAGTTAAGGTAAATTTGCTATTGGTATAGTGATATTGGATGAGTTCTTTGTTTTTAACCTTAATATTTGTTATTTGAATGTTGTTATTAAACAGTGTTTGTCATTCTATTTTGTTGATGGTTATTTGGAGATTTAAATAAATTGTGTGTAGGTTCAAGTTGCAAATATTAGGGACTGCATTGTTGAAACGAGAAGTTCCTTTAAGAGGGAGAAGGTTTTTTTAATTGAGTATTAGCTCTTCTGCTCAATAGTTCAATATTGCAACAACAAAAATACAAAAAATCAGAATTTAAATGATAATATATACTGTATAATTCTGTGTTTGATTCTTTTTACAAGTTTGTCATGGTATTCTATAATGGCCATGCAAAGAAATTCTAGTAAGGCAACAACAATTGATTCCAACTCTATAATATAGCTCAAGATACTCTAGTTTTTCTACTTAGATGGATATCAGGGTTTCCCACAATATAAATATAGAGAATTCTGCATTTGCTCCTGCAATTGCATCAAGCATTCCTTGGGTGGCTATTTTGGGTAACCATGACCAGGAAGGATCACTCTCTAGGGAAGGGGTGATGAAACATATTGTTAAGATGATTCCTGGCTATGGTTGGATCAAACCATTAATTAATGGCATCCCAAAATGACCAAAATTCATTCTGCAAAGGTTTTCGTGAATCCATATCCATGTGCACCCAAAAGCATAGTTCACCCCAAACCTTGAGGATTCAATAGCATCTTGTATTGCATTTTTAGCAGTCTTAACAATGATACCTGTTATAGCCACAACTAAATGTCAAACAACCTGGAACAAGAGGCATGCAAGAATGATAAATCATTGTTTCCTTTTGGGTTATTTTCTTGCATTTCAGGTTAGCCCTAGCACAACCAACCACATTTACCATAAAAAGGCATAATAGAACCTACATAGTCGATGGTTCAGTACACATTTGATCTAATTTCTTTTCTTTTGGATTATTTTCTTGCATTTTAGGTTGCCCTAGCACAACTAACCACATTTACCATAAAAAGGCATAATAGAACCTGCATAGTCGATGAGTCAATATACATTTAATCTAATTTCTTTTCTTTTGGGTTATTTTCTTGCATTTCAAGTTACCCTAGCATAACCAACCACATTTACCATTAAAAGGTAGAATAGAACCTGCGTAGTCGATGATTCAGTACACATTTGATCTAATTTCTTTCCTTTTACATTTTAACCAACAATTTACAATATGTTTTCCCTAAGAAGATAGACAATTGCATGTTTCAAGAATCTTGCGTGTCAACCATAATAGGATTAACTTCTACATACAAAATGAAGGGGCTAAAGGTACACAATCAATGCCACCATCTTCAAAATTAATATGACTAACATGGATAAGGGAAAAAAATATTACATCTATTAAAACCATATTAGTTATTCAAAAATGGAAAAGGGGATCGACAAGTAGTGCAAATGAAGTATGAGAAGCAATCTAATACCTTCCTTGCTGTTGTAAAAAAAGGCTCTATATTCACTAAGTGCATCTTGAAAAGGGTTATTAAGCAGTGTGATGTGAGAGAGTGCATCAACATAATCTTTATAGTTTATTGGCATGCTAACTTATGTTTTTTTTTCACCCAACAATAGGCTAGATTTATAATAACACAAACACTCCAAGATTATGTCTCCATCTATTCCAAATGACCAGTTCAAAATAGTTGCAGGGCAAGTAGTAGTAGCCTAAGCAAAGAATTAGAAGCATTTCAATAATACACTTTTAACTCAGATCTAACTTATGTTTTTTCACCCAACAATAGGCTAGATTTATAATAACACAAACACTCCAAGATGATGTCCCCATCTATTCCCAAAGGACTAGTTTAGAATGGTTGCAGGGCAAGTAGCAGTAGCCTAAGCAAAGAAGTAGAAGCATTTCAATAATATCCTTTTAACTCAGATAATCATAAACAGTAAGAACAACATGATTGAACTTGGAAACCTAGAAACCTTAGGGTACTCTTTTATATATTCCATTGTGTTAATCATAAACAATAAGAAAGCACCATGAATATCAATGTTGAATATCAATGAGTTTTGATTCTATTGCATTCAAGTTTTTTGTGCGTACCATTTGCTAAGTTGAGAAATGTAATCAGCTCATGTCATGACATGCTTTACTTACATTGCATTTTTTAGAATTGCATATATCATACTTGTTTAACGTAAGGCAATATAGCAATTACATTACTTCTTTCAGACCTATTTATATCATTAAGAAATATTATGTAATCATTAGTCATGTATTTGCTTTCTTCCCAATTTTTCTAAGACAAAAATTCATTAAGATTGGTTGAACAGCAAAGTGCTCATAAAAAACTAGAAGGACTGGGGATTGGCACCTTTTGCTTACTTGGTCAATGTTAAGACTAAATGCAATGACAAATTTTACTTGGCTAGCGTTAAGACTAAATGCAAATCAAGAACTCGTTTATGCGGGATCAACACATTTTACTTGGTCAGCATGAAGACTAGATGCTACGATAAATTTTAGAATGAAGTGGAAAATCTATAGCATTACTTAGTTGGTTGTGATGGTTGTGCTCGCGTGCCCCTTGCGATTGGGGATTTGATGAATGATGCTCGCGCGTTTTGGGCTTAGGAACAAATATGCTGGCCGTCAGAGCTCATGGTTGCTAGAGTCAAGTCGCGATAGCCGTCGTCTCTCCTTCCAATAGTTGCGATGCTTATCGGTGGTGGCTGTGATGCTTCTGGTGGTGGCATGCTGATGGGTTCTCTGAACATGGAACTCATGGGTCATGGTTGATGTTGAAAAAGAAAAGGGAATAGTTTTTCCCTTTTTTAAAAAATAAATTAATTTTTTAAAAAAAATTAGGGGGTTGCTTTGTCATTTCATAACCCAAAAAATTCATTATCATAAAAATAGAGGGTGTGGGGGAAATTACAATGGAAACAATCATTACGGAGGAGATTGTTACAATTGAAAGGAAATGGGGGAGATTGCAATTGCACTAATAAATTAGGGTGGCAAAGTGCATTTTCTCCTTATTTTTGTGTGGACAAAAAATAATATGTATTTGAGTTTTGATTATATCATATATAGTCACACTTCTAGTATTGGTAAACAAAACCGTTTTAGTGACAAAAACAAGTTGTCAGGAAAGTCACATTCAGTGATATAATACATAGTTTCTTTGAAAGCATAACAAAGCTCGTCTAGTCTAATTATTGGTCTGGTCTAAAAGAATAGACTTGCAAAAATTTCATGGACAAAAGAGTCCACACACAAACATGACAAATTATGTCCTTTATCTTTTCCTTTTTTTTTTTGTATGACTCTTAATATTGACTAGGACCTATATCAATGACTTCAACTTTGGACCTAAATTACAGTAACAGAAAGAGAGATAAAGTATTAAAACAAGAATATATATATATACATATACACACACACGCTAATTCATTTTTTTATATTGTATTTTATCGGATTAGAGACATATAACTTGTATTTTGTTTAATTTGATCGTATCATTTATTATATTAGATTTTTTAATGATAAATTTATAATATAAATTATGTTATGTTTATATTAATTACTATTATTTTATCTTACTCTGTGTGCATTATGCAGTTGAAAAATAAATAGAGAGAGAGAGAGAGAGTACTAAAACATAAGAATATGCGGGCACGTATACACAAAATCAGTCTACCTCTCCCCAATGGCTAGGTTGACTATATGAGCTAAATTCATTTTTTTGGTCGCATTTTGTCCGTTTAGAGACATATAATTTGTATTATGTTTAATTAGATAGTATCATGTATTATATTAGATTTCTTAATGATAAATTTATAATATAAATTATGTTATTTTCACATTAATTCTTATTTTTATCTTACTATTTGTGCATTGAGAATTTGAATAAAAAACAATATATAAAGTATCAAAACATAATCTTAATTTAAATTTAAAAAAAAACTCCACGCCAAGTGCCCCTCGGCCCAAGGATTGGACTGAAATTCTTATTCCAAATATGAGAAGGTGATATGCTAACTCATCCCATCATTTTTACAATATTGGGTTTAACATTTAGAAATTGAAATTGTCCCCTTATAATCAGAGACATTGACATTATTAATTCTTTTAAAATTTAAATGTAAAACATAATATAGTTATTTGGTATCAAAACAAGTTACAAGAACTAAATCACACACTTTGAATTATGGGCAAACTAATTTTTAACCAATAAAGTGTAATTTAGCCCAAGTATTGGTAGTAATAGAAATAAGAAAATTCCTCAAAATATGACCTTGAATTCTCTCACTAGTAAACTAAGTGCCGCAACATCAGTTATCTTTCCTTCGCTTTTTGTCACTTTAGTATAGAAGTAAAATCACGAAGCTGCATGACCACTTCTGGGATCTTTCTTGGGATCTTTCTTGCCTCCATAGGAACATAGGAGTACCTTTCGTAAGGGATATCAATGAACAGTCCAGAGCGTTTTTGTTTTGGAATACTTGAGGCTTATGATGATATAAAGTATCATAGTACTCGATATAATGTATCCAGCATATTATATGAATATAAAAAATTTATTTATCTTTTACTATCAATTTGACTATTATTGAATCAGTAAATTGTGAACTATTTTAATGACCATAATTTTTAAAACTTAGTTTTACGTTTAAAATTTGAAAGAATTAATATTGTGAATCCTAAAAGGATGAACAATTTCACTATAAAAGACTATTTTACATATATCTAAAAAATTTATGGTGTTATGACTCCTGAGACTATTGCCCTGATTATAAGCTAGCAGCTTCATACTTTGGCTTGACCTCCAACGTGCCAAAAAAGACTAGAAGGCTCAACCCCACATTGTAAATGAGATGGAATGGGATGATATATCACTAGCTCACGTTTGGAACAAGTGCTTTTAACCCAATTGTTGGGTTGAGGCGAGCTGAGATAGTTTAGTAGGGTTTTTCTTTTTACAATTGACATATTTTTTTTATACTTTATGTGCTATTTTTTTTTCAACCGCACAATGCATATATAGTAAGATAGAAAAAAATCTATTGTAAATTTATCTTCCAAAAATTCTAAGATAAAATGATATTATCAAATGAAACAAAAGTATGCGAAGTATACGTCCTTTCTTGAACAAAATATACTGAGCATTTAGTCAACAACAATTTTATAGCTTTTTGCTCTATTATACTGTATTCCACAATATATGATGTTTCTGTAACTTAGGAGAAGTTATTTTAACAAAATTTTGGAAAGTTAAGTGTACCAGAACACTTTGTTTCATTGATAGGTCTTAATCAATATTAAGAATCATAAAAGAAGATAAGAGGCATATATAATTGGTCATGCTTGCAAGTGGACCTGTTAGTCCTTCAAAATTTCATAAGCCTGTGTTTTTCTTAAACTAAATTAGAAAATCTCTTTTTAATGCATGTATGACAAGTTTGTCTCTATATCACCAAAAGAATTTTTAGTGGCGGTTATATTTTCAGAGATGATATAAAATGGCCACTAAAAGTACTACTAGTGAAACATTTTTTTTTTGGCTGTTGGAAGTCCTTTTTTGTGACAAATTTTGTTTAATGTCACTAAAATGATTTTATTTATGGAAACTTCAATTGTGAACAAAATGTCATAATCAAAAGTCGAATACAAATATTCTTTGTTCACTCAGAACCAATAAATTTTATCTTACTAAAATATTTTTGTGTGACTATAAATATCATTACTTACAAAATGTCATTATTTAAACTCAAATTTGATGGATTATTCATATAAGAGATAATATTATAATAATAAGAAGATGAATTAAAAATTAATTTCTGTATAACTTTATACTAATATTATATTTGAAGTCCTGGATAAATATTTTACTAAGACAAAAACAAGTTGTCAGCAAAGGCACTTTCATTGATATGATACATAATTTTTTTGAAAGTATGACAAAAGTCGTCTAGTCTAATTACCTCCCCCCCCCCCCGCCCCCCAAAAAAAAGGTCGACGTCTGCTCTAAAAGAATCACGACTTACAAAAATTTCATGGACTAAGAGGTCCACATGCGTGCAAACATTACAAATTATATCTTCTATCTTTCTTTTGCTTTTTTTATATGATTTTTAATATTGACTAAGACTATCAATGAAAGAAAGTGTTCTAATACTTCAACTTTAGACCTAAATTATATAAACATAGTGTGTTGTGGAATCCAGCAATAGAGCAAAATAATTTAATTGATTGGTGATGAGGGAGACAGAAATAGAAAGAAAGAGACAGAGAGAGAGAGAAAGAGTAAAAGGTCCACACGCAAACATGATAAATTATGTCTTCTATCTTTAATTTTTATGATTTTTAATATTGACGAAGACCTATATCAATGAAAGAAAGTATTCTAATACTTCAACTTTGGACCTAAATTACAATATAAGAGAGAGAGAGAGAGAGATAAAGCATTAAAACATAAGAATATGTGTGTGTGTGTGTGTAGACACACACTTAATTCATTTTATAGGTTGTATTTCGTTGGATTAGAGACATATAACTTGTGTTTAATTTGATTGCATCATTTATTATATTAGATTTTTTTAATGAAAAATTTATAATATAAATTATGTTATTTTTATATTAATTATTGTCTTATATCTTACTCTGTGCATTATGCAGTTGAAAAATAAATATAGAGAGAGATAAGTTGAAAAATGTAGAGACATAAAGCACTAAACATAAGAATATGCGGGCATATACAAACAAAATCAGTTTACCTTTCCCCAATGGCTAGGTTGACTATATGAGCTTAATTCATTTTGTTGGTCGTATTTTGTCCGTTTAGAGATATATAATTTGTATTATGTTTAATTAGATAGTATCATGTATTATATTAGATTTCTTAATGATAAATTTATAATAGAAATTATGTTCTTTTCACATTAATTATTATTTTTATCTTACTATTTGTTCATTGAGAATTTGAATAAAAAACACTATATAAAGTATCAAAACATAATCTTAATTTAAATTTTTTAAAAAAACCTCCACGCCAAATGCCCCTCAGCCCAAGGATTGGACTGAAATACACTTGTTCCAAATATGAGAAGGTGATATACCAGCTCACCCCACCCTTTTTACAATATTGGGTTTAACATTTAGAAATTGAAATTGTCCGCTTATAATCAGAGACAATGACATTATTAATTCTTTTAAAATTTAAATGTAAAACATAATATAGTTATTTGGTAGCAAAACAAATTACAAGAACTAAATCACACACTTTGAATTAGGGGCAAACTAATTTTTAACCAATAAAATGTAAGTTAGCCTAAGTATTGGTAGTAATAGAAATAGAAAATTCCTCAAAATATAACCTTGAATTCTCTCACTAGTAAACTAACTGCTGCAAAATCAGTTATCTTTCCTTCGCTTTTTGTCACTTTAGTATAGAAGTATAATCACGAAGCTGCATGACTACTTCTGGGATCTTTCTTGCCTCCATATTTCTAAGTAGTTTCTCTTCTACCTCGCTCCAGAGGAAACTAGCTACTGATTTCCGGTGCTAATATTATAAATTGAATTGGATACCCAAAAATAGAGGCCATCTATTCCAAAACAAAAACCCTGTGGTCTGTTCATTGATATCCCTTACGAAAGGTACTCCTCTGTTTCTGTATCTCCATTTTGTGCTTTGATTTGAATATCTAATAGCAGATTCTTTGAAGTTTTTATTTTTACTTCAGGAAATGGGGGCTGTTCTAGTAATTCCCAGAATTATTAGAGAGTACTCAGTTGTGGGCTTTGCTGCATTATGGCATCATCTTCGTTATCATCTACTTTTCCCCGAAACGTTCATAGACAATACACCGGGTGTTTTGATTGCCTCGGGGGGGTCGTACAATTCCAATGCTTTTGACGCTTTAGAATGGAGAAAGCCAGTTCTAGATAATGTTATGGAGGCATTAGGGGATCTTAATACTTGCATAATTGGAGTTTATGGTTCAAATGATGAAATTAAAGACACTCTGCTTCAGAGAGTTTTGAGAAGAATTTACAGAGACAAGATATTTGATGTGGTTCTAATAGCAACTGTAACAAAGAAGCCAGTCGTGAAAAGGATTCAAGAAGAAATTGCAGGCCAATTGGGACTCAACTTTAAAGAGAAGTCTGAGGCTGAAAGAGCGAGTGAATTGCGTGATAAGATAAACAATGAGCAGAAAATTCTTATTATACTGTGCAACCTCTGCCAGGGGCTTGAGTTGGGTAAGGTAGGAATCCCATTTGGTACAGATCACATAGGCTGCAAAATATTGCTCACTTCTACTAGTGAAAGGGTTTTGTCTAACCAGATGCATACTCAGAAAACCTTCATGGTATGATAGAAAACTCTAGGCTTACGTTGAGATTTGCAAATTTCTGTTTTGAAAAACTTACTTTCTATCTGTGTTCGTGTTGTTATGATGTTTTCTCCCTAGGCATATGTATTGTAGTATTTGATACTGAGTATCCTACATATTAGTGTGAAGATGTCCACTAACTAATTAAATACCACTTAAAGTTCTGTAAGGTGGCAACTGTGTGGCAAGGACGAGTGAATTGCTAAATAGTTTTAACAAAAAGTTGAAAAAAATAATGAAAAGAAAAATTGGTAAGCCTGTTAAAGAAAACTATTCAACAATAAAAACTAATGTAAAACTGGGTTAATTTGTTTCAGGTGTACCGTCATCATCACTATCCCTCAAATCCTCTCCATTACCTCTGTTATCATCAATTACGTTATGAACATTTTGCTACTTAAATCACAAGGAAGCCACCAACAAATAATAATGAATAAGAGACAAACAAAGAAAAATAAATTATGAGAATAAACACTAGACAGACTATATCTTATGCTATGCATTTTTATGGTACCATATTCATTACAAATATTTAGAATCAATGCAAAATAGAAATGACCCCTTTCGGCCTCTCACTTGAGCAGCAAGGTTGCCTAGAAACACCCTTGCAACTGAGTGTGGAAAATTTTATGAAAGTCTTTAGCAGTTGCACAAATCAAGGAGAGAACTGTATTGTATGCCTCTTCTGTTTTACTCTAAAATTGATTAAATGTACTCAAAATAGTGAAATATCTCAAGGGGACGCTACTTGAATTTTGCTTTTAGTGTAAGTATCTTCATGTCTTTTGAGTATAGGACTAATCTCACTTATAGTATTGAGATTGTCTCTTTTCATAAGTACTTTTTTTTTTTAATCTAGAGTCACTAATTTGTACACTCTTGGAATTGACAAAGGCATGAATCGCAGATCTGAACCACTGTATACAGTGGCTTTTGAACTTTTTCTTCACCAATGCCTTTGTAATTTGACTTTGCTGCTATATTTAGTTTATATTGTATGTTGATTCATATATAGAATTGCTCAAGCATTTTAAATTTATTTATAAACTTGAACCTACTCAAAATAATCACTTACCCACAGAAATGTTCTGTATTTAATTTGATTTTGCTAGTGGCTGTTCTAACTAGTTTAAAAATGTTTTGTTTTTCTCCTCGAAGTTATTCATATGTCATAACATCCTAACAATCATATAGTGCCCTACTCTTCTGTTTAAATTAGAGAAATACCATTTTTTTTGCTGCAACAGATTTTTTTAAACATTGGAGACAAATTTCTAATGTCCAGTAAATTTTTTTCCTGTGGTGGCCTGAAGTTTGGGCATATTGTTTTCAAACTTTAAATTTAAAAAAATATTCACAATTTTTTGATCTTTTTGTCTCATAAACGAACATGGCTAAATACTAAATTTTGGAATTGATTGAAGCTAGAATATTATATTACACCTTTTCAAAGCTAAAATTAATAATTTAGCCTAAAAGCAGTCTTGACTTATAAACTTTTTTTGTGGACTGATAGGTCCACACGCAATGCGTTTTTTATATTCTCAACATTTACTAAGACCTAACTCATGAAAGAGAATGTTCCAAGATTTTTCAGGAAACGCTATTAGAGAATAACTTCACTAACCTAATGAACTATGCAATTAAAAGAACAAAAATTAAGTTGTTAATCTAACTATGGCAAAAATCATGACCAAAATGATGAAAGAGAAAAAAAAACTGTTCACTGGGAACTTAGTTGTCGAGAAGCGTCATTTAATTATTATGTGATTTGTTTTACTGTTACTTATTAGTATTTTTAATTGTAATGGAATAAATTATGCTTAAATTTTTATTGTTTTTCATTAAAAATAAACAATTTCATCGTTGAAGTTATGTTTTTTCATCAAGGATTATCCTTTCTCTTGATGTATAATGTTATACAATGGTAACTGTTACAAAAATTGCTAATCTATAACCTTTTACAATTTTTCATGGCACGAAAGATTATATAAAATTAGATTGTTTTAACTTATATTATTCTATCAAGCTTTATACAATGCACCAAATGAAGCCTTATGTTATATCAGGCTCTGTTATAAGTTTGATCAAGCAAACAAATGGGAGAGTATTTCAAATACCATTACTTTTCCCAATGTACAAATTATTTCATCCAAACACAACTAAGTTTCACTACATGCATAAAAGTCAAGAGGAAAATGATGAGTGAGTTTTATACTCATACTTTAACTACCCTTATCGTACTTTTTGTTAATATTTTATAGGTGGAAAGAAGATTGGAATCTTGATTAATTTTGAGAGGATTGAAGGCAAGAAGGCCCAAGAGTCGATCAAAGAAGAGGATTTTGAGCACCGTGGAAACAGTGCATCATACTTATAGCATTGGAGCAAAAATGCAATGATTTTGGATAGCAACTCTAGCATCATGATGCCAAGAAACCATGACTGTGAGGTTGGCAGAACCAAGGGAATGGAATGAAAAATCAAGGATATTTAGCATTGCAACACCAGAGTGATAAAAAGAATTGGACAGAATGTCTAGTGTCATGAAGTTGGATCTTAGAGTTGCAATGTTAAATTATTTGCAGAAATCACACTCCAGTAGGTGACGTCATGATACAGATTTCCAACTCACGACACTAGTGTGATAAGTTTGAAAAATTCAAGACTTTAAATAAAAGAATTATGGTTATTTGAGAGGATTCCTTGGACTCCGTGGACAGAAAATAGAGGAAAAACCTCTAGTGTGGAGAAGGAAGTGACTCAATCCAAAAACGGAATCAAGGGTTTGAATTTATCTTCAACTCTAGTGTTTTTTTCTCCTCTTTATGTCTTGGATATTTGTTAGAATATTTATTATTTCAAGTATGAAATAAGTTTATTTTCTAAGGCTATGATGTAGCCTGCTAGTTATGAAACTTTGGATTATCTCCTCAATGCTTCTAATTGATTGACTACTAATTAGATAATATGTTAATCATAATAAAATCAAAAAAAAATTTATGTGTTTAGTTCATTGTGTAGATCACCAAAGAGTGCACGTGAGATAGAAAAGTACTTGCATGGTCTGTGGTCATTAATTGAGAGCCATAAGACTTAATAAAGTTTTGGTTGTTTTAATTTATATAAGAATATAATAGGTTAGCTTTCAAAGGTGCTTCTGTTGGACTTTGTGAGACGCTAGTAGAAAAAGTTGGATTTGTCGACTAGTAATTAGAATTATAGTTTCTAAATTAAGGAGATAGAAATTTCAAAGTAGATTAATTATAATGAAATCAGAATTTCAATTTATTGACTTATTCTTAATCATTTTTGTTTTCTATTAAGTTTGAGTTTTGATTTGCTTTTGATTTTATTTTTATGTTCTTTATTAATTTCTTTACAAGCCATTCAAAATAAGATTAGAGTTAACACAATTTTAATATTAAATAACAGTCAATCTTAATTTGTAGGACAATACATTATATATACTCAGAAATTTTATTAGTTGACAACAATAATGTATGCTTGCACTTTTGAAAAAATCCTAATAGAAAACAAAGATGCACTTTGATGCTATTCAATTGGTAGATTACAGCAGAAATCCTACATATCCAGCTGCAAGCCTGCAACTTTGACTTTTTCATGTTGCCATTTTTAATTCCCTTACTTGGAATTAGTAGGAACAAGAAGAAAGTAACTGCTTTCTTTCTATTCGGCCACATATTTTGAGAAGAGCAAAGAGAAACGAAGAAATAATTAATTAAGTGAAGAGCATAACATAGGAAGATTTACAACAAATTGAAACAGGGAAAAATGATAGGACAGATTAAATACAATACTTAAATATCCATTACACAATTTCTTTTGTAATTAACGACATCTCCAATGCGCCATTAGTTAGTTCAATGTTCACATTAATTGACTCTACTAACTATTTAGCCCAATTTCAATAACTATATGCCGCTAAATGTCATATGAAGCAGTTTTTTAAGACGTGCCAATGAATGAAAATATTCTAGTACGACTTTTACTTTCTGAAAAGTTATAAAAGAACTTCTTTTAAATTAAAAAAACACATGAGCTAATTGACTCACTGTTGCTGGAATCATATTCAGAAAGCGGTTGATTATGAGTTTGAACCCAAGTTAGAGTTAAATGAACCCAAAAAAACTAAAGAAAATAAATATAGGATACTATGTAATCTAGGAAAAGTGTTAGTATAATGGTCAAAATAATGTAAAATATCACTACAACAAAAGTAGGTTTTAGCGACAGAATTTTAACGACGGTTAAAAAAAACCGTCCCTAACACATAAAATAACGACGGTTTTGCAAACCGTGGTTATTTAGCGACGGTTATTAAAAAAACCGTCGCTAAATAAATTTAACGACGGTTTTTAAAAAACCGTCGTTATTTAGCAACGGTTTCTCAAACAACTGTCGTTAAATATTATTAAATTTTGCTATTTTTTAAAATTTTCAACTTTTAGCGACGGTTTTCTGAAAACCGTCGTTATTTAGCGACGGTTTTCTGAAAACCGTCGCTAAAAATTGTTATTTCTGCTCACATTTTAAATCTGTCAGTTTTTAGCGACGGTTTTCAAAAACCGTCGCTAAAAATATTAATTCTGGCGCGTTTTTAACGACAGTTTTTACAAAACCGTCGCTAAATAATGACGGTTTTTTAAAAACCGTCGCTAAAAATTATAATTTGAATGTTAATTTTGGCGCGTTTGTAACGACGTTATTTAGCGACGGTTTTGTAAAAACCGTCGTTATTTAGCGACGGTTTTGTAAAAACCGTCGTTATTTAGCGACGGTTTTGTAAAAACCGTCGCTAAAAATTGTTATTTGAATGTTAATTCTGGCGCGTTTTTAACGACGGTTTTTAAAAAACCGTCGTTAAATACTCTCATTTTTCTATAAATCTCACACATCTTCCCCCCATTTTTCACTCTCATCTTCCCTCCTTTATTTTTCATTTAGAGAAGGTTTCTCCTTTCGATTAGGCTACTAGATTTGTTGTAAAGAATGCTTCTCTTTTTATTGTCTCTATTTTTTTCACGAAGAAGCAACAATGATGTAAATCTTTATGAAGAATACTTCTCCCTCATCTTCTCTCTATTTAAATATTAGTTGTAATTTTAAAGTTTAGTTAATTTTTTATTGTTGAATTTTTCTTTTATGGATATTATTATTATTGGAGATACAATTATAAGAATTTTAAAAAATATTAAAATAAACTAACAATCTATAAGCGAAAGGCAGAAGGTGTAGTTTAATCTCTGTCTATGGTTAAAGGATTGACTATTTGATTTTGTTTTAAAAAAAAAAGTGTTTAGCGACGGTTTTTAAACCGTCGTTAAAGTAAAAGATAGGTTTAGCGACGGTTTAAAACCGTCGCTAAAAAACCGTAGCTAAAACAGCGTCACAAAAAAAAAATTTAACGACGGTTCTAAAACCGTCGTTAAATATGGTTTAACGACGGAATACCCACGGTTTTCAAAACCGTCGTTAAATTATCGATTCTATGACGGTTTTTGTAACCGTCGTTAAAGGTTTTAGCGACGGTTAAAACCGTCGTTAAAGCCACTAAAAAACCGTCGTTAAATCCCGTTTTTCTTGTAGTGTATGGGGGTTGAGTGAAACAGTAAAATTGGTAAAATTGAATTTTACAACTAAATTAAAGAGAAAAAACTAAGTTAACAGGTTATGTGAGGTCAAGAATAAAATTATTTTTAAGTAACTTTGATTTATAAAACTAAATTGATCAAGCTAATTATAAATAATTTCTTTTAAATTTTAAATATAAACAAGCAAAAAGATAGGTGGCGATAGGTGCAAGAAAATTGTCAAATCCAAATGAAAAAAAATACAGAAAATTACAGTCCCTAAGCTGCATGACAACTTCTGAGGAAGGGTTTGTGGTTTCCATTCCAACACTACAAATTGAATTTGGCCACCTGTTCCAAAACAACAAACCTTAAGTACCTGGTTGCGGCATTTTGGCATCATCTTCACCATTATCTCCTTTGCACCAAAACTCTCATGGACAAGCCTGAAACCAAAGTTGAGAAAGAGGACAAAGCAATCACCAGAAAAGTTGAGATCATTGAGAATGATGGAAACCTTGTACTGAAACCTAGAATTTTTAGATGGGCGAAGACATTCAATTCCAACTCTTTTGAGGCTTTAGAATGGAGAAAGCCTATCCTTAATGCTGTTATGGAGACATTAGGTCATCCTGATACTCATATAATTGGAGTTTATGGTTCAGATGATAAAATTAAAGATACTCTACTTGAGAGAATTCGTAGAAGAGTTGATAGAGACAAGTTATTTGATGTGGTTCTGACTGCAACTATATCAAAGAAGCCAGATGTGAAGAAGATTCAAGATGAGATTGCAGGCCAATTGGGTTTCAACTTTGATGAGAAGTCTGAGGGTAAAAGAGCCAATGAACTCCGTGATAGGATAAAGAATGATGAGAAAATCCTTATTACACTGTGTGACCTCTACAAGGGGCTTGATTTGGGTAAGGTAGAAATCCCATTTGGTGCAGATCACAAAGGCTGCAAGATATTGCTTTCCTCTACAAGTGAAGAGGTGTTGTCTAACCAGATGCCCACACAAAAAAATTTCATGGTCTGATTCTCTGCATTGGATAGAACCTGAGGCTCGGGTAATCTATATATTACTTGGTTTGATCTATATCTATGCAATATGCTTAATGTGATATTAGTTGACTTCATTAAGTATAAGCTTACTTGAGTTCTAATTATATGATTTATCAAGTTATATGGCCTTAATTAACTGTTTTTATATCAAATTTATTTTTTGAATTAGACCATGCATGATTTTATACAAGTTTTTATCGCCTGATAGTCTCTCGTGTATTTTGTTTGTATAAAAGTTTCAAGAGTATATTAGCCTATTAATTATTTGATATATGCTCTCATCTGTTTAAATAAAAGTTATTTGGTAGACGTATTTTAGTTTGAAGATTCATGAAGTTATCATGGCTCATCAAAGTATTTAAGAATGGATTGGTAGAGTTGGTAATGGTAATTAATTTTCCCTAGAATTAGGAGATTCTGATATGAATTTTGGAGTTTTTTGGTGTAAAAAGAGTGGCAGAACTTTGAAAGCGGAAATTCGAGCAAACCTTCTGAACTCCAGAAGCATTTAGGCTTGTTTTTTTTTTTTTTTCAGGAATTTGAAAGTGGAAATTCGAGAAAATCCTTATTATACTGGACGAATTTTAACACATTTGGCACCTTAATTACCCTACACCATAAAATTGTTTTTTTTTCGGTAATATTCACTTAAGCAGTTTCTTAGTTATACTTTGCGAAAATTCTTGTTCTCTTACCACCAATAATTTTCATTAGGGTAAATTACACTTTAAGCTAGCGTGGTTTGATTTAAAGCAATTGTTTTGTTTTCCTTGTGATATTTTTATTTAAATTATAATAAAAATAATTACATAAACATTAAAATGATAAATAGTTTTATTTTGAAAATTTTATTTTATTTATATCTTTGAATAAATATTTCATAATGTTTTGAGATTATTATTGTGACTAAGTTAAAATTTTAATTTTTAAATGTTAGTTTAATTTTAGTACTGATCATAAAGATTATGAAACTTTTTAATGTATAAGTAAAACATAACTTCAACAATGAAATTGTTTTTTTTAATGAAAAAATAAAAATATTTATTAATGTAAGCATAATTTATTCCATTAAAATTAAAATTACTAATAAGTAACAGTAAACAAATCACATAATAATTAAATGACGACCTGGGACAAATTAAGTTCCCGGCCAAACAGTAACTTTCTCTTTCATCGTTTTGGCCATGATGCAAACACTTTTGCTGGATTTCATGTAGACACAAGTATAGTTAGATTAACAATTTAATTTTTTGTGCATTTAATTTCATATTTTATTATGTTAGTGAAGTTATTTTTCCTTAAGGTATTGGAACATTCTCTTTCATGAGTTAGGTCTTAGTCAATGTTAAGAATATTAAAAAAAAAAAGGTGCATGATTATATTGCGTGTGGACCTATCAGTCCATGGAAAAATTCTAAAAGTCCAAATTTCTTTTAGACTAAATTAGTTATTTTAACTTTGAAAATGTGTAATAATATTATAGCTTTAATTAATTCTGAACTTTAGTATTTCACACAAAATATCTTATATTTTTACTATGAAGATGTGGGCACACTAACTACCTTTCAAAATTTGTAGATATAGAATTAATCCTTAACGTTCCCAATTCAGTGTTAGCCAGCTAACTCTTTCAACTGCTATTTGTAGTTATGGATAGTTGCTACGTATCTAATTGCTATATAATTTGTTTGTACGCTTTCTTGATTTAATAATAAGACTTTATGCATTGTTTGAAATTATTTGTTAGAATCACTTATATTTTTAAGAGGAACATTTAAATCTTCTTATATTTTGAATGGAGACAATATAAAAAAGACCCCACGATAAGCCTTCCATTAGAAGAACTAAGACAAGAAGCAAGGTGTCGAAAATTATTTGATTCCATTTGTTTGGATTAGCCAACTTCATAATATTATATAAAATCCAAATATATAAATTAAATTAAATAAGTAACAGGCTCAATGATTTTTATTTTTCAACTTTTTGTTAAAACTATTTAGCGATTCACTCATCCTTGCCACATAGAAGCCACATTGCAGAATTTTAAGTGGTATTTAATATGTATTTTTCTATCAGGCCATGAAATTCTTCTGAGCATGCATTTGGTTTGACAAAACCTCTTCACTTGTAGAAGTAAGAAATATCTTGCAGGCTGTGTGATCAATACCAAATGGGATTCCTACCTTATCCAATTCAAGTCCCTTGCAGAGGTTGCACACACTGCAACAAAAAAAGACTTTTGACAGCGTCTAAAGTCGCTGATAACCCCATCATTGAAAGGCTTTAGTGGCGCCTTTTATTGTTGCCACTGAAAACAATAAAGGTCATCACTATAACAAAAAGAGTGGCAGCTGAAAGTCCACTTTGAGTGGCGACTGTTGTCGCCACTAAATCCACTTTTGGTGACAATTTTTTATGGTCACCGCTAAAAATAACTGAAAGTTTAATGTGTAATTTTTATTATTAATAATTGTATATTTAACTGCAAATATAATAATAAAAAATTAAAAATGTAATTAAAAAATTAGTTATTTGGCCAAAATATAATAAAAAATGTCATATTTAAACACAATTAATTCAAATATAAATGTTTAATGTAATGTAACTAGTTACATCTCAAAAACAAAAAATAGAGAGTAACTAATTATAAATAAAAATAACTAATCCTAAGATAATGAAAATTCACCATAAGTGCTTCTTGTACATATGATCTCCACATTGGATTCACCATAATCAAATGACAATATCTCTTGGACAATATCATGTTTGATAAGAATAAAAAAATATATATTAAAGGAAATAATTTTTTTAAACTCAATATTTTTTAGGATCCACGCCAAATGAATAAGTTCTGCGCACCTTTATCAAACCTGTTGTGGCAGCATTCCTGCAAAAGTAATAATGAATAAAGTGTATATAGAATCACTACAAGAATGTGAGACAACTTCAACAAATTATTTTCAACGGCTGTTAATATCTATTGAAAAAGATAACAAATTTAACACATATTGATACCGTTGAAAAATACATGAAAAAATTTTGGCGCTCAGCTTTAGCGGTAGATCCCAAGAGCGTTTTTTTTCTTTTTCAACAATCAAAATTTTGGGCTTTCAGCTTTACCGGTTAAATGCTTTTTATCTTTTTCAACAACCCTAAAACAACCCCTTTTCTTTTATTTCATCTTCAGCCGCGCAGGATAGCTTCATCCCCTTCTCTGCACAACTTCGCCTTCTCTGCACAACATAGATAGCCATTTCCTTTGCTCCTAAAACAACCCCTTCTCTTTTATTTCTTGATTCAGCCGCGCGCAGCATAGATTCAGCCCCTTTGCTCTGCACAACTTCGATAGCCCATTTCCTTTGCTCGCGAAGATCAGTGGCTTGCCGCACAGTGACCACGATTCAACACCTCCGCATAGCACCCTGCTTAGACCCACAGACCACAGCACCATCGCGAAGATCATGGCTTCTTCCTGACTCTTCTTCGGTCTTCTTCGTGAGTCGTGACTATCAGAGCCACAATCTGATTTCATTGTTTGGTTTCTCTCGGCTAAATCCTTCGTTTTGCTTTTCCCATCTTCAAGCATTGCTTCTTCATTTTGCTTCTCCCATCGTCGAGCATTGCTTCTTCGTTTTGGGCAAGGTATGTATACAGCCATAACGAAGTGAACTGGGTCGTGAATGCTGTCAAATATGAATGAACTCGAGTTTTGGCTCTTTTTGGCTGAGTGATTGGTTACCCGTAGGTCGTTTATTAGTCATTGAAGGGAAATCATTGCTGTCTGTCTGCGTTCTCTCCCATGCTTAAAATACAACACTTTTTTTTTTCTTTTGTGAATTGTAGCTTCTTAGCACTCAAAATAGCTGTATTTATCCTTTTCTATTTAGGTTACCTAAAAGTAACAACACTCAGTATGATAATTGTTTTTGTGGCATAAAGTGGTTCTTTTGTGCATATCGATCTTAGCCATGAGAACATATGCTATTGGCCTCAACTGTATTCCTTTGAATGCATATTGAATGCCAAACTAATGCTCAAGGCTAGACAGGTGATTGTTGCCTCCCCCTCACTTTGAATGCAGAATGCTACAAAGCAGGGCACCTAGCAGCAAGAGTTATAATTTCTTTCCTTTTTTTCTTTAGATACGAAATTACGAATTGATTGCAACTAGCAAGCAAGCTGACAATCAGCCATGGATAATAATTTTACCTCTCAGCTGTTTGTTATTATATAAAGATGTATGAAGATAACAATAAGTGAACAGAGCACATTCTGATCCTTATCTATATAACACTAACCCATCTTATAAGCTTGGGAATTGATAATTTAGACGAAAAACTCATAATCACTTCATCAGTTTTCCCAAATCCCCAGCAATGTATTTGCAAAGACTCATAATTAGCAGTCTTTAGCATCCTAAATGATGCTATCTAACTACAGAAAAAATAATAAGAGTAATATATCATAGCATAACAGGTGAGTCCACAGGAAAATTATTAAAAGATTAATCGATGGCTCAAGATAGTTCATAGCAGTCTTTAGCATCCTAAATGATGCTCAAGATAGTTCACTATGGCATTGTACACTTGGATGGCTCACACTGTTTCATTGTAATGATTTGAGGGCTTGACTTTGATTATATTCAACTGAACTCTGCAACTGCAAAGATGATGTTTACATAATTTCCTCATTATTGTTTCTTTGTGATAGTGTTATTATGTTTTAGGGGATTTTCTTTTCTTATTTCTGTCTTTGTGTGAATGAATTGTGTGCAGTATTTGAAGGACTTTAGCTTACACTATACAAATGGATAAGAGTTGGATGGAAATTAAGAATAGAACAGAGGCTAAATATAGAGAAGGAGTGATTCAGTTTCTAAATTTTTCTTTTAGAAACACAAGTAGAGACAAGATTTTCTGCCCTTGTGTCAAATGCAATAATTGTAGAAAAAAAAATCGTGAAGATATTCAAGGTGATTTGCTAAGCTATGGAATAGTTGAAAATTATACTATTTGGTATAACCATGGGGAGGAGTTACCTGATTCACCTCAATGCTTTAGTGATAATGATGAGTCAGATAGGGAATCTATTCAAGACATGTTAATTGATCATTTTGGAGCTTGGGAGGCAGAGGAGCCAAATTAAGATGCAAGCACCTTTTATAAATTATTAGATGATTCAGAACAATTTTTATATCCAGGATGCAAAACCTTCTCTAAACTATCTTTCTTGATGAAATTGTTTCATTTAAAATGTCTTAGTGGTTGGAGTAATAAATCATTTACTATGTTACTCCAATTGTTGAATGATGCATTTCCAGAGGGTGTGCAATTGCCAAAATCTTATTATGAAGCAAGGAAGATGATAAAAGACCTTGGTTTAGATTATGTGAAAATAGATGCATGTGAGAAAGATTGTATGTTATTTTGGAATGAGCATTCAGAGATAGAAAATTGTTTGATTTGTAAGGCCTCTAGGTGGAAAGATGAAGAAAATTGTAATAGTAAAAATATTTCTAGAAAGATTCTTCGTTATTTTCGATTAACTCCAAGGTTGAAGAGATTGTATATGTCTAAAAAAATAGCATCTGAAATGACATGGCATTATGAAAAGCGAGTTATTGATGGTGTTCTAAGACATCCAGCTGATTCAAAAGCTTGGATAGAGTTTGATAAGTCACATGAATCTTTTTCTCTTGAGCCACGTAATGTAAGGCTTGGTTTAGCTAGTGATGGGTTTAATCCTTATGGGAACATGAGCACCCAATATAGTATTTGGCCAGTGGTGTTAATTCCTTATAATTTGCCACCTTGGATTTGTATGAAGCCTCCTTCTATGATGCTATCATTACTTATTCCTGGGCCAAAAAGTCCTGGAAATGACATTGATGTATACCTACAACCATTGATTAATGAGTTAAAGCAATTGTGGGAAGTAGGTGTAGAAACATATGATGCAAGTAGAAAGCAGAATTTTATGATGCATGCTGCCATTTTATGGACAATTAATGACTTTCCAGCGTATGGAAATTTGTCTGGTTGGAACACTAAAGGGGCCTTAGCATGTCCTTCTTGCCATAACGAAACCCGATCTATGTATTTAACTAATGGCAAAAAGTATTGCTTTTTAGGACATCGTCGTTTCTTACCAATTAAGCATAGATGGTGCTTTGAAGAAAATTTATTTGATGGTACAAAAGAACTTGGGTATCCACCTAAACACTTCGTGGGTGTGATGTGCTTCAACAAGTTCATGGTCTAGAGGGATTAGTATTTGGAAAATCTATGAAGAAAAGAAAGAGAAATGAAAATATTGCTAGAAATGGTTGGCTTAAAAAGAGTATATTTTTTCAGTTGCCATATTGGAAAACTTTGTTATTACCTCATAATTTAGATCCAATGCACATTGAAAAGAATGTTTGTGAGAATGTTATGGGAACATTAATGAATGTTTTGGGCAAAACAAAAGATAATTTGAATTCTCGATTAGATTTACAACTTTTGGGAATAAGAGAAGATCTCCATCCAATACAACAAGGAGATAAGCTAACCATACCTAGTCCTATTTACATGCTGAATAGTGAGGAAAAGAAGATTTTGTGTCATTTCTTGAAAAATATCAAAGTTCCAAATGGATATTCTTCAAATGTTGCAAGATGTGTGAATATTCATGAGCGAAAGATTTTTGGATTGAAGAGCCATGATTGCCATGTTATTTTGGAGTGTTTTCTTCCACTTGCATTGCGTGGGCTTCTACCTGAACATGTTCGTAATCCATTGATTGAGTTATGCACTTTCTTTAAAGAGTTATGTTCTAAGGTTTTGACAATAGAGAAGTTGAATGAGATTGAGACTCAAATTGCTTATACACTTTGCAAGCTTGACACCATATTTCCTCCATCATTCTTTGATGTCATGGTCCATTTACCAATTCATTTGGCAAATGAAACAAAAATTGCTGGACCGGTGCACTACCGTTGGATGTACCCCATTGAAAGGTATTTCATTATCTTATATCATTATGATATTTCAAATTGATTTTATTTATCAATTATAACATTAATGAGTTAAGTTTGTAGTCAGAGTATTTAATTTTTAGATGTCATTTGTTTATATAGGTACTTACGCACTTTGAAGGCTTATGTATGCAATCGAGCTCGTTCTGAAGGTTCAATTGCAGAAGGTTATATTGCAAATGAATGCTTACTGTTTTGTTCAAGATATTTCCATGGAATTGAGACTAAGTTCAATAAATTAGGACGAAATTGGGATGGTGGTTCAAGTCAGAATTTGGATGGATTATCTAATTTTAAGCAAGTTGGCCGCCCTACTAGGAAAAGTAAATTGTCAAGAAAATTAAGTTTGGAAGAATTAAAGCAAGCTCATCTTTATGTACTAAAAAATTGTGATGAAGTTCTTCCATTTATAGAGTAAGTGTTTTCAATTATTACTAACTTAATTAGAAGTTCAGCTTTATTTATATCCTAATTTATGTATATATTTGTGTGTGTATAGGAAGCACAAGTTAGAAGTTGAAAGAGCACATCCGAAGAATGTTGAACAACAACATAATCACGAGTTTCCTAGATGGTTTGAAAATTACGTAAGTGTCATTTTCTTAAAGATTATATACTTCTGTATATGAACAGTAATTATATGTATATTATAATATGTCTATATATCAACGTAGGTTACACAATTATACAACGAAGAAAGTGATCAAGTTACAGAGCAGCTCTTTCATTTAGCTCGTGGTCCAACACGAGAAGCCATATGTCACAAAGGCTTCTTTGTCAATGGTTTTGTGTTTCGAACAAAAGAATGTGATGATCGTAGAAAAACACAAGGAAGTGGAATTGTGGTATTGGGAGATTCTAGTAAGGAGTATTATAGAGTCATAAATGACATTGTTCAATTAGCTTACATGGGAGATAATAAAGTTGTTCTCTTCAAGTGTTTGTGGTGGGATGTAGATAATTATGGCAGGGGTTTAAAGGTAGATGAACATGGGATAACGACAGTGAATATAGGGCGTAGATTAAAGACAAATGAACTATTTGTAATGGCATGCCAAGCAAACCAAATATTCTACGTTGAAGATATAAATAATTTCAATTGGTTGTGTGTGGTAAAGGCAACACCTCGAGATTATTTTGATATGCCTATAGTAGAAGATATTGAAGATGATGAAGCAATAGAAGTTATGGACCCAGAACCATTCCAACACGTGCCTCAAAATATTGATAGATCATCAGGTTTTAAATTAAATCTACATTCATTCTTTTTGATAATTTTTTGCTTGTGCAATATTTTTAACTTTTGAATATAGGAAGGAATCTATTTTCTGATATTAAAATGAAATTCTGTTTGCTATCCATTAATATGATATCTATATGTAATTTTTACCAGGTCTTTGTATTTAACCATTACAGGATTGGCTTAACATGGTTGGCAAGGGAAAAAATGTTGCTAGTGTTGGTTTAAGGAAGAATGCAGGGGGTTCAAAAGTCTGGATCAAGTGGGAATAAAGGTGTTGGAAAGACATTAGCAGTTCAGCATTCTAGAAAGCAACCCAATTTGGGAACAATTAGTAATAACGAAGGAGTTATTAAATGTAGAAATAGTGAGTATAATATTATTTAAAATATATTACTTTCCACTATATAAACTTTATGGACTTATTTAATTTGTGTTCACATTACAGTTTCAAGGGGTATGCAGCCAAATAGGCGAGGACCTACTCGTAATCTTAAATTGTCTAAGATGCCATCTGGAAGAAGACTTGACATTGCATGGAGAATGAACCGTCCTGTGGGTCCAAATTCTAACATATTCAAATCCAGATGCACAACTTTGGTTAGAGATGTGGAGAATGCACCACTAAATGTCAATGAATGGGCTGAAATTTCTGAGGACAAAAAGCTAAAATTGTTTGACCTTGTTATGGTTATAATTTTGAACCTTAGACACTTATATGATTTGTTTATATTATTGTCATATTTATATTGGCATACATATGATGTCTAATTTTCTTTTCTTTTACTTATTATCTCTTGAAGCTTCACTTTAAAGTTGAAGGACACCAAGAACTTGTATGGGCACAAATGAATAGATCATATAGGAACCATCGCCATTTTTTGAAGAAGAAATACTACGATATTTTTGAAGATGCTGAACAAGCTTGTGTTAATATACCACCAGAAGTAGAAAAGGAAGACTGTGAGTTTCTTGTAAACATGTGGAATTCAGATAGCTGGCTGGTTAGTATTAAAATTTTGTTTTGTCTTTTATGATGCAATAACTATCATAAACTTCTAATGCATATTATTTTAGAAAATGAGTGATCAAAACAAGACTAATCGAGCAGCCAACACTATTTTTCACACTACTGGATCAAAAAGTGTTCAACAAAGAGCTGAAGAAGAGGTAATATATATATATATATATATATACACACACATATATGTATACACTATACACACACACACATACACGCACACACACTAGACATAAAAGTAGTAATGTACTTTTGCATTTGTATGAACTTTATGTCATATCATTTTTTAATTTTACAAATTTTTGCTTTTACAATAATAGAAGGAAAAACTGGACAAGAAATTGGTCGTGTTCAACTATGGGAGATCACACACACAAGTTCTACTGGTGAGGCTATTAATGAAGAATCACAAGAGAAACTTGTAAGTAGCTTTTATTTAGTTTTCATGTCTAAGTGTTCTTCGTTTGATGTAATCATTAAACACATTTTTTTCTCTCAACATGTATATGAAATATAGAATCAACTTAGAAACATTGCATCTCAAGTAGAAGAAGGCTGTTTAGAAATGAATGAGAATGAAATATTTACTGAAGTTTTTGGGCCTGAACGACATGGGCGAGTTCGTGGTTATGGAGCTGGTGTGACTCCCACACAACTATGGGGAAGAAAATCAGCACTTGTTTCTGAACTTGAGAGGCGTCTTGAAGAATCAGAGAAAGATCGTGAACATTCAAATGCAAGAGTACAATCACTAGAGGAAAAGGTGAACCATTTGCAAGATTTGTTGACAAATTTTTTGGGTGGAAGGATGCCTCCAATTCAAATTGATTCTAGCAACATTGGTGGTTCTAATTCACCTAGAGATTCTGTAAGCATTTTATCTTGTGTTTTTAATTGTTGTTGATAACAGGGTTCTCTGTTTTTTCATATTTATTCATACTAGTCATAGATTTATCTAAGTAAAAGGATGAGACATGGATATATATCACCGGGAATTGTCTTGGTGTTTTTATTTTTCATATTTCTAATTAATTGATCTTTACCACATGACTTTTGACTTGAACTTAGTATATTTCTTTCATTTGATTTATTTTTCAGGTTGGAGAAGACTAAGATGAAAAGCCTTCTATTTTCTGGTTGTTATATATATATATATATATATATATATATATATATATATATATATATATATATATATATATATATATATATATATATATATATATATATCACATGGTATTGTCTTGGTGTTTTTGTTTTTTATATTTCTAATTAATTGATCTTTATCAAAAGACTTTTGGCTTGGATTTGATGTATTTCTTTTATTTGATTTATTTTTCAGGTTGAAGAAAACTAAGATGAAAAGCCTTCCATTTTTTGGTTGTTTTTTTTGGATATGTTGAAGACAAATTGTAAAGGCTTTTCACCTTTCGGTTATCTTTTTGTAAGTATTGGTATGAACTTGAAGAATCTCTAGTTGAGATGTAACCTTTTGTAATGAACACATAACTAGTTATCATGAATTATTTAGTTGAGATGTTATTTGTTAGTGAGATATTTTGAATTTTGACAAATACGATTCACGATTTTATTTTATTTTTAAATATACTCTCAAAAATGATAGTTATCAGTTCATTTTCAACAACCATCAATTGTTAAAATATGTTATAAGAGATTGTTGAAAATGAACATACTTATTTATTTTCAACGGTCATTAATTGTTAAAATAGATCTATAAGATGTGGGTGGAAGGAAAGCATTTTCAACGGTTAGTAACTGTCAAAAAATTTATTACACCATTTTCGACGGTCATTGATTGTCAAAATAGTTCTGTAAGTTGTGGTTGGAAGGAAGGCATTTTCAACGATCACTAACTGTCAAAAAATTTATTACACCATTTTCGACGGTCATTGATCGTCAAAATAGATCTGTAAGATGTGGTTGGAAGGAAGGCATTTTCAACGGTCACTAACTGTCAAAAAATCTATTACACCATTTTCGACGGCCACTAATTGTCGAAGAAACAATTTTTGACAATATTTTTTTTTGACGGGTTTCGACAGTTAAATTGTTGTTGAAAATTCTTTTTTCAACGGTTATTTAAACATTTTTCAATAGAACTGACCGTCAAAGTTGGTCTTTTTTTTGTAGTGAATGTAACTAACTGGGATAAAAGAAAATACATCATAGAAACTGTATTTGATAACCAGCTGGATGAAGGATCACGACATTCATAGGCATATGACCCAAATAGCTCAAATGAAACAGAGAAGAAGTCATTGTATATCAATCCTGTGTAAATGGAGAATAGTGCCATCATCATAATAACATAGCGGCAACCAAAAGTCATTTGACTCATTTCTATTATGTCTCCAAGTTTCTGCTGTTAACAACATCAAGTAAAGTAAAGCATAAAAAAGGAGGAAGCATTATGCATGAATAAGAAAATCCCTGAGTGAATCAGGTACCTGACTGGAAATTTTTTCTCTCTCTGATGATGAAATATAAAGTTACCAGCAATAAGCATATACCATGCCCCCAATCACCGAACATAAGAGAAAAAAGGAATGGAAATGTGATGACTGTGTATACCCAGGATTCGCCTCCCCATATTTGGCAACTCTGTCAATATTGACAATCAATACAACGGAAGTATTATTCTGTCCTTCCTTTTAAGGATGCAAATAAGTTTAAAAGGCTCAATTGTTAGATTTCTATCTCATGATAAACACAATATACGTATATAATCAACATTAGTTACACATCTATAAGGTGAAAATATATTATCACATCTACACTTATGAAGCAACAAGAAAATAAGTCAGGCAAGAAGATAAATAAAACAAAGCTTTATAAAAATTCTACAAGTCAATAATATAGTCCACAACACAGTGCAAGAAACTTATTCTTTTAAATCTTGGAGTAACCGCAACATTTAAAAAGGAAATTGGATATAGAAGAAAAATGGTCTATAACTGAACGGCATATACACAAAACAAGAAGACTTTAATCTTCCTCTGCAACAACAATAATCTCACATTTTTCCAGTAAATCATAAAAGGTCCTGATGGATTCGTTTTAAGACTATGACAAAATTTAAATTTCTTTTTTCCTATGGTTCCTTTTCATTTTCTTGAAAAAATATTTTCTAAAATCAGTATAAAAACAAAAAATATCTAAAAAAAATATTTTTAAAAAATAACGGATAATATTTTTTACATTTTAAAAAAATATATCATACTTATTAAATAAAATTAAAACAATATCAGAATTATAAAAGATTAAATTTAAAAATTAAATAATATTTATAGTGATCTATATTAATTAAATTTTAAAACAAATATAAAAAAATTTAATAAAAATAATAAAAATTTAAGAATAAAATATATTTTTTAAAAAATAAAAAATGAAAATATATTTTTTAAACTAAAGTCCTTTTAGTATTAAAAAAATTATTTATTTTTAAAAGGAAACTCTTTTTTAGAAAAATTATTTTTCTTTTCTTTTGGAATCTTTGCATCTTTTTTTCAAGGCCCCCAAATTTTGAAGGACAAAATTTGGCTGGAGGGAATGGATCATGGGGAAAAAAGGTAAGGAAGAGGGAAAAATCTTATGGGAATTTTTTTTTAATATCTTTTAGTGGCGACTTTATGCAATAGTATCGGAAGGGACTTTTCAATGACGACTCAATATAGTCGCCACTAAAAAGTGTTTTTAGTGACGATTTTTTTCAGTTGTCACTAAAAATAAAAAAATAATTTTATGCTCATTTTTTATCTTATCATGCAATTCACTTGTTCTTCGACCCTCAGACTTCTCTTGAAAGTTGAATCCCAACTAGCATGCAATTGCTTCTTAAATTTTTTTCACAGCTGGCTTCTTTGTTACAGTTGCTATCAAAACCACATCAAATAGCATATCTCTGTTAATTGTTCTCCAAACTCTCTGAAGTATAGTGTCTTTCATTTCATCATTTCAGCCATAAACTGCAATTATGTGAGTACTAGGATCACTTGATGTCTCCATAACATTATCTAAGACTGGCTTTCTCCATTCTAAAGCGTCAAAAGCATTGGAATTGACCGCCATCCCTTCGGCTTCTGCATATATTAGTGGCTTGTCTATGAGAGTTTTAGTGAAAAGGCGATGATGATGAATATGATACCAAAATGCAGCAAAGCCCGCAACTGAGTACTCTCTAATAATTCTGGGAATTGCTAGAACAGCCCCCATTTCCTGAAGTAAAAATCAAAACATCAATGAATCTGCTATTAGATATGCAAATCAAAGTAGAAAATGGAGATACAGAAACGGGGGAATACCTTTCATAAGGAATATCAATGAACAGACCTGAGGGTTTTTGTTTTCGAATAGATGGCCTCTATGTTTGGGTATCCAATTCTATTTATAATATTAGCTCGTGAAATCAGTAGCTAGTTTCCTCGGGAGCGAGGAAGAAGAGAAACTACTTAGTAATATGGAGGCAAGAAAGAGCCGAGAAGTTGTCATGCAACTTCGTGATTATACTTCTATACTCAAGTGACAAAAAGCCAAAGAAGATACTTATGTTGTAGCACTAACTTTACTAGTGAGAATTCAAGGTTATAGTTTGCGAATTTTCTTATTTCTATTAAACTAATCATTTTAATTAGGGTAAATTACACTATATTCTTTAAAAATTAATTTGCCTCTAATTCAATGTGTGTCATTTAGTTCTTGGAATTTGTTTTGTTACCAAATAACCGTATGATATATTTTACATTTAAATTTTAAAAGAATTAATAATGTGAATGTTAAAGTAATAAATAGTTTCATTATTAACAGTCTATTTTACTTGTTATAATTTCATATTTCATTTTGTTAGGAATTTATTCTAACAACTTTAAGAGAGGGACCGTTTGGAGCACTTGATAAAGAGGATAGAATAGGATAATTTATCTTATCATGTTGTTATTTTATGTTTGATGAATCAACGTAATAGAATAAGATTTTTTTTATCCTATCCTATCATTGAGTGTTAGTTAAAATTTCTAACCTATGAGAGAACTGGGTTAGAAAATTTGTAGAATTTAAAATTATATATTTTAATTTATGGATATTATTTTTTTAATTATATTTATTTTTTATAATTTAAAATTTATACTCATGTATAAAATGAAAAAAAATTTATATCATATTCTAACATTATAAGTAAATGAAATTTGTAAGGCTTATGCGCCAACGAAGAGCACTTAAGCGTTTATTATTGATGTTGTTTATTTTTTAATTTATGGATAATATTTTTTAGAATTTAGAATTTATACTAATATGTAAAATAGTCAAAAATATATATCATATCTTAGTATTATAAGAAAATTGAATTTGTAAAATTTATGCACTAATGAAGAGCGCTTATTATTGATATTACTTATTTTTTATTTATGTACATTATTTTTTAATTATATATTTTTAATAATTTAAATTTATACTAATGTATAAAATAGTCAAAAAATTTATATCATATCCTAGCATTATAAAAAAATAAAATTTGTAAAACTTATGCGCCAACGAAGAACGTTTAAAAGCTTATTATTGATAATGTTTATTTTTTAATTTATAGATATTATTTTTTTAATTATATATTTTTTATAATTTAGAATTTATACTCATTTATAAAATGGTCAAAAAGTTTATATCATATCCTAGCATTATTTAGTCTATTTCAAACACATAATAAAATAACATAATACTATTGTAGATTATTTGGCACGCATCAAACACTAGATAAGATAAGAGCTTATCATGCTCGTATCCTATCATACTCTTATTTAATTTTTTATCCTATCTGTCATCTTCCTATCCTGACCACCAAATAAGCCTTAAGAGTATTGAAACATTCTCTTTCATGAGTTAGGTCTTAGTCAATGTTAAGAATATAAAACAAATGCATGATTGCGTGTGGACCTATCAGTCCATGGAAAAATTTTATAAGTCAAGATTTCTTTTCGAATAAATTAGTAATTTTATCTTTGAAAATGTGTAATAATATTCTAGCTTCATTCAATTCCAAAATTTAGTATTTAACCATGTTCGTTTATGAGACAACAAACTCGAAAAATTGTCAACATTTTTTACAACTAGAAAAAAAATTCGATTAGAAAAAAAGGAATCAAGTGTACTCGCTTAGTTTGAAGTTTAGAAAAATCCACATCCACACCTCTTGTTATATTATATTATACATAGATTTTTTCTTTTAAATTTAAAGTCTGTAAACAATATGCCCAAACTTCAGGCCCGCACAGGAAAACAATTTATTAGAAACTAGAGATTTTCGTCTGTAAAGTTAAAATATCTGTTTTAGCAGCTAAAAAAAAGGTACTTCTCTAAATTAAACAGAAAAGTAGGGCAATATTTGATTTGTTGTATAGGATGGCTTTAATTTCATAGTGGCAATTAGAAGGCATTAGGTGGAAGCAGCTAGGCTATTATGACTTGACAGCGTGTAATTGGTTCAACAAGGAGTAGTCATTCTTGTATAGCTGGTTATAGGTGGCTGCTAAGTGTCGTTAGTATATGTAGTTTATGTCATTTGCATTAGAGGTTAAGAGAGTGCCGTTTCTGCTTTTAAATTGCGTTGTATTTCTTATTGTTGGTTTTGTATTATGCCTAGAGGTAAATCAAGGTGTGAGCAAATCAATAAGGGAAGTAAAATCAGAATTTTTCATTGTGTGTTTCTTTATCTTTCTTGCTGAGTGGGACGGTTTTTTTTCACAAATTCTTGATTGCCAAACACCAACAAGTGGTATCGAAGCTTTAGTTGAAGAAAGAAGAAGATGGGAACAAATAAGTTTAACATTGACAAGTTCATGCATGCGCAGGAATGATTTTGCTCTTTTGAGATTGAAGATGAGGGCACTGTTAGTGCAGTAGGATTTGACGCAGGCTCTTAGCGTAGAGAAGAATCTGCCTTGTAATCTCAGAGAAAAAGAGAAGAAGGAGATCCTTGACAAGGCACATTGTATCATAATTCTGTCTTGGAGACAAATTCTTGAGGGAAATCTTCAACGAAAAGACTATTTCTATAGTACACCTTAAGCTGGAGAATTTGTATATAACAAAATCTCTTGCCAACCAGTTGTTCCTTAAGCAGAAGCAGAAGCAGAAGCTTTACACATTAAATATGGCACCAGACACCTCATTGAAAGATCATAGAATGACTTCAACAAGGTTATCATCAATCTTGAAAACATTGACATCCAAACAGAAGATGAAGACAAAGCACTGCTACTACTAAAAACTCTACCGATTAAGTATGATACTCTCTCTGATACATTGATATGTGGACAAGACACCCTGTCTCTGGAGGCGGTTCAGTCTGCTCTTTTGTCAAGGAAGCCGAAGAAAAAGGCAGACGACAAGGAGGAAGGCATCACTAAAGAGTTGAATGTAAGGGGAAGACAGAGAAGAAGGATAGCAAAGGAAAGAAGAAGGCAAGATCTAAATCAAGAAACAAAAGAAAGTGTTTCTTATGTCACAAAGAAGCCCACTATAAGGAGTGTCCAGAAAAAAAAAATACAATGACAAGCAGAAGGATTATGGTGATGTAGACATAGTCTCTAATGAGTAAGAGAGTTCTAATCTGTTGTGTTTCAAGCTCAAAAACATGTGAGAATAGGTGATGGATTCTGGGTGTTCCTTCCACATAAACCCCAACAAGAAGTGGTTCTTGAGGGAGTTATGGTTCTTATATTTTACTGTGAAGATGTGGTCATACTAAATACCTTTCAAAAATTTTAGATGTAGAATTGATCCTATATGTTCCAAATTCAGTGTTAGCCTGTTAAATAATAGGGGGCCACGTAAATGGTGCATTGATGCTCATTATCATGGGCACCATAGAAGCCACCTTATAGAATTTCAAGTGATATTTAATTAGTTTGTGGACGTCTTCACACTAATACGTAGGATACTCACTGTCAAATACTATGATACATTTAATTATAGAGAAAACATCATAACAATAGGAAGACAAACACAAAGTACGCTTTTCAAAACAAAAACCTGTGAATCTCAACATAAGCCTCAAGTTTTCTATCAGACCATGAAAGTTTTTTGAGTATGCATCTTGGTTGACAAACCTCTTCACTTGTAGAAGTGAGCAATATTTTGCAGCCTGTGTGATCTGTACCAAATAGGATTCCTATCTTCCCCAATTCAAGCCTCTTGTAGAGGTTGCAAAGTATAATAAGAATTTTCTGCTCATTTTTTATCTTATCACGCTATTCACTCGCTCTTCCACCTTCAGACTCCTCTTGAAAGTTGAATCCCAATTGGTTTGCAATTTCTTCTTAAATGTTTTTCATGACTGGCTTCTTTGTTACATTATCTATCAGAATCACATCAAATAGCTTGTCTCTGTCCATTTTTCTCCGAACTCTCTGAAGCAAAGTGTCTTTAATTGTTAATAATTTGGCTAAATAATTTAAGGGTTTTTTCTTTGGGTTGATTAGTCAAAATTGGAGGTGCTTAATTTAGGAGAAAATTCATGAAGGGTGGCTTCACAAATTGTCAAAGATGGAGGTGCCTAACCTTGTTGAATATTGACTAGAAAAATTAGGTAGCCTAATTTTGTTGAATGAAGAAATGTTTAGCATGTTAGAATGAGAAACTTGAAGGCTATAAATATGGCTTCATTTCTTCATTGTAAATAATCCCAAAGAAGAGAAGTTAGATTACAAGTTATTTGTAATAGTTTATTATTCAAAGCAATTGTAAGGTTTATTACAAATAGAGTCTGTAATCGAATATGCAAATATAGTTAAGTATGAGTTAACTTACTGTAGATAAGGATTAACTTTCTTGTAGTTTGTTAAGACATGCCGATGGGCCTACAATTTTTATTGGGGAGAAAGCGTGAAATATTCAAATCCACCAATTGGTCTTCGTATTGGTGGGAACAAACTCCTGTCGGATGTCCCAACATTGGATCGATCATCCAAACGAGTAGGACGATTGAAGATAGTCTCAACACCATCTATGTACTTGGAACAGAACACTAAAATTTCTCCTGCAACGTACGACTCTGCTATTGAGCCTTTTGGCCTTGCTCTATTCCACACGAAAGACTCAGTTGTTGATTTATCTACTCTTTGGCCAGTTCAACACGAAATATTATTATGAGGTTGGGATTGGGCATACTACGCGGCAGTTTTGGTTTATAACTCCTCCTGAAGTTGGCCTTGATGTGCCATACACGTGACAGTTGAGATACCCTAAACAATCCACTAGCCTCTCTCGAGGTCTAACAAAAATATTTTTCAAATGTTAACCCACTATGTCTCCAAGTAAATGATAACAAGTAAAATTTCATTAAGATCTATGATTCTCTATTAAGATTACACAGATCATGCAAGTATATCTTTATCTTACATACAATCCATTTTTCATACACATTGCTTTAGACACATAAATCTCCTTTCGGTTTTATTATGATTAACATATCATCTAATTAGTGACCAGTTAATTAGAAACATTATACATACTGTAGAAACTCAATTAAGAAAATAATTCATGCATTAAACTAATTGAAAAATACAAGAGTTCATAATTAGGCTACATCATAGCCTTAAAAAATAAAATTAGTTCATATCTGAATATGAAATCATCTCAAAATAAAAATAAAAACCTAAGATTTAACAGAAAGAGATGAATGAGATAATTAGTGATGAAATTTGAACTCTGGTCTTCCTTTTCCAAGCTAGGGATCTTCTTCACTTTTTGTCTCTTCAAAGTTGTTGATTTTCCTTGCCCCAGGTCCATTTTTAAAGTGGTCAAAGGATATATCCTAGTCCTATTCCAACTCTTTTTTTTTAAGATCATTCAGTTCAAATCAAACTCTTTTAAAATAAAAGATATTTCAATCCAACTCAAACTCTATCTTCTTTATTTTTTTTTTATTATTTTTTTTTTCAAAATCTACATTATCTTCTTTAGATTGTGATGCTAATATCTATTGTCTTTATGCCAAATCTCTCAAAACTCAAAATACAAAAGTTGTAGATCTTTTTCTTAACTTTCCTTATCTGCTTGAATAATCTTAATCGGAGTTTGGATAAAAGATATATATCCAAATTAGTGAAGCAACATTGAAGGTGTTCAAAATCTGCAATTCTTATTCTTTTTTCTCTAATGTTTTTCTCAATTTTTCATCTTCTTTCTACCTACAAAATAGACACACAATCACACATAAATATAACATAAATTATTCAAAAACTCATAAAATTTTAAGTTAAAGATAATTAATTTATGAGTATAAAGTTCACTCGTCAACATTGATAGCTAATGCTGTCAAAATTTGATTGGAGTGGCTGGTTAGACTGAAAAATTGAAAATCAGTTCACCTATTAGTCAGGTCAAACCTTCAAAATTGTTCAAAACACTGGTGAACCGGACAAAAACTAGGCAGAACTGGTTAAAAATTGGTGCACTAAAATAGTTTGGATAGTTTACTTTTCTTTGTTTTTTTCTACTAGCAAAATTACACCATTTTGATTTTTCTTTAAAAGTGTTTTAACTTAAAATAATGTTATTATAGCTAATTTCTTATATTAATAATAATGTATTTTAATTTTTTTTGATAAAAAAATAACATTGTAATTGGCTATTCAGTATTATATCATGTAGAAGTATGTATTTTTTTTATATGCAATAAAGTTATTAACAAAAGTTAAAACATATTAATATGTAATATTTGATTATTTATGCCTGACTTATTTAATTAAGTTTATAAATTAAAATTTTAATATATTATGTTTTATAATATGATAAATTACAAAAAAAAAATATTTTATATATTTTACTACCAGTTCGTTCATGATTGAAACCGTGAATTGCTCCCCTCATCAATTCAATAACCGGTTTGATTTTTCAAATGTTGATGGCAGCTGTAATGGTGGTGGCAAGGAAACTGTAATGTTAAAGTTGTTGGTGATGGCATGACAATATATTAAAAAATGAGAATAAGAATTTTTGTTACTAAAAAATTTATAAAAATTTTCATCAAGTCTTATCCTTTCTCTTGGTGTATAGTGTTATACAATGATAATTATTACAGAAAGTGTTAACAGTATAAGCTTTTACAATTTTTCATGGGAACCAAAAATTGTATCAAGTTTTATACGACACACTAAACGAAGTTTTCTGTTATATCAGGCTGTGTTATAAGTTTAATTCAATAAACACCAAATAGAATAAATACTTATATAATGAGTAGTTTATATAATACTATTTAATATTACTTATACTATCAAACCTTATTATTTGCAGTGCAATAAAGAGGAGAGTATTCAAATGCCGTTACTTTTTCCAATGAACAAATTACTTCATTCAAACACAAAACTTAGTTTCAATACATGCATAAAAGCCAGGAGGAAAACCAAAATGCACTTTGATACTATTCAATTTGTAGATTACAACAGAAATCTTACATATCCAGCTGCAAGCCTGCAACTTTGTTTTGACTTTTTCTTGTCGCCATTTTTAATTCTCCCACTTGGAATTAAAAGCAACAAGAAGAAATTAGCTGCTCTCTCTTTATTCGGCCATATATTTTGAGAAAAGCAAAGAGAAAAAAAAAAGAAATACTTAATTAAGTGAAGGGCATACATGGGAAGCTTTACAACAAATTGAAACAGGGAAAAATGATAGGACAGATTAAATGCAATACTTAAATCTTCATTAGTCAGTTTCTTTAGTAAGAACTACATTGAGAGGAAACCAACAGAGAAGACCACATGGGTCAAGTCGTTTAAACAATTAAGGACATGTCCTATGCGCCATTAGTTAGTTACAATATTCCCATTAATTCATTCTACTAATTATTTAGCCCAATTACAATGACTATATGCCGCTAAAAGTCATATGAAGCGCTTCCTTAATACGTGCCAATAAATGAAAATATTCTAGTCCTCGTACTTTATGAAAAGTTGATAAAATAACTTCTTTTAAATTATAGAAACATAGGGTAGTAACCAATGAGCTAATTTTCTTCTTTAGAGCTTGATGATTTTGAGTTTGAACCATAGTTAGAGTTAGATGAACCACAAAATAAAAAGAAGTAAAGAAACATATGGTATTATGTGATATAAGAAAATGGTTTATATAATGGCCAAATAATGTAAAATATGGGGGGCAAGTGAAACAGAAAAATTGGCAAATTTGAATTGTACAACTAAATTAAAGAAAAAAAAAACTAAGTTAACAGGTTTTGTCAGATCAAGAATAATTTTTTTTAAAATAAATAGACCAAGTCATTTAATTACAAACATAAACTAGCAAAAAGATGAGTGGTGAGAGGATCAAGAAAATTGTGAGAAATGAAATTAAATCCAAATGAAAAAATACAGAAAAGTACAATCACGAAGCTGCAAGACAACGTCTGAGGAGTACGTAGTTTGTGGTTTCCAATTCTAACACTATAAGCTCAATTAGGCCACCTATTCTAAAACAACAACCCTTAAGTACCCAGTTGCGGCACTTTGGCATCATCTTCGCCATTATTACCTTTGCAGCAAAAACCCTCGTGGATAAGCCGGAAACCAAACTTGAGGAACGGGACAAAGCAACGTCAGGAACAGCTGAGGTCATTCTGAATGATGCAAGCCTTGTATTGAAACCTAGAATTTTTAAATGGGAAAAGACATTCAGATCCAACACTTTTGACGCTTTGAAATGAAGAAAGCCTATCCTTAATAATGTTATGGAGAGATGAGGTGATCCAGATACTTATATAATTGGAGTTTATGGTTCAAATGATGAAATTAAAGAGACTCTACTTGAGAGAGCTTGTAGAAGTAGAGACCGCTGTTTGATGTGGTTCTGACAGCAACTATATCAAGGAAGCCAGATGTGAAGAAGATTCAAGATGAGATTGCGGGCCAATTGGGGTTCAACTTTGATGAGAAGTCTGAGGGTAAAAGAGCCATCGAACTGTTTAATAGGATAAAGAATGATGAGAAAATCCTTATTATATTGTGTGACCTCCACAAGGGGCTTGATTTGGGTAAGGTAGAAAATCCATTTGATACAGATCACAAAGGCTGCAAGATATTGCTTTCTTCTACAAGTGAAGAGATGTTGCCCAACCAGATGCACACTCAAAAAAAAAAAAAAAATTCATGGTCTGACATTGGATAAAACATGAGGCTTGTGTATTATGTATATAACTTGGTTTGATCTATATCTATGCAATATGCTTAATAAGATATTAGTTGACTTCATTAAGTATTAGCTTACTTGAATCCTAATTATATGATTTATCAAGTTATATGGCCTTAATTAACTATTTTTATGTCAAATTTATTATTTGAATTAGACCATGCATGATTTTATACAAGTTTTTATGGCCTGATAGTCTTGTATATTTTGTTTTTATAAAAGTTTCAAGATTACATTAGCCAATTAATTATTTGATATATGCTCTCATCTATTTAAATCAAAGTTATTTGGTAGACACATTTTAGTTTGAAGATTCATGGAGTTATCATGGCTCATCAAAGTATTTAAGAATGGATTAGTAGTGTTGGTAATGGTAATTTTTGTTGGAAAAATTAGGGTTTACTCGGTTCAAAATTTATATATAGATACATAGTATAGCATGTTCTTAGGCAAATATATCAAGAAATTTGTTGGAAATTTGTGCTTGTTCTTAGACAAATATATGGAGAAATTTGGTGAAAATTTATGTACCTAGCACCATTTAAAAATCCATGTTTTCCTGCAAATAGGTGTTTGCAGAGGGAACTTAGAAAGGGTAATTGGTCTTTCTCTTATATGCAAAACTGACTCTCTATCTAATGTGGTAACAAACAAAAACTATATCAAATTAGAGTAGGAACTTTTCATATGGGCCACAGATGGATGATCCAGCTCATCATAGACAATCCATTTACAAAGCTCATACAAATCCATTATATTAGTCCAAATAACATAATGTAACAATATTTCATAATTGATATTATTTAATAATCCAATAAACAATTCTTAATAATTGATTAATGTTAGTCCATAAATAATTATTAAAATACGACATTATCCCACTTGAATAGCATTAGTCAATTATTAGAAATAAAGAATCATCATAAATATGATAAAGTATCAATTATGACCAAAACACATGTGGACCAATAGTTTAAAAGAAATATAAAGCATTTAATCACGCAAAGCATCATATCCGATAGGCATAAAATGTCATACACTTCTAAACCTCATACTCAATATAAAACAATTATGGATAGAGAATTGGATAATAAAATACACAATACTCAAACAAATGGTCTAAGCATCTCAATGATGCTATCAGAGGTATGACTATATTATTGACATGTCATTTAGCACATACCTCAACTAAAAACAAATAAATGCATAAAATTCAGATTCCCATTGGCCCAAAATGTCAAAAGACTTAACCAAACTTATATGTTTAGATTATTTTAAAAAACTTTAATACATAGGTTTTGTTCAGTAGATCTTCTAATATATTTTCTATAGCAATGCATTCAATTTGAGTATGAAATTTTTGAACTTTGTCTCAAACAAATAGGTATTTTTATATCAAAGTGCTTTAAGCAAATAGAACTCTTATTGTTTTGAGAGAAATGTACAGCAACAGTATTGTCATAATATATTACAAGTGACCTAGATATACTTTCAACAATATGAAAGTCAAAAAACAAGTTCCTTAACCACATGATTTGACAAGTGGCCTCATAACAAGTGACATATTCTACTTTCATAGTTGAGACAACTATAAGTGTCTATTTAGCACTTTTCTAAGAAACAGCTCTTCTTGTCATCAAAAAGATAAAACCAAAAGTAAACTTTTTGTCATCTGGACAATTTGTAAAATCAAAATCGTAACAATCCTTAATACCTTGCAAGTACCTCATGACCTTTTCATGGCCTTCCAATGATTCAGACCTGAATTGCTCAAGTATGTCCTTAAAGTATTAACTGCAAAAGCAATATCGGGATGAATACAAACTTGAGCTTACATCATGCTACCAATAGCGAAAGCATGTGGGACCTTTTCAATTTTAACTCTCTCATTATCATTCTGAGAACACTGAGATTTTGAAAGTTTATCACCCTTTTGAATGGGTGCAATAAATGAGGATAAAGATTGCATGTTAAATTGCTTAATTTTTTTTATATTTACAATATATCCTTTTTGAGACAATTCAAAAACATAATTAGATTTATCATTGTAAGGCTTTTTCCTTTTCATAGACTCTTCTTCTTGAGTAACAATGGCAATCATCTCATTAAAAGTGCACTCATATTTCTGAGTGTTCTAGTATGTCTTTAAAACATCAAACCGGGGTGAAAGTGGCTCTAAGACTTGCCAGATCAGATAACTCTCACTAAGTTCAACCTTTAGAGATTTTAGCTAGTAGTAATAATGCATCAACTTCATAATGTGCTCACACACTCCACTCACACTATCCTACTTGATCTTCTCAAGTAGAGAGAGAAATTGAGCCTTTTATGCTTTATCAAATTTTTTAAACTTCTTACCCACATATTGCAAAAAATTACAGCATTATCAGTATCTAGAATGCTTTGTTTGATTATTTTCTCCATGGTATATTTCATAACCTAAGGCACACCCTGTTTGAATGTTTCCATTTTTCTCGAGAAGTCTTATTAGTAGCTGTAGATAGATCATTCAGAGGAGAAGGCTCTTGCTCCCTCAAGGTGTAATAACCGTAGAATTTAACGAAAATTTCAATTAAAGAAAATTTGGAATAAAAGAGAGATTTTCGAAAATGGGAATAAGAACCGTAGAAAATAGGTATATTTACTACATGGGTTAAAGAAGTACAAAGAAAAAAAATGAGAATTTATATTTTGGCGCGTAATTTTTATTTTTAAATGATAGTATTTTACTATAAGCAAATATATTTTTATTTTTATGAGAATGGAAATTTTTAGAAATTTTTGGGATATTTTATGGTGAAAAATGGAATTTATATAAATTTTATAAAAGAAAATTCTATTATTAATTATTTAATAATTATTATATTTAAAAAAAAAGAAAAAAAAAGAAAGTTGAAGAAATGATAAAACGGAACCCGGGGGCGGAGTGTATCAGTTTCGAGAAAAAATCGAGGAATATGCATAGTGAGTGAATAGTGACCTACATTTTTATCTTTCGATCTGGAGTGCCTATTGGATTTCGATCTCAAAACTGAAGATGTTACTGGATTTAGGACGAAGAATACTTCAGTTTTGACCGATCAGTTTTTCAAATCAACCGTTGAATCGCCGTAGATCTGAAGTAGAAAATCTCGGTAAAAGGTAAGTTCTGAAAACCTTACTTAGAGACATCTAATTAGAAATCTGCCTCCGTAGATGGATTCAGAAACTAGATAAACATTAGGATATGGATTCAAATCTTTGGACCTTTCAGACTCGATTTTGGGGTTTGTTTTACCGAATTCAGACCAGAAACGAGGATTTTAGGGCTGTCCAATCTGGAGCCCTTACCTGTGAGTAGATAATTCTTCTTATGGCTTGTTTTTACTCTTCTTGAACTTTACATCATGATTACATGTTATTTATATTTTCATATGTTTATGAAATGGTTTAAATTATCTGAAATGGTTGAGATATGATATTTAGTTCAAGAAGAGTATGGCTTTTGAAATGAATGTTGAAACACATTGAACATATGATTTTTAAATGTATTTCGCATTACATGGCAAAGTAAATAAGTTATGATGTGACATTGATTTATACAGTGATATGTTTGCCTTAGATATGGGCATGTATACATGATTCCCCTGAATGAGAAGTTTTGATAGATGAATATTCTGAGACTAAAAGTCTGTATCATATTGAGAATTTTATACTGGATTATATGGCATATGTGCATATGAAATTATGTTTTCTTGGAGGAATCCTATTGGAAACACTGTCTGCTAACAGCAGGTGATGTTAGCCCTGTTGTGCACCTTGATTGCCTCAGCTAGCAGGGGAGGTGGTGCTAGCCTCGTGTGAGGGCCAACACACAGAAGATTATATGTGAAGGAGAGCGGAATGCCTCCTATATATGGGCGAGATGCAAATTATATGATGGCGAGATGCCAGTTATATGAGATGTTATTTGCTATCCCTTGCTGTGTGCTTGGGAAAGACCCATACAGAGTCCCTTCGCGTGTCCTCTTGAATGGTAGTAGGGCAAACCTCAGTGGGATGCTGAGTTTAGGCAAATCCTATACCACTAAAGTACGGAAGGGGTCAAACTCTGGTATGGTGGTTCTGATATGGGATCCTCTAAATATTTTATGAGAAATGTTTTGATGCATAGCATAATTTGATTAATGATTTTACAGTATTGAATATGATTTTGAACTTGATATGAGTATTGTTTATACAGTACCGCATACGGTTTGAAAGACCTGATTATGATTTTTGGAACAGAGAATATTTGAAAATGCGGGTCCCATGTGGATGTACTTCTGAAATGTAATTTTTGATAATATAAATTTTATTATATGAGTACATCCATATGTTGACCTAAGAGGTCATAGGAGGTATTATCTGCTCACTGATTTGTAAAACTCACTACACGTGGTTGACATATTTTTCAGATAAAGACCCAGAGTTTGGTCCTGCAGCTTCTTGATCGACTAGGTGTCGTACTTCTGTGGTGAGCCTAAATTGTTTCTTGGCTCTCAGTGTTTAAAAATGTAATTTAATTGTACTCTAGAGTTGCTCTGAACGCCACAGACAGGATCCCTGCTTCTGCTGTACTCTGATGTATATGTACTTGATTTGTATATGGTATTTATATGGAAAAACTTATATGTATCTGTTTCCTTGATAAATGATTGGAATATTCATGTTTATAGAAAATATATGTTCATGATATACGTGTTTCACGTGCCCTAAAATTAGAGACGTGAAAAATTGGTATCAGAGCATTAGGTTTTCCTGTGGCTATCAGAGCAAAGAATTCTGTAGTAGGACTTTGAGTATGGGTATGTAACCGCGGACATATTTGTACTCACGGTGCTGCTGTGGAATTCTATAGGGTGTCATCATCATCTTTCTTCTGACTTTTTTCCTTAGATATGCGATGTTTTAACATCGATCAGTATATTCTAGACAGTGCTTCTTCAGTGTGGACTACCTGTTTAGTTTTTGAACTCATGTTGATGAACAATGATAAAAGAGAAATCTCTTGGGTATAAAGAAAAAGAGTTAGTTAAAAATAAGAAGATTTCATCCAAACACAATGGTAATGGTGTGTTTGGATGTTAAGGAAGTTTGAACTGGTTGTTTGATTTGCATGTGAAATAATACGACGAATGGATAATACAATGTTGATAGTGGGTTATGATGTGATCGAGATTGTTAACCCAAGATAAGAGTTTGTAATAAAGTGAGTATTTTGAAAATAGATGTAAATCTCTTTTTAGATAGATGAGTTAGAACCTATGTATATAGATCGATTTGGCAAGCTGTGGAGTGGATTGAATTTGAGTGCAGGGAAACTATGAAGATAATGTTCTCAATGATAGATTTTGTTGATATAAAGAATTCGAAGATAGTTTAATTTTTAATAATATTATGTATAAGCATGATGAAAAAAAAGAAGGTTTGCCCATGAAAATTTAAAATTTGAGGTATACAAGATGGGTAATTCATGTGAAGGACTCTTGGATAGACGTAAGATTTTCATGGTTGATTGTTCAGACATGTCATAAGTATGTTAAACAATAAAGTCAAATAGGTTAATCTTGTTTAAGTGTTTTGAAGTGTGTTTTAACTGATATAGTATGAAGATGTCATCAATAGCATAAAAGTTAGTAAAAGAGTTGTAGGTAATGAACAATTAGTGGAAGCATGTACCCAGTAATTTAATTTCAGTTTTAACAACCCATAAGTTATTACAAAAATGGTGCTAAGGATATTTGGTAGTGGTGAGATATGTTGACACAAAGTATACTAATATAGATCAAGTTCCAATGATTAAAGAATTTTTTATGTGTTTCCAGAAGAATTGTCTGGATTACCCTAGAACGAGAAATAGAATTTGATATTGATTTACTTCCTAGAACCCAACCAGTGTCTATACCCCCATATAGAATGACACCGGCTGAACTCAAGGAATAGAAGGATCAGTTGTAAGACTTGTTAGACAAGGGATTTATATGCCTTAATCCCCTCCTTGAGGTGCTTTAGACCTATATGTGAAAAGAGAGATGGATCGCTGCAACTAGGTATAAATTATAGACAGTTGAATAAGATGATAGTGTGAAATAAATACTCATTACCTCATATAGATTATTTGTTTGACCAGCTACAGAGTACTCAATGTTTCTAAAAAAAAAGAATTGTTTTGAGATTTGGATATCAATTAAGAATAAAGGAAGAAAAAAAAATTTCTTTCAGAATTCAGCATGGATACTGAGTTTTCAGTGATGTCATTTGGTTTATAAAAAAAATGCCCAGCTGCATTCATAGATTTAATGTATAGTAATTAAGCTATCCCTGAATCAATTTATTATTATATTATGATATTTTGGTATATTCAAGGAATTCTGAGGAGCATGAGGACATTTAAAGATAGCTTTGCAAACCCTAAGAGAACACCAGTTGTATGCTAAGTTTGCAAAATGTGAATTTTGACTTAGTACTGTTATTTTCCTAGGGTATGTGATTACCAAGGATGATATTCAAGATAATCTTAAAAAGGTAGAAGCAGTGCAGCAATGGCCACACCCTAGGGTATGTGAATTTTATTTGTTTATCAAGATATTACTATAGATTCGTTAAATATTTTTCAAAAATTGTTTCTCCTTTGACGAGGTTGACAAGAGAAGCAATAAAATTTGACTAGTAAGATAAATGTGAAAGAAATTTTTAGAAACTAAATGAATGTTAGACTACGGTGCCAGTACTGTCTATTTCTTTAAGCACTGAAGGATATACGATATATAGTGATCCATCGAGAATTGGATTAAGGTGTGTGTTGATGCAATATAGTCGAGTCATTGCATATGTATATAGACAGCTTAAGCCACATGAGAAAAAATTGTCAATAACAACAGTAGTTTTACTATCAAAGTTTGGAGGCATTATCTGTATGGTGATAATGTAAAATTCATACAGTTTCAATTATCTTTAGTTGAGTAGGTGAAAAAGGCACAGGATGATGATGCCTATTTATGTAAGAAAATTTAAGAGGTCAAGAATGACAGTGATATTGAATTTATTGTAGACTCTGAAGGAATTCTAAGATTTGGCAAGCGATTGTGTGTATTTAATAAAGAAGAAATTAAGGAAGAAATTTTAGAGGAAGCCCATAGATCCATATATACAATTCATCCTGAGGTAACTAAAATGTATAAAGATCTAAAAGAAATTTATTGGTGGGACGGTATGAAGAAAGATATAGTTGATTTTGTATCTCGATGATTAACTTGTCAGCAGGTAAAAGTAGAACATCAAAGGCTTGCAAGATTACAATATCAGATAGAGATACCTGAATAAAAATGGGATTTGACTTAATATGGGTGATTATAGATAGGTTCAAATTTGTCTTTGAATAAGATAGTAAGACTTCATAAGGTATTGATATCGATTATATCTGATCAAGAACTATAGTTTACAGATTGTTTTTAGAGAGCTTTTTAAGAAGTTTTGGGCATAAGTTTTACATAAAATACAGTAAGTTTTCTAATAGGTGAGTGAGTAAATGACTATTTCATTTGTCAAGATTGTGATTTGGGTGATGTTTGATATTTGGATAGTATTTCATGAAAATATATGAATGTGTGAAAAATGAATTGAAATGGGTAAGTGGCAAACATGATATGAATAGTGAAAGTAAGATATGTTAGGATTGCTTAAAGATTGACTAGTGATGAAAAAGTGTTATAAGAGAAGGATGTGAGCATATTGGGTTTACTTGAGGATAGATAAGACAAAATTAGGAAATTCGTTATTTCAATTGGTTAGAAGTGATTAATGAAGGAAATCTTGGAGGAAGATGGATATTAAACTAGTTATAACTTAAAATAGTGAGTTTAGACACCGAACTATATAACAATTTTTAGACGAAAGGAATAGACAAATGATGGCCTTATGGTGCTTTGAGGAATGTAATAAAGTGAATTAGTGGTAAGGTCTTGAGGAATAAAATATGGAAAGTAAGATTCAAATTAATCTTTGAACTCTTAATTTGAAAATATGATGAATATTTTGATAACTATGTTCGGAAATAATGCAAAGTGATTAAGATATTTGTGTTAAAGTTTTATATTATGCTAAATCAAATTTAGTATCTAGGATGTGAATTATGTTGAAGTTGAGAATTCATGTATGAGTAATTGTTGAGAAAAGTCTTCTTGAAATGATTGGATGAATTAAACGGGATTAATATAAGTTAGAATGAAGTGATTTTGGATATGATAGAAGAAATGATTGAAATTATATTATGTTAATAAGAGGATATAGAGTTATTGTGATGAGGTAAGTTGAAATTGTTAGACATGTAACAATGGTACATAAACGTTATAAAAGGTTTAGTAGATTTATTGCTATGTATGTTTAACATATTGACTAATGGATTTTACGATAAAAATAGATGATAGATTAAGGTGATGATATTCATGGGATGATGTTGACAAGTGAGAATTAAAGATGACTTGATAGAAGTTTGGAATAAAAAAAGATAGTTATCCAATACGGATGTGAATATGTCCTTCTATGTGTACAGTTCTTAATATCGACTTATAGATATATGCATGCGAGTTTAAGGATATAAATGAATGAGATACTCAATGACTTAAGAGTTCCTTATATGTGTATATATATATATATATATATATATATATATATATATATATATATATATATATAGGTTGTTGAGTACTTCATATAAAGTGAAATTGATTAGAAAAGAAACACAAGTAACTCAATACCGGTCAAAAGTTTATAAGGACTATGAATGTTGAGCACTAGAAAGTATCAGTCGGTGACCACATATTCTTGAAGGACTCACCAATGAAAAAGGTAATGAGATTTGAAAAGAAAGGAAAGTTACACCCTTGGTGTATAGAACCATTTGAAATCCTTGATAGGATCGATCCGGTAACTTATCATTGGACTTTACCACCTGAATTGGGTAATGTCCATCCAGTTTTTCTTGTGTCTATACTACGAGAATATTTATCGGATTTTACACATGTTATACAGTGTCCACGCATTCAGTTACAGAAAGTTTTAACCTATGAGGAAAGACCGATGTGCATTGTAGATTGGTAAGTGAAAAAGTTACGGACAAGAGAAATTCCTATGGTTAAAGTGACATGGAAAATCACTCTTATGAGGAAGTTACTTGGGAAAGAGAGTAGGATATACGCGCTAGATATCCGCATGTATTTGAACAATGAGGTTAGTATTTATCTGCAACTATGGTGATGAAATTCGGGGACCGAATTTCTTTAAGGGGGGAAGAATGTAATAACCATAGAATTTAACGAAAATTCCAATTAAAGAAAATTTGGAATAAAAGAGAGATTTTCGAAAATGGGAATAAGAACCGTAGAAAATAGGTATATTTACTACATGGGTTAAAGAAGTACAAAGAAAAAAAATGAGAATTTATATTTTGGCGCGTAATTTTTATTTTTAAATGATAGTATTTTACTATAAGCAAATATATTTTTATTTATTCAAAAATGGTTATGTCTTGCTAAAAGTAAGTAGACTTTTAATTAAAATAATTATTGTTTTGCTGAAAATAATTATATTGGCTTCTAATGAATTTTTATAGTATTTTTAGAAATATTCTTTCTTTTAATATGAATAAAGATATTCATTTCGAGATTTATTTTATTACAATTTTTATCAAGAAAAATTATGATTTAAGATTTTAATTAAAGATTTATGAGAATGGAAATTTTTAGAAATTTTTGGGATATTTTATGGTGCAAAATGGAATTTATATGAATTTTATAAAAGAAAATTCTATTATTAATTATTTAATAATTATTATATTTAAAAAAAAGAAAAAAAAAGAGAAAGTTGAAGAAATGATAAAACGGAACCCGGGGGCGGAGTGTATCAGTTTTGAGAAAAAATCGAGGAATATGCATAGTGAGTGAATAGTGACTTACATTTTTATCTTTCGATCTGGAGTGCCTATTGGCTTCCAATCTCAAAACTGAAGGTGTTACTGGATTCAGGACGAAGAATACTTCAGTTTTGACCGATCAGTTTTTCAAATCAACCGTTGAATCGCCGAAGATCTGAAGTAAAAAATCTCGGTAAAAAGTAAGTTCTGAAAAACCTTACCTAGAGACTTCTAATTAGAAATCTGCCTCCGTAGATAGATTCAGAAACTAGATAAACATTAGGATATGGATTCGTTTTGTTGATTCGGCAAAAAAATTTGTGGCGGTGAATAGTGTTTTTCGGCGTGAATAGTGATTAAACTCCCGAAGTCATTTTTCAAGTCTTTGGACCTTTCGGACTCGATTTTGGGGTTTGTTTTACCGAATTCAGACCAGAAACGAGGATTTTAGGGCTGTCCAATCTGGAGCCCTTACTTGTGAGTAGATAATTCTTCTTATGGCTTGTTTTTACTCTTCTTGAACTTTACATCATGATTACATGTTATTTATATTTTCATATGTTTATGAAATTGTTTGAATTATCTGAAATGGTTGAGATATGATATTTAGTTCAAGAAGAGTATGGCTTTTGAAATGAATGTTGAAACACATTGAACATATGATTTTTAAATGTATTTCGCATTACATGGCAAAGTAAATATGTTATGCATGTGACATTGATTTATACAGTGATATGTTTGCCTTAGATATGGGCATGTATACATGATTCCCCTGAATGGGAAGTTTTGATAGATGAATATTCTGAGACTAAAAGTCTGTATCATATTGAGAATTTTATACTGGATTATATGGCATATGTGCATATGAAATTATGGTTTCATGGAGGAATCCTATTGGAAACACTGTCTGCTAACAGCAGGTGATGTTAGCCCTGTTGCGCACCTTGATTGCCTCAGCTGGCAGGGGAGGTGGTGCTAGCCTCGTGTGAGGGCCAACACACGGGAGATTATATGTGAAGGAAAGCGGAATGCCTCCTATATATGAGCGAGATGCCAGTTATATGATGGCGAGATGCCAGTTATATGAGATGCTATTTGCTATCCCTTGCTGTGTGCTTGGGAAAGACCCATACAGAGTCCTTTCGCGTGTCCTCTTGAATGGTAGTAGGGCAAACCTCAGCGGGATGCTGAGTTTAGGCAAATCCTATACCACCAAAGTACGGAAAGGGTCAAACTCTGGTATGGTAGTTCTGATATGGGATCCTCCAAATATGTTATGAGAAATATTTTGATGTATAGCATAATTTGATTAATGATTTTACAGTATTGAATATGATTTTGAACTTGATATGAGCATTGGTTATACAGTACCGCATACGGTTTGAAAGACCTGATTATGATTTTTGGAACAGAGAATATTTGAAAATGCGGGTCCCATGTGGATGTACTTCTGAAATGTAATTTTTGATAATATAAATTTTATTATATGAGTACATCCATATGTTGACCTAAGAGGTCATAGGAGGTATTATCTGCTCACTGAGTTGTAAAACTCACCACAAGTGGTTGGCATATTTTTCAGATAAAGACCCAGAGTTTGGTCCTGTAGCTTCTTGATCGACTAGGTGTCGTACTTCTGTGGTGAACCTAAATTATTTCTTGGCTCTCAGTGTTTAAAAATGTAATTTAATTGTACTCTAGAGTTGCTCTGAACGCCACAGGCAGGATCCCTGCTTCTGCTGTACTCTGATGTATATGTACTTGATTTGTATATGGTATTTATATAGAAAAACTTATATGTATCTGTTTCCTTGATAAATGATTGGAATATTCATGTTTATAGAAAATATATGTTCATGATATACGTGTTTCACGTGCCCTAAAATTAGGGACGTGACACAAGATTAGGTCCATATTTGTGATTGCCAAATATAGATTCGGAGACTTTTTCCAATCCTCATAATTGGTCCCGTTCAGAGTTTTGACGTAAGTCAATTGCATAGGCAGTGAAGCTAGCACCAAATTTAATAAGGAAACATTTAATATGCATGTAAAATAATATTATCATGCAACCACAAATAAATGATTCCTTATGCACAGCCAAACATGCCTATAACTAAATTTCCAATTTATCATGATCCTGCCTAAGGGTCTCAAATCACAACAAATAAGAAATATAAATATGTAATGTATATGATCTTATGCCACAAAAAGTTCAACACTGATAGTATAATATCCTGTAATTTTTTAGTAATAATTTTTTGTTATAAATAAGTATATTTTTATTTTAAATTATTATGTTTTGCTAAGGGCAAATATAATTTTAATTTAAATGATTTTTTGTCTAAAATAATTATATTTGGCTCTAAATAAATTTTTGTTTTATTTCAATAAATATTCTTTATTTTAGTATGCATGAATATATGTTTATATTTTGATTTATTTTATTAAAATTTTTATCAAGAAAAGTTATGGTTTAAGATTGTAACTAAAGTTTTACAAGAATATGAATTTTGGAAATTTTTGGGATGCTTTAGCATAAAGAAAAATAGCCATATGCATATAAACAAATAATAAATATAAAATATGCAAATATCTAAAAATTGGGGAGAAGAAACATAAAGGAGCAGCAGCAGCAGACATCAAAAGCAGAGTTCCATTTTTTTTTCTCTCATTTTCTCTCTAAAATTTCTATCAATCTATACATCCATTTGAGATACCACAGATACCATTGGACATGTTGTGACGAGAATTTTAAAACCCATTGATCATTTTCACTAGAAATTCCCTGGAAGCCCATCGGAAAACTATGAACAATAACTATAATAGGTGAGGCTTCGGATTTCAAATTTCTTTGATTTTTTTCTAGTGATTTTTGCCCTAAAATAATGTTTAGGAGGTATAATAATCCTTGTATACAAGTTTTTCTGACTAGATAACATAATTTGGGTCTTAAATCACGAAATTTTTCTTTGATGAACAATAGTGTGAACAATGTATGAACAATACCACAATTTGAATTCTTGAGCTTTGTTTGGTCCGGATCGAAGAGCACAAAATGGAGGTTCAAGTAGTCTGGTTGTTTTGTAGAAAAAATAAAAAAGAGCTAGTCTAATTGAAACTCCAAGTTGGTGAGTAAATGACATGAATTATGGCATGAAGAAAAGTTATAATTTTTCTCTCAATTTATAAGCTATATAATGTGGTTATGTAATGCAAATTTATGACTATTTTTGTATGTTGAGATTATGGCTTAGGTGATACTTGAATTTTGGATAGGATGTCACTAAATTTTATGAATATATAAGAACTAAATTGAGATGGGTAGGTAGTAGAAATGTTATCAATGGTGAAAGTAAGATATCTTAGGATTGCTTATGAATTGGCAAGTGATAGGAAAGTGTTATAACAGGAAGATTTAAGCATATTGGGTTTACTTGGGGATAGGTAAGACAAAACAAGGAAATTTAAGATTCCAATTTGTTGGAAGTGGTTAACGGAGGAAATCTTGGAGGAAGTTGGGCATTAAACTTTTCATAATATAAGGTAGTGAGTTGGGTAACGAAATGCATAAAATTGTTTATGTGAGAAGAATTGATTGATAATTGTATTATGGTGTTTTAAGAAATGTAATCAAGTGAATTAATGGTGTTGAATTTTCTTCAGGAATAAAATATGGGAAATAGAATTTAAATTAATCTTCAACATGTTAATTTAGAAATATGGAGAATATTTTAGAACCATGTCTAAAAATAGCGTAAAGCAATCAAAATATTTGTGTTGATGGTTTATACCAAACTAAATTGAGTCTCTTATATGGGATGTGAGTTATGTTGAGATTGAAAATTTATGTGTGAATAATTGTTAGAAAAAATCTTCTTAAAATGATTAGATTAATTAAACGGAATTTGTATGAGCTAGAATGATATGCTTTTAGATATGAAAGTAAGAAAGGCTTGAGATTTTTTGTGATGAGCTTATTAGTGTTAGAAAAAGGGTATAAAGTTATAGTGACGAAGCAAGCTAAAATTGTCAAGCATGTGTCAATAGTGCATGGGTGTTATAAAAGAGTTAGTGGACTTATTACTATGTATGCCTTATATATTGATTACTGAATTGTAAGATAAAAATGGATGCTAGATTCAGGTGATGAGATTCTTGTGAAGTTGACATGTATGAATGTGTATATATATTCCTTTTTATGTGTGTGGTTCCTAATATCAATTTATGGATGTGTGTGTGTGTGTGATTTTGTGTGAATTTGAGGATGAGTTCAAATACTAGTAAATATGATGTATAATGGTTTGAGAATTTATTAGAATAACTTATATACATAAAGTATCGGGTATTTTTATACTAAAGGTGTAAAATGTTCTAATTGAAAATTTTAATATCATGATCTCACTTACTGCATGATGTTTGTACTATGAACACACACACACACACACAGATATGTGTGTGTGTGTGTGTCTAAATATGTTTACATATCATAATCCCAAATAATATTTAATGCTGGCAACCTAAGCGGATATTGAAATGATAAATAATGATATACAACTATCAAGATGGAATTTATTAACTTATATGAGCCAAAAAATGAATGAAAGTTATATGACTAAATGTGATGATTATTGAATTTGATGTCCAATGATGGAAAAATATCCACTATGGATATTGAGTTAAATGATACTTTATTTTTAAAACATAGAAACAAAGAAATAAATAAATAAAATTAATAATAATTACACTCGATTCAACAATAAAGATAGCTAGCATTGGCTCACCTTGTAACCCTAGCTAGCAAGGGAGTTGCTAGCCTTATGTGCAGAAGGGCACATAAGGATTAAATTATGGATAAGTAAAGAGTTGATGTATGTCTTCTCCTTTAACCAGTAGCATTCTACCTAGTTACCAATGATATTACGTGAATGTGGTGATTTATCCACCCTTATTGTGTTCTTGGGGCAATTTGGAATGGTTAAGGAGTTTAGGGAGGCTCCTACCATCATTATGTGATAAATGATCACAATGTGGTGATTTTCTTTTATCAGCCTATGAGCTTAGGTACGTGGTGATTTTCTCTTACTAGGCTGTGTACTCAGGTATGTGGTGATTTTTTCTTATTAGGCTATGTGCTTGGGGTATGTTGAAATGATTCTAGATTGAAATCCTCCAAACTAAATAAAATATACTAGAAAAATAAATAAATAATAGACAATTCATGTATGATTCAAAGACACTTCGCATGGCTCTTGAGCGGTGATGGGGCAACCTTAATAATGATGCTGAGTCCTTAAAAGGGGGGGGGGGGTAAGTAAGGGCCTGTTTGTTTACAGTTTTTAAAAACTGTTTTCTGTTCTCAGAACAAAAAAACCTGTTTGGTAATTATTTTCTGTTATTGTTTCGGAAACAAGTTCTGAAAACAAGTTGTTTTTAAAACAGGAAAACAAAAACAGAGAAAAGTTGTTTTTGTGTCCAGAACACAAAAAAAGTGAAAAACAACATATTTTCAAAATAGTTTATCAAACATATTTTTTTAATTTTTTGTTTTGTAGAACAATTTTTAAACATAATTTTCAAAAACAGTTTTTTTAAGAAAAACATAATCAAACAAGTCCTAAGATTCTTAGACAAATTCCACATTGGCAAGGCACGAGAAAGTCCTGGACTGTACAAAGAAAATAATTAAAGTATAAAACTAATAATATATGAATAAAAGAATAAGCCTTATTAACATAAAAAAAATTAACATAATCATTTTACCTTAATTATAATCTTGAATATAAAGCTTGAGTATCTATATATATATATATATATATATATATATATATATCATAACCTAGTAAGTAAGATTATTTTCTGAATGTTATAATTGTGTTATTTAATCGATAAGTCGTCAAACACATTTCTTTCTTTATATGTTTTTCAATTAATTGTATAAAAGCGCAACAAAAGCGTAGAGAGATTATATTATCTCTGGTGAGACCAAATCGTCCTTGGAGTTTTTTTTATTTGTTCACTGGTATAGTTGTTGTATTCTAGAGTATGTTTTATAACCACATACAGGATCTCCGTTTCCGATGCGTGAGAAAAAAATGATATATATATATATATATATATATATATATATATATATATATATATATAACAAGAAATGAAAAATTTAATTGATATTGTTTTATAAAGCCAAATCTTTATTTATGTTTCTATGCGTTTAAAGTTTTAATGAGCGATCATGAACTAATATGCTAAATAAGGATGGTTAATAAGTTCTAGGTTTAAAATGTAACGATTAAGCTTACAGAATGGTGAGAAATTCTCATTTCATGCCGGTCAGGTAATTGGACAAGTCCGGGATGTGACAAATAGGGTACTCAAAACATAATTGACATAAGTTCACAATAAATGATACATTACATTAATAGCAGATCATGTTAAAAACAACATACTGATAGGATATAATTATCATTAATGCAAATATATACATAAAAAATTATATAACTTCTAAAAGGAATTTAGATTATTTGATCTCATAAATTTTTACATAATTATAATCACGATAAGAAAGCTCATAATTATATAAAACATCATAGTTGTTGGTATACAACAATACATTATTACATAATCTACAAAATAAATCAATTTAAAGTAAAATATATTGTTTTAACCCTATATTAATATTCAAATTTTTATTATGTGACCAAAACAAAGTACCAGGTAGAGTACATGTCATATATATGTCACAAAAATAAACATAACATGTAAGAAAATTTTTGGGTCCAAAAAAGCCGAGATTACAGCAACTAAAATACTAAATTATTATTAGTTTAATCCAAATAAAATATATAATGAAAATAAAAAAAATCATAAAATATACGTAAAATAATTAAATAAAAAAAATTTGTCTAAAAATATCAGAAAATTTGATGGCCGTGCGTGGCCTTGCGGGTGGACCATGAATCCAAGAAGTCATCTTTCTTATTCGGATGCCTAAAAACAGGTCATTTGACCCTCGAGTGTACGCAATTCAGTTTTCTCACATTTTACTCAATAAGAACAAGTGATTTTCATGTATGTTGGCCAAATAATCACGATAAAAGATAACCCCAAATCAGTTTTGCATTTCATTGAGCAAAAATCGATATAGAAAGCCATGAAGAAAAACAAAAAAAAAGCCTTTATTGATGTCTTGTTTGATCCAGTTTTACGCAACGTGGAAGCATGATTTTAATATATTACAATAATTAGATCATGAATATCATAATCCTTCTATCAATTTAGGGTTTTATGGAAGAAAATCAAATATCCAAAGTGATGTTAAATTCACGAAATAGGTCTAATTTCATGCAAATTTCATGGGTTTCTTCCTCAATTAAGGACATAGATTATTAATCTAACATAAAAAAGGTCAAAACCCTAAACAAAATTTGTCCAATATATATTAAAATCAAAGCCAATACAAAATTAGGGTTTATGCATTTAATTAATTGCATGAAAGGAAATATAGATATGCATAAATACATGAATAACCATAATACGTAATCTAATTGGGATTTGATACAATTGTTGGAAAAATTAGGATTTCTTCTATTCAAAAGTCATATATAGATATATAGTATAGCATATTCTTAGACTAATATATAGAGAAATTTGATGAAAATTTGTGTACCTGGCATCATTGAGAGATGCATGTTCTTCTGTAAAGTGATGTTTGCAGAGAGAACTTAAAGAGGGTAACTATTTCCTCTCTAATATGCAAAATTGACTCTTTGTCTAATGGAGTAATAAGAAAGCCTATATAAGATGAGAGTAAAGACCTTTCATGAGGGCCACAGATGGATGATCCAACCCATTATAGACAACACATTTACAAAGTCCATTCAAATCCATTAATTGGTGCAAATAACATAATGTAACAATATTTCATAATTGATATTATTTAATAATTCAATAAACAATTCTTAATAATTGATTAATGCTATTCCATAGATAATTATTAAACTACAACAATTTTCCCAAGAATTAGGAGATTCTGATATTAATTTTGGAGTTGTTTGGTGTAAAAAGAGGGCAGTACTTTGAAAGCGGAAATTCGAGAAAACCCTCTGAATTCCAGAAGCATTCAAGATTGATTTTTTTTTTTCCTTTTTTTTTTTCTTAATCAGGACTTTGAAAGTGGCAATTCGAGGATGCTCTCTAAATTTCCTTATCAAAGAGCATGCCTTAGGAGATTCTCTTTTCAACCAGAAAAAGACTGAACTAATTTTACCTAACACCATAAAAAACAAAAATTTCCGGTAATATTCACTCAAGCAGTTTCTTAGTTATACTTTGCGAAAATTCTTGTTCTCTTAGCACCAATGATTTTCATTAGGGTAAATTACACTTTAATCTAGCGTGTTTGATTTAAAGCAATTGTTTTGTTTTCTCTTGTGATATTTTTATTTAAATTATAATAAAAATAATTACATAAACATTAAAATGATAACTAGTTTTATTTTGGAAATTTTATTTTATTTATGTCTTTGAGTAAATATTACATAATGTTTTGAGATTATTATTGTGACTACGTTAAAATTTTTAATTTTAGTAATGATTGTAAAGATTATGAAACTTTTTAATGTATGAGTAAAACATAACTTCAACGATGAAATTGTTTATTTTTTTTTAATGAAAGAAATAAAATTATATATTAATTTAAGCATAATTTATTCCATTAAAATATTAATAACAGTAAAACTAATCAAATAATAATTAGATGACGCCCTATGACAAATTAACTTCCCGGAAAACAGTAACTTTATCTTTCATCGTTTTGGCCACGATGCAAACTCTTTTGCTGGAATTCATGTAGATACAAGCATAGTTTAGTATGCTGGATTTCATGTATTCAAATTAACAATTTAATTTTTTATGGATTTAATTTCATACTTCATTATGTTAGTGAAGTTATTCTAGCAACTTTTCCTTAAAGGATTGGAACATTCTCTTTCATGTGTAACGTCTTAGTTCAATGTTAAGAATATAAAAAAAATGCATGATTGTGTGTGGACCTATCAGTCCATGGAAAAATTTTATTAGTCAAGATTTCTTTTAGACTAAATTAGTTATTTTAACTTTGAAATTGTGTAATAATATTCCAAAATTTAGTATTTCACACAAAATATCTTATATTTTTACTGTGAAGATGCGGACATACTAACTACCTTTCAAATTTTGTCGATATAGAATTAATCCTCAAAGTTCCCAATTCAGTGTTAGCCAGCCAACCCTTGCAACTGCTATTTGTAGTTTTGGATAGTTGCAACGAATCTAATTGCTATATAATTTGTTTTTACGTCTTCATAATTTAATAATGCGATTTTTATGCATTGTTTGAAATTATATGTTTAGAATCACTTATATTTTTAAGAGGGACAATATAACAAAGACCTTACAATAAACCCTCCATTAGAAGAACTAAGATAAGAAGCAAGGTGTCGAAAATTATTTTATTCCATTTGTTTGGATTAGCTAATAAGTTCATAATATTATATAATATTATATAACATCCAATATATAAATTAGATTAAAAAAGTAATTTAGGATAATATATATATATATATATATATATATATATATATATATATATATATATATATATATATATATATATATTAAACATCATAACAATAGCAATACAGACACAAAGCTTTTCAAAACAGAAACTTGCGAATCTCAACATAAGCCTTTTCTATCAGACCATGAAAGTCTTATGAGTATGCATTTGGTTTGATAAAACGTCTTCACTTGTAGAAGTGAGCAATATCTTGCAGCCCATGTGATCTGTACCAAATGGGATTCCTACCTTATCCAATTCAAGTCCCCTGTAGAGTTTGCACAGTACAATAAGAATTTTCTGCTTATGTTTTATCTTATCATGCAATTCTCTCGCCCTTCCTGTTAGAAGAAAAAACCTTTATTCATTATTGAATAATCGTCCAGAAGAGAATATAGAGGATAGGTTTTTATAATACGTAACAACGTAACAAAAATAACAAACTAAAAACCCAGCTCATCTAACAGCAAAACCATATTCCAGATCAGCACAGAAACACGTGATGTCAACATGCTCATGCATGCATGCTGCATGCACGTCATGCACACAACATATCGAGATACTGATATCGTAATAGGCCCCCTCAAGATGGACAATGAATATTATGAACTCCCATCTTGCCAAGTAGGAACTTAAGTTGAGTAGGAAAAAGAGCCTTCGTCATGATGTCTGCAACCTGGTGCTGGCTAGCAACGTGTAAGGTCTTCAACCACCCTTTTGAACCTACTCACGAACTAGATGACAATCGATCTCAATGTGTTTCGTTCTCTCATGAAAAATTGGGTTGGCAGCGATGTGGAGAGTAGCCTCATTATCACAGAATAAGAAAACAGGCTTGGAAAGAATGATATTAAAATCCCAGAGCAAAGAAATTAACCACATGAGTTCACAGGTAATATTGGCCAAAGCCCGGTACTCGGCCTCTGCAGAAGAGCGTGACACGGTTGGCTGTTTCTTACACTTCCAGGAAATCAAAGAATCTCCAAGAAAAACACAATAACCACTGATGGACTTCTGTGTATCAGGACAAGAAGCCCAATCAAAATATGCAAAAGCTTTGAGATCAATAGAAGAAGTAAAAGAAAATAGAAGTCCTTTCCCAATAGTACCCTTAATATACTACAGTAAATGATGAACAGCTTGTAGGTGAGGAACTCGGGGTTTACTGACAAACTGACTGAGGCGATTGACAGTATAGGACAAGTCAGACCGTGTAATAGTAAGGTAAAGCAACCTTCCTATTAATCTTCTATACAGTGATGGATCTTCTAAAAGATCCCCATCCTCTTGAGACAATCTCAGGTTTGGATCCATAGGAGTAGTACGTGGCTTACTACCTAAGTACCCCGTATCAGAAAGAAGCTGTAAAGCATAATGTCGTTGAAAAAGAAAAATTCCAATCTTGGAACGAGCCACCTCCAAACCCAGAAAAGTTTTTAGAGGACCAAGATCCTTGAGCTTAAAACAGTTATCCAGAGATGACTTAAGTTCCTCCACATAAGTTGGACTGTTGCTAGCAATGACAATATCATCAATGTATACAAAGAAGAGTAGTAAAAAAATTATGGTGGTGTTTGAAGAAGAAAGAATGATCAGATGCAAATTGACGGAAACCTTGTTGAAGCAATGTGGAAGAAAACTTAGAGAACCATTGTCTCGATGCCTGTTTGAGACCATAAAAGGATTTATGCAATCTGCAAATAGTATTCTTGGGCAGAGACTTCCCTTCACGTTGAAATCCAGGAGTCAGAGACATATATACCTCTTCAGTGAGCTCCCCGTGGAGAAAAGCATTATTCACATCAAGCTAAATGAGAGTCCATCCAAACACTGCTGCAAGAGCAAGAAGTACCTTGACGGTGGTAAGCTTTGCCACTGGAGAAAAAGTGTCAAGGTAATCTATGCCCTCTTGTTGCGTATACCATTTAGCAACAAGCCAGGCATATGCCTTTCAAGAGATCCATCAGCCCAAAACTTAAGCTTGTAAACCCACTTACAACCAACAACATGTTTGTCAGGTGGAAGTGTAACAAGAGACCAAGTGCAATTCTGCTCTAGAGCTGTCAACTCAACTTGTATAGCCTGGCACCATTCAGGAATAGCAATAGCCTGAGAATAGGATTGGGGCTCAAAATGGGAAGAAAGAGATGAGACAAAAGCTTTATGGGATGGTGATAGACGCTGATAATCAAGAACACTACAAAGTGAATGTGCAATGGAAAAACAGGATGAATGAGGTATAGAAGAACAATGAAAATCTTGAAGATATGATGGAGGTTTTCGAACACGATTTAGTCTAGAAGCTAGTGAATTTGGAACACTAGGAGTAGGAGAAACACGATTAGAAACAATAGGATTGGAAGAAAAATGACCAGGAATAGAGGGCATGACTTTTGGCAAAACTCGATCAGAAAAGAAATCAAACACATCAGTAGAAGATGTAACATTATGAAATGGAAAAATAGATTCATGGAAAACAACATTATGAGAAATATGCACAGTATTTGATGACAAATCCAAGAGCTTATAGCCTTTGTATCCAGGTGGATATCCAAGAAAAATAGAGGGTATTTCCCGAGGGGAAAACTTATGTCGATGTCGGTTTAAAGTAGATCCGTAACATAAACACCCAAAAACACGCAAATGTGAATACTAAGGTTTCTGTTTCATTAATATCTCAAAAGGTGTTTTATGAGATAAGGAAGAAGAAGGCAAACGATTAATGAGATAAACAGATGTGAGTATGCAATCATCCCAATAAACTAAGGGAACTTTAGATTGAAAATGCAAAGCTCGAGCAACACTAAGTATATGTTGATGTTTGCGTTCCACAATTGCATTCTATTGTGGTGTGTCAACGCATGAATGAAAAGCAACAATTCCCTTATTATGGAAAAATAGATAAAGATTGAATTCAGGAGCATTATCTGATCTAACCAACTTGATTTTAACATTGAATTGGGTTAGAATGAGACTATAAAAATGTGAAAAATGCTGTGCAACTTCAGATTTGGTTTTAAGAAAGTAAACCCAAGTAAACTGGCTGCAATCATCAACAATAGTAAGAAAGTAATGAAAACCATTGGTGGTAATGGGTGTAAATGGCCCCCCAAACATCACAATGAATTAAATCAAAAAACGATTGAGACACAGAACTTGAAGAAGAGAATGGTAGACACCGTTACTTAGCTAAGGGACAGATAGAACAATGGAAACTCTTGCCATTATTATTAAAATGTAAATCATTACAAACTTTGTCAAATTTAACATGTGAAGGATGTCCTAAACGAAAATGCCAGACATCTTGAGGCAATGTAAGATTTGAAACTTCAACATAGCAGGAAGAAGTAACAAAAACATTGGTTAAATCAAGAATATAGAGGTTGTTATGTCTTTTACCCATCCCAATCATCTTGGTTTGCATATGGTCCTGAATTACACAAGAATCAGAATAAAAATGAATGGAACACTGGTGACTTTGAGTAAGTGTACTGATAGAAACTAAATTGAAACGGAAATGAGGCACATATAACACATTCTTTAATGCAAGATGATTATTGACTAAAACAATTCATATACGAAAGATGGGTACTGACACACCATTTGGTAAAGTAATAAAAGAATTTTTAACAGGGCGAGAAGAATGAAACATTGACAACATACATCAAACATGGTGAGTGGCTCCAGTATATAACAACCATGAATTTTTAGAAATAGAGGTGGTAAAAAAAAGAGAGTATACCATTGAAACTAGAAACTGAAGGACTAGGCTGCTGCATTTCTGGTTCTCCGCAATCAGTATTCTGTAATTGAGAACTGAGAAGAGTAATTAATTGCTGACATTGACTTGGACTAAACAAATTTAGCTGAGATGCAGGGGCAGTATTTGATGAATTTGCAACAACAAATTCTTCAATAACAGAGGAAGTTTGATGTATTTGAGGGACACTCGGTTTGTTTTGCAATCCTTTGAACTTATAACCCAGTGGATATCCATGAAGTTTGTAGCATTTATCCATGGTGTGTCCTGAAAAACCACAATGAGTGCAGAGTGGACGATCTCCCCTCATTTTAGAAAAATTTTGATTTGCAAACACATTGACATTGGCATAAATTACGGAGGAATCATTTAGAGAATTAGGATCTAGTGAGTTGTGACTAATGGCTCGTTGCCTTTCTTCTTGAACTACTATAGAAAAAACTTTGTTGATTGGGGGAATTGGATCCATCATGAGCACCTGAGTATAGGACTCATTCAATCCCATAAGAAATTGCATTACACACTCTTGATGTTGATACTCAAGCCACGGTTTCATGCCTCCACACTGGCAGACCAACATAGGTTGATATAGCTTAAGCTTATCCCAGATAATCTTCAGCTGAGTATAATAACTACTAACATCCATTGCACCTTGATGAAGAGCCACTAGCTGTTGCTTGATCTGAAAAATTCGTGGTCCATTTCTTTGATGAAATCGATCTTAAAGATCCTCCCAAATGTCGTAAGCTGTGTCAATATAAAGAAGACTATCGGCAATATCTCTAACAACCGAGTTGAGAATCCATGAAATCACCATGCTATTACATCGTGTCCAAGCACTGTAAATCAAATCAGCAGAATCAGGTTTGTTAATGCTTCCATTAACGAAACTAACCTTATTCTTTGTAGTAAGAGCCATAATCATGGCTTGACTCCATGTATTGTAATTAGGTCCCGTGAGATGATGAAAGACCAAAACTAAACCCGGATGATCAACGCTATGAAGAAAATAAGGACGAGCATTGTCCTCTATAGGCATTGAACAGAGGTTCCAACTACAGCCCTATTCTGGCCACCACAAGCCATTGAAAAGGGAAAAAAAATATACGAGAGAAAACGCAGAGAAATTTCGCTCTGATACCATGTTAGAAGAACAAACCTTTATTCATTATTGAATAATCGTCCAGAAGAGAATATAGAGGATAGGTTTTTATAATACGTAACAATGTAACAAAAATAACAAACTAAAACCCAGCTCATCTAACAGCAAAACCATATTCCAGATCAGCACAGAAACACGTGATGTCAACATGCTCATGCATGCATGCTGCATGCACGTCATGCACACAACATATCGAGATACTGATATCGTAACACTTCCACCATCGGACTTCTCTTGAAAGTTGAATCCCAATTGGCATGCAATTTCTTCTGAATTTTTTTCACGGCTAACTTCTTTGTTACAGTTGCTATCACAACCACATCAAATAACTTGTCTTTGTTAATTCTTCTCCAAACTCTCTTTAGTATAGTGTCTTTCATTTCATCATTTGAGCCATAAACTCCAATTATGTGAGTATTAGGATCACTTAATGCCTCCATAACATTATCTAGGACTGGACTTCTCCATTGTAAAGCGTCAAAAGCATTGGAATTGTACGCCATCCCTTAAGGATTCGCATATATTGGTGGCTTGTCTATGATCATTTTGGTGAAAAGGAGATGATGACAAAGATGATGCCAAAATGCTGCAAAGCCAGCAACTAAGTACTCTCTGATAATTCTGGGAATTGCAAGAACAACCCCCATTTGCTAATGTAAAAATTAAAACATTGAAGGATCTGCTATGCATGTTTTACTGGAAGTAAATATATTTTTACTTAAAATAATTATTGTTTTGCTTAATTAAAATGATTATATTGGCTTTTAATAAATTTTTGTTTTAATTTTAGAAATTCTTTTATTATGTATAAAGATATTTATTTTGTGATTTGTTTTATTAAAATTTTTATTAAGAAAAATCATGACTTAAGAGTTTTACTAAAGTTTTATGAAAATGTAAATTTTTAGAAATTTTTGAGATATTTTAGGATGAAAAACGGTATTTATATGAATATATATGAAATAAAATGAAAATAATATGAATATTTAATTATTAAATAATAATAAAAATAATAAAAGGGAAAGGAGAACGTCAAAGAAGGGAGACGGAAAACCAGGAAGAAGAATGAATAATGTGAAATAGTGTGAATAGTAACCTCCATTTTTCTCTCTAGATCTGGAGTGTTTACATGCCTCCGATCTCAAAACTAATGGTACCAATGGATTCAGAACGGAGAGTACTACAATTTTGCTCGAATAATTTCTCAAATCAGTCGTTGAATCGCCATAGATCGAAAGTAGAAAATCTCAGAAAAATGTAAGTTCTAAAACTTCTATTTAGATACTTCAAATTAGAAATCTGACATCGTAGATGGATTCAAGAGTTAGATAAACCTTAGGATATGAAATTTTTCAACTATCTGACAACTTTTGTTCTTGGTGAATAATATTTTCCGACGATGAATGGTTTTGTCCAGCCATGAATAGTGACCAAGTTTTTGGAGTCATTTTCTTGATTTTTGGATCTTCTGGACACGTTTTTAAAATTTGTTTAGTCAAATGTAGATTGAAAAAGTGCAATTTGAGGCTATCTAATCTGGAGCCCTTACTGTAATATCCCCTAATTTTTATTTTTAAATAATAATATTTTGCTATAAAAAAATATATTTTTATTGTAAATGATTATGTTTTGCTTAAAATAATTATATTGGCTTTTAATAAATTTTTATTGTATTTTTAGAAATATTATTTCTTTTATTATACATAAAGATATTTATTTTGTAATTTGTTTTATTAATATTTTTATTAAAAAAAGTCGTGATTTAAGAGTTTAATAAGGTTTATAAGAATGTAAATTTTTAGAAATTTTTGGGATATTTTAAGATAAAAATAGTATTTATATGAATATATAAAAAAATAAATACCATAAATCAATTATTAAATAATATTAATATTAATTAAAAAAGAAGAAGAAGAAGAGGCAGAAGGAACGAGGGTGCAGCGTGCAGGGGGAAAGAGAGTTTTCTCTCTCTCTCTCTCTAATTTTTTTTTAACTTCTCTTTAAGATTTCTCTCATTCTAAACATCCAATCGAGATATCAGAAGTACCGTTGGACTCATGGCAACGAGAGTTTCAAAACCCATCGATCAATTTCGCTGGAAGTTCGTCGGAATTTCACCAAAAATTTGTGAATAGTAACTTAAAGATAAATTTTCTAAAATGTTGAATTTTTGATGGTTTTTCAAGCTTTCAACTTAGAGGTTTTGTTAAGGATGTAGAGTATTAGTTGTAGGATAAATTTCACAGTCAAAAAATGTGATTTGGTGCTTTAATTGTGCAAAATTTACTTTGGTGAACAGTATCCAAACAGTACTTGTGAACAGTATTCTACACGTGAATAGTGATTTCAGCTGTGCGTGAACAGTTTTTTTCTACCGTAAACAATGCCAGCGTTGACCAAGCTCCCGAGGTTATTTTCTAAGTTTTTGGACCCTCCGGACTCATTTTTAAGGTTTAATTGATCAAATTCAGATGGGAAACATGAATTTTGGGGTTGTCCAATCTGGGGCCCTTACCTTGTGAGTAAATATAATTTACTATAATGCATTTTTAAATCTCTCTCATGTCCATGTATTTTAAAACAAAGTTTTAATTGTATAGAGCATAAATTGAATTTCATTTTTATATTGATTTATATTTTTAGAAGCTATAGGACATGCAGAACAAACCTCTAATAATCCCTCCTGAGTTTGAGATGAAAATATAGTGTTATTTTACACTTTATTGAATTTTATAATTGTATTATTTCTTAAATTGTTCATATGATTTATATTATACTGATACCTCATTATTTCATGAATATGGTGAAATTGAATTTGAATTTATGTTTGAATGTGTTTTTGGGACTGAATGTCATGGTTTATCTGGACTGGAATGAAAATGTTGTATTTCTAATTTTGGAGAATGAATTTCTATGCCGGAACTCTGTCCGATAAATATCTTGGAAGGGAGGGATATATTTTGTGTTAAAAAGAATTTTAACCTCATACTTTTCAATTTTCCTTTTAGTTTACATTTTTGGTTTATTAAACTTGTTTATTCTGGAGGAATCATTGATAGAAACACTGTTAGCTAGCGGCAGAGATTGCTAGCCTTGGTGCACCTTGAAATTCTAGCTAGCAAGGAAGTTATATGGAGTTAAGGTATGTCTCCTCCAATAGCTAGTGGCATTTAGCCTAGTTACCTATAATGAAAATGTGATGATTTACCCGTCCTATTGCTGTGTGCTTGGGACAGTCAACATATGAAAAGGTGAGGGAGTTGAGGAAAGCTCCTCCCAACCTTATAATATGAATGATGAGAATATTGTGATTTACCTGTCCCATTGCTATGTACTTCGGATAAAACATGTGATTGCCCTTACTAGTCTTTGTGCTTAGGTATAAAAAAAATTATAATTATGGTTCTACTTTGAGTCATCCTCTAAACATTTTTTTAAAAGAGTTATCTTCCTATTTCCTTATCTGATTTTGAAATTATTGTTTATTATACTGAATCTTAAGATTTCAAATTTTATTTTAATAAAATTTAGCCATTTAAAGCTTTAGTTTGTTGTTATATACATTGATTTAGATAATGTGATATTCTAACATAATTTCTATTTATGAAAACTCGTGCGTATGGTCTGTTCTGTTTCAGTTATAGTAGACTATATTTGCTCACTGAATTGTCAAACTCACTACACGATATTTCTACATTTTTTTTTCAGATAAAAGTACAGAGTTTGATCATTCTCCTACAGATAACCGGTCAATTAGACGACACATTTTATGGGTGAACCTACCTTATTTCCAGGGCTCCCAACTTTTGATTTATGTTGTATTTTGCACTCTAGAGTTGCTCCATATATCACAGGCAGAATCTCAGCTTCCATTTGCATAGTATTTATGTATATTTTGAGATAAATGAAATTATACAGTATAGATAATAAAGCTCTTAAATGAATGTGATTATGAGTTTGGCTACAATCTATACTATTTGTGAGAAATTCATTTATATGTATCATACTTAAGGCTTACGGGATGAGATTATTCTCAAAACTCGTGCCGGTTACATACTCCTATTTTGGGGTCGTGACACTTACCCTGTGAGTAGATGATTTTTTCTATGACTTTCCTTTATTCTTCTTGAACTTTAAATTGATAAATAAGTCTGCTTACAAGTTATTTATACTTTTATATGCTTCTGAAATGGTTTAGAATATCTGAAACGATTGCAATATGATATCTAGTTCAAGAAGAGTATGACTTTTGAAATGAATTTTGAAATACATTGAACATGTGATTTTAAAATGTATTTCTCATTATATGGCAAAGAAAATATGTTATGCATATGATATTGATTTATACAGTGATATGTTTGTCTCGGATATGGCCATGTATACGTGATTCCCCTAATTGGGAAGTTTTGACAGAGGAATATACTGAAAATGAAAATGCTGTATTATAATAGTACCTCTGTTTTGATTAATATGGAATATATGAGATTATGATTTTATGGAGGAATCCTATTGGAAACACTGTCTGCTAACAGCAGGTAATGTTAGCCCTGGTGCACCTTGATTGCCTCAGCTAGCAGGGGGTGGTGCTAGCCTCATGTGAAGGCCAACAAAGAGGAGATGATACGTGAAGGAGAGAGGAATGCCTCCTATATGGGCGAGATGCCAGTTATATAAGATGTGATTTGCCTTCCCTTACTGTGTGTTTGGGAAATACCCATATAGAGTCCCTTCGCGTGTCCTCTTGAATGGTAGTAGAGCAAACTTCAGCGAGATACTGAGTTTAGGCAAATCTTATACCACCAAAGTACGGAAGGGGTTAAACTCTGATATGGGATCCTCCAAATGTTTTCATAAGAATTATGTTGATGTATACTATGATATTACTATCATTCTACATCATTACTTATGAATTGAATATGAATATGAATTTGAACAGAGATTATTTGAAATGTGGGTCCCATATGGATGTACCTCTGAATTGTGATTTTCAATGTAAAAAGTTTTAAAATAAAGAGTACATCCATATGTTGACCTAAGAGGTCATAGGAGGTATTATCTACTCACTAAGTTGTAAAACTCACTACATGTGGTTGATATGTTTTTCAGATAAAGACCCAGAGTTTGGTCTTGCGGCTTTTTGATAGACTAAATGTCGTACTTCCATGGTGAGCCTAAATTGTTTCTGGGTTTTCAGTGTTTAAATTATAATATAAATGTACTTTAGAGTTGGTCTGAACACCACAAGCAGGATCTTTGCTTCCATTGTAATATTGTTAAGTGTAGCATTAGCATGTATAATTAGATTTATTGAAAATTTGCAAATGTATGATATTATCTTGTTATATCATAAAATGAAGGTGATTGCAAATAGATAAAGATAAAGTTATCAGACAGTAGTGTTATTTGCGTTCCTAAAATTAAGGGCGTGACAAGAGGGGTTTTGTCTTGGAATAGATGGCCTCTATTTTTGGGTATCCAATTCAATTTATAATATTAGCACCAGAAATCAGTAGCTAGTTTCCTCAGGAGCGAGTAAAAGAGAGGCTAATTAGGAATATGGAGGCAAGAAAGATCCCATAAGCTGTCATGCAGTTTCGTGATTACACTTCTATACTAAAGTGACAAAAAGTCAAGGAAGATAACCGATGTTGCAGTACTTACTTGACTAGTGAGAGAATTCCAGGTTATAACTTGCGAATTTTCTTATTTCTATTATCACCATTCATTTTAGTTAGGGTAAATTACACTTTATTGGTTCAAAATTAGTTTGCCTCTAATTCAAAGCGTGTCATTTAGTTCTTGTAATTTGTTTTGTAACCAAAAAGCTATATGTTATGCTTTCCATTTAAATGTTAAAATATTGAATAATTACATTATTAAGAGTCTATTTTACTTATAAAAATTTTAAATGTTAACTTAATTTCTATTGTCTCAAAATGCTCATATTTGAAACAAGTGTTTTTAGCCCTACCTTTGGGCTGAGTAGACTTGGCTCGCTTAGTGGAATATTTTTTTCTTATAATTAACATTATGTTTTGGTATTTTATGTAATATTTTTTTCAACTGCACAATGCACATATAGTAAGATAAAAAATAATAATTAATATAAAAATAACATAACTTACATTATAAATTTATCATTAAAAAATTCTAATATCAATAAATGATACTACCAAATTAAACAAAATACAAATTATATATATATATATATATATAGAGAGAGAGAGAGAGAGAGAGAGAGAGAGAGAGAGAGAGAGAGAGAGAGAGAGAGAGAGAGAGAGAGAGAGAGAGAGAGAGAGAGAGGCGCGCGCACACTCAGTTACTCTCTCTCATATTGTAATTAGGGTCTAAAGAGTAAAGATGAAGTCAAAAAAGTTGTTATGTTTGCGTGTGAACCTTTTACAGGTTTTAGTTAATATTAAGCCATATATATATATATATATATATATATATATATATATATATATATATATATATGAAGGGGATAAAAAGCATAATTTGTTATGTTTGCGTGTGGGCCTTTAGTCCATGAAAGTGTTGTGTATAAATGGGTTTTAAATTAATAGGCTGGGAAATTGTTTTATTCACTAAATAACTAAAAGATAAAAAGAGGTTGTGCTCATGACTCGTCTGTTTTTAAGACAAGCTTTATTGAAAGTACTTTTTTTCTAGATGATTATTGGTTTCTATCTTCGCTTTGGGGGGCCACCACTATTAAGTGTCAAGTTACTATAGGATCATACGTAAACAATTTCACAAATAATTTTATTTTCTTTAATAAAAATAATTAAATATATAAAGATTTAAACAGAACTGGCTAAATTAAGATAAATTTATTTGTATTATTTTTTTTATATTTTTTTATGATAATTATATATCCTTTACTTTTAGTTTGTTTCTCAACTTCTCTAAAGGTTGTCCCTTCTCTTCACATTAGTTGATGTTTGGCTTTCCTCTATCTTAGATTTTTTTTCCTAAAGACAATTCTATCTTTGATCAACTGTTTGGTCTTTGTATGCATAACAAGGCCGAGTCTAGGTTTGAGTCAATTTTAAGGGCCGAGATCCAACTCTAGACTTAAGTTCAATGTCTAAGAGTGTGTTTGGCAAGTCCAATAAACTAGCTTATAGCGTATTTGATTAGTTTATAAGCTTGTTTGACCAAATTAGAGGTGTTTGGTAAACGAGCTTATTTAGGTAGCTTATAGCGTTTTATCATATGCTACTTTGAGCAGCTTATAGCTATTAGCTTATAGCTTTTATAATTTTATTCTTTTTTTATCCTTGTTATTTTATTGAAATTCCAACACTATTATACTCATGACCTTTGATGTAATTTATTGATTTTCAAGTTTTTTGTGTGCACTTTTCTTCTACTAATCAAGCGACACTTCTTAAAAGTGGATGAGTTTATATTCTTAGAATACTGATGAAAAATAATCACAGAGTAAAAGAGAAAAAAAAATTAAAACTAACAAATTATATTCTTGTATTTTTTGGGATTACATAATAAAATATAATTACTAACAAAAAATGATAAATTTTATATAAGTATGTACTTTTATGTCATTTTACACTTATCAGCTAATTCAATAGCTAATTTTACCAAACACTTTTAATTCAATAAATTAGTTTAACAGCTTTCAGCTATCAACTAACAGCTTTCAGCTAAAAATTAACTTTTCAACTTTCAGCTAACTTATCAGCTATTTTTGCCAACCATAGCCTAAGCCTCACTTGAAGTTGTTAGCCGAATCTAATTTAATATGGTTCAAATTCAACCAATAATAGGAATTGAATTTCCTTTTCAAATTGTATCAAAAAGTGAAGCATTTGAAGTGCTTTATTTTGACAAAATAATTGTATGAATAAATTACTTGAAATTTATAGAATTTGTAATTAATTAACCAAATTAAAAATGTATTAAGCTCTTTTTAGCTGATCATAGTATAAGTTAAAAGCCTTGTCCACGATGATGGTGGAAGGTAATAGTAGTGAAAACAATGGTATAGTGATATGGAAGTGGTGATAGATAATGGTGGCAGAGTAATGATAGTGGTGGCGGTGGTATATAGTGACAATAATAATGGCAGGGACAATGAGAGTAAAATTATACCCAATGTTGTCAAAATTTGACATAAGTGGCTGGTTAGATTGAAAAATTGATAATTGGTCCATCTATCCGTCTAGCTAAACCGCCAAAATTTGTCAAAACACTGGTGAACTGGACACAAACTAGTTAAAAATTGGTGAACTAAAATAGTTTGGATAGTTTACTTCTTTTCTCTCTTTTTTTTTCTATTAATAAAATTACACCATTTGGACTTTTCTTTAAAAGTGTTTTAACCTAAAAATGTCATTATACCTAATTATACATGTATTTTAATTTTTGTTATAAAAAGTAATATTGTAATAACTACTATAATTGGCTATTAAGTATTATATCATATCAAAGTATGAATTTTTTTTGTATACTAAATTTATTAAAAAAATTTAAAACGTATTAATATGTAATATTTGATTACTTATATCTTAAATGACTTATTTAATTAAGTTTATATATTTAAATTTTAATATATTATATTTTATAATATGATAAATTACAAATTTTTTTTATATATTTTACTACTAGTTCGATCGTAATTCAACCACGATTGAATATAATAAGTGAACTGCTCTATTAATCAATTTAATGATCAGTCTAATTTTTCAAACATTGGTCGTAATAGTAATAGTGGTGGCAAAGCAGTTGTAATGGTAAAGGTGTTAGTGACAATATGTCAATATATTAACAAATGAGAATAAGAATTTTTGTTACTGAAAAATTGATAAAAACTTTTCATCAACGCTTATCCTTTCTATGTGTGTATACTGTTACACAGTGATAACTACTACAAAATGTGCTAACAGTATAAGCTATTATAATTTTTCATGGGTACCGAACATTGTATCAAGGTTTATACAGCACACTAAATGAAGCCTTCTTTTACATCAGGCAAGTTTAATTCAATAAACGCATGATTGTATAAACAAGGAACTAAGAGTGTATTTGGCAAGATAAATAAGCTAATTTATAGCTTATCTGACTAACTTATAAGATTGTTTGACTAAATTAAAGGTGTTTGGTAAACGAATTTATTTAAGTAATTTAAATTAATTGAAAGCTTATAAACTATACGTTACTTGAAATAACGTATAGTTTATAAGCTTTCAGCTAGTTTATAAGTTATTTTTGCCAAACAGAGTTTAAATTTCATTTCAAAGTATGATTTTGATAAGTTTAAAAATGGAAATGTTTAGGAAACATTTTTCAGAAATTTTGTGAAAATGAAAATTTTTTGAAGAAACATTTCAAATAATTTTAAAACAATATTTTTTTCAATTTTAAAAGATTTTAATAAAATAATTAAAATTTATAATTGTATGTCTATATATTTATATTTTTAAAAAATTAAAATAATAAATAAAGATAATGAGAAATTGCAAGCTATAATATACTATTTTTTATAATTAAAATAATAAAAAAAGACCAAAGTCATTATAATATTATGTTTATTGAGGTATTAGAAAATTTAAAAACTAAACAAAAATATGAAAATATCTTAGAGTCTTGTCTCTCAGAAAACAGCTTTTCCCTCTCACTATCTCGCTCTCTCTACAGCTTCCAGACCACAATGGAAGATTAAAATATTAACCCACAAACTCATCGAAGAACTTCTCCATTTCTCAGTCTTCTAGTCGAAATTATGAGAAAAAAGACAAAAGAAAATGGAGAACTATTCATATCATTCATATCCAGATTCAGGTGATTCCTCCCACTCTCTAGAGAGATCGAATTCGAGAACTCACTGCCATGGGATTATTTGCAAACGCTACCAAATTACATAGCTAAATTTATGTACAGCTATGGCGGCAATAACCTACCGACGAATTTTGGGTCTGATCGGGACCACTTCATCTAGGCTCTCACAAAATTTTTTTGATCATTTTGGTGGAAACGACACGAAGTTTTTTTCCTTTAAGTATAACTATTTATATAATGAGTAGTTTATATGATACTATTTAATATTACTTATACTATTAAACCTTTTCATTTGCAGTGCACCAAATGGTAGAGTATTTCAAATGCCGTTACTTTTTCCGATGAACAAATTATTTCATTCAAACACAAAACTTAGTTTCAACACATGCATAAAAGCCAGGAGGAAATAAAAAATGCACTTTGATACTGTTCAATTGGTAGATTACAACAGAAATCTTACATGTCAAATTTGTTTGACCTTTTCATGTTGCCATTTTTAATTCCCCCACTTGGAATTAATAGCAACAAGAAGAAAGTAACTGCTTTCTCTTTGTTCGGCCATATATTTTCAGAAAAGAAAAGAGAAACGAAGAAATAATTAAGAGAAGGGCATACGTAGGAAGATTTACAACAAAAACAGGGAAAAATGATAGGACAGATTAAATGCAATACTTAAATCTTTATCAGTCAGTTTCTTTAGTAAGAACTACATTGAGAGGAAAACAACAGAAGACCACACCGATAAAGTCGTTTCAGCAATTAACGACATATCCTATGCGCCATTAGTTAGTTACAATGTTCCCATTAATTCATTGTACTAACTATTTAACCCAATTACAATGACTATATGCCGCTAAAAGTCATATGATGCAAACATATGGTATTATGTGATCTAAGAAAAGGGTTTGTATAATGGCCAAAATAATGTAAAATATGGGGGGGGGGGTAAGTGAAACATAAAAAAATGACAAATTTGAATTTTACAACTAAATTAAAGAAAAAAAAAACTAAGTTAACAGGTTTTGTCAGGTCAAGAATAAAATTTTTTTAAGTAAATTTGTTTTATAAAAATAAATAGATCAAGTCAATTATAAATTATTTTTTAAAAAAATTACAAACATAAAGTAGTAAAAAGATTTAGGATCAAGAAAATTGTCATCAGAAATTAAATTAAATCCAAATGAAAAAGAAGAAGAAGAAGAAGAAAAGTACAATCACGAAGCTACATGACAACGTCTGAGGAGTAGTTACGTTTGTGGTTTCCAATTCTTAACACTATAAGTTGAATTAGGCCACCAATTCCAGAACAACAACCCTTAAGTACCCAGTTACGGCGCTTTGACATCATATCTTCGCCATTATTACCTTTGCAGCAAAGACATTGAATTCCAAATCTTTGACACTTTGAAATGGAGAAAGCCTCTCCTTAATAATGATGAAACTAAGAGACTCTACTTTAGAGAGTTCGCAGAAGAGTTGATACAGACAAGCTGTTTGATGTGGTTCTGACTGCAGCTATAACAAAGAAGCCAGCTGTGAAGAAAATTCAAGATGAGATTGCAGGCCAATTGCGGTTCAAATTTGATTAGAAGTCTGAGGGTAAAAGAGCCATTAAACTGCGTCATAGGATAAAGAATGATGAGAAAATCCTTATTATACTGTGTGACCTCTTCACAAGGGCCTTGATTTGGGTAAGGTAGGAATATCATTTGGTGCAGATCACAAAGGCTGCAAGATATTGCTTTCTTCTACAAGTGAAGAGGTGTAGTCCAATCAGATGCACACTCACTTGTCCAAAAAAAAAAAAAAAATCAGATGCACACTCAAAAAAATTTCACGCTCTGATTCTCTATATTGAATAAATCTTGAGGCTTATGTAATCTATATATTACTTGATCTATATCTATGCAATATGCCTAATGTGATATTAGTTGACTTCATTAAATATAAGCTTACTTGAGTTCTAATTATGTAATTTATCAAGTTATATATGGCCTTAAATAACTGTTTTCATATCTAAGTTTATTATTAGAATTAGACTATCCGTGATTTTATACAAGTTTTTATGCCGTGATAGTCTCTCATGTATTTTGTTCTTATAAAAGTTTCAAGATTATATTAGGGTATTAATTATTGGATATGTGCTCTCTTGGGTTTAAAGTTAAATTCCATAGGGTCTTGGTAGACGTATTTTAATTTGAAGATTCATGAAGTTATTATGGCTCATCAAAGCATTTTAAAATGGATTGGTAGAGCTGGTAATGGTAATTTTCCCAAGAATTAGGCGATTCTGATATGAATTTTGGAGTTTTTTTTAGTGTAAAACGTGTGCAGAACCTTGAAAGCGGAAATTCGAGCAAACCCTCCAAATTCGAGAAGCATTTACGCTTGCTTTTTTATCAGGACTCTGAAAGTGGAAATTGGAGCAGGCTCTCTAAATTTCAATCTCAAAGAGCATGCCTAGGGAGCTTCTAATTTCAACCAGAATAGACTGGACTGATTTTAACACATTTTGAACCTTATCTATCACCGTCAAATTGTTTTTAGGAAACTCTTGCAAACTATAAAGTAAATGTGTGTGTACTGTAATTTTTTATGAAGGTTTTTTTTTAGCTAGTCTTTTCAATTTATTTGCAAATCACAAGTGACTATTTAGTAAAGGATTCAAAGTGCTTTGTTCTTAACTGATATTTTATATTTAAATTATGATAAAAATAATTAAATGAATATTGAACTAATAAATAAATTTATTTTATTTGTATCTTTGATTAAATATTTCAGATTGCTCATAATATTCTGATTGCTTACCAGCTTTACTCATGCTCTAAAAAAAAGTGTGTAGGAAAAGAGGGCTACATAATAGTTAAACTTGACATAGTGTCACAACCCCAATTTGGGATATATAACTTGCACGGCATAAGGGATTGACCCTTAAACCGTAAGCCACAAAATAGACATACATAAACTAGCACACAATATCACTTCCCACTATATCAGAAATGAACATTTCGTTTATATACATAAACATATTCTCATAAATTCATACCATACAGACCTTGTATATAGATAGCCTTAACCAACATGCATAGAGTACACAACAGAAGCAGGATCCTGCTCATGATCACAGGAGCACAGTGTCACATTCCGACACATAAGCACCACGCAGGCATGACATGGACACGATGTGGCGCCTAGTCAGCAACTTTTCTATGCAAGCATCTAGAAGGTTCCGGAATGTTCTAAAACTTTCTAGATAATTCTTGTACATTCTAGAAGACTCTAGAATATAATAGAATACTCTAGAATCTAGTAGAATATTCTAGAAGGTAGTGGAACACTATAGAAGGTGGTGGAATATTCTAGAAGATTGTAGAAGCACTATGTCCTAGAATTCTCTAGAAATGTGTAGAGAACTCTTGTAAATACTATTAGGTTAGAATATTCTAGAGAGGCATTATGAACCGTTGGATCAAATAGATCCTAACCATTCATCTAAGGGAAGGTGGCCTATATAAACCCCTCACCCCCTCATTTGTAATCCAATCCAAGAATCACAAAGCATTTGAGTATTAAAGCTTCCAAACATTCTCCAAGTTCTTTTGTTCTTTCTCTTGCTCACTTGCTAGCTTACATCTCTTAATCCTCTTCTAAGAGGTGTGTTTGGGAAAGGCTGACTTAGTTAGCAACTAGGGGAGTGTCCTAACTAAGTGCCGCACGGTTCATACTCAGGGGGAAAAGAGTAAGGTCGTGACAGTTGGTATCAGAGCCTCGGTTCGTGGCTAGCTTGTGACAGATAGCATCATGTCGAACATGGAGAATACTAGCGTGCCTGTGGTTCAAGGTCAAGACCCTTCAAGGGGAAGGGATAACAATCGCTCCAAGAGGGGCAAGGAGAAGTCGCAGGATGCTTGGTCGGTGTGGGATATCTGTCTCTCCAAGGTGGAGCTTGTCGTGGGAGACACTATGGAATGCCTTGATGCTCTCGAACAAGAAGTGGAGCAACGCGGGGGCGAGCTCCATGAGGCTAAGTTGGTGATTGAGGACTTAGCAAACTGTCTACGCCATGAACAAGCCATTCGCGAGCGGATGACGGAGGTCATTGAGGATCTTCGTGGGCAAATGGAGGAAATGCGGAAGGATTGGGTCCTTTTCCGTGAAGCCATATCCAGCGGCATGGTGGAGGCAAGGCCAACAAGGGTTGAAGTCCCCAAGCCTAAGACTTACAAGGGCAATCGAGATGCTAAGGAAATAGATAATTTCCTACGGGGAATGGATCAGTACTTCGAAGCTACTCACCTTGATAATGCATCAAAGGTATGAACTGCTTCCCTCTATCTCATTGATGATGCTTTACTTTGGTGGCGCATGTGCCAAAGTGATAGGGAGCAAGGTGGGTTGGCCATTAATACGTGGGAAGAGTTTAAGGGCCAACTTAAGCGACATTTCTATCCTGAGGGAGAAAGCTTCCTAGCAAGGAGGAGTCTTAAGCACCTGAAGCATAGTGGCTCAATTCGAGACTATGTTCGCGAGTTTTTGTCATTACGACTTAGACTCCCGGACATGGCATAATCTGAGTTATTATTTAACTTTATGGATGGGCTACAACCTTGGGCCCAACAGGAGCTACGACGTCGGGGTGTACAAGACCTCACATCTACAATTGCTACTGCCGAGACTCTTGTCGAATTCACCAAACCTAACGACTCTGACAAGTCAAAACAAAAGGGGTTCAAGGGGAAAGGTGGGGGAGACAAAGAGTCAAGGCAAGGGACTAAAGGTGGAGACAAGCCTTCTGCCAATAATGGAGGCAAACAAATAAAGAAAGGGGATCAGCGTGATAACTTTAAGCCTAAGAGTAACTGTTTCTTGTGCGGGGGAGAACACTGGATGAGAGACTGCCCCAAGAGGAATGCTCTTAGCGCAATGATAGAGGAAAGGGAGAAGACTGACTCGTTGAGCCAGATGGGAACTCTACAGTTGCTAAATGCCCTCAAAGCCCCAACACCTCAGAGTCCCTCTAAACAAAGTCTCATGTATATTGAGATCTCTTTGGCTGGGAAGGCTACGAAAGCAATGGTGGACACAGGTGCTACGCATAACTTCATATCCGTGGAGGAAGCCAAAAGACTTGGTCTAAAGTTGACCAAGGAGAATGGGTGGCTGAAAGTGGTGAATGCTGCTGCCAGGCCTCTTGAAGGAGTAGCACGGGGAGTGAAGCTGTAGGTTGGAACGTGGGAAGGAATAACAGATCTCTCCGTAGTGCCGATGGACGATTTTCCAGTGGTGCTAGGTATGGGATTCTTTAATGCTGTCAAAGCTATTCCTATTCCCTTCCTTCACTCTCTGGCTATATTTGAGGATAAAGCACCTTGCATGGTGTCTACTACTACCAAGCCTCAAGGAGATAAACGCCTCTTATCTGTTATGCAAATGGAGAAGGGTGCGAAGAGAGAAGAAATCACCTATCTTGCAGCTCTTAAAGATGAAGGCCCAAGAGAGGATCAAGTAGAACTGCCTAAAGAAATATGCAAAGTTCTTGAGGAGTTTGGCGATGTGATACCATCTGAACTGCCCAAGAAGTTATCACCACGAAGAGAGGTGGATCACGAGATCGAATTGGAACCAGGTGCACGGCCTCCTGCCATGGCACCTTACCGCATGGCACCGCTAGAATTAGAGGAGTTAAGGAAGCAACTTAAGGAGTTGTTGGATACCGGGTTTATCCGTCCATCGAAGTCCCCTTTTGGGGCCCCAGTCTTATTCCAGAAGAAGAAGGATGGGTCGCTAAGGATGTACATCGACTATTGGGCACTTAACAAGGTCACAATTAAAAACAAGTATCCTATTCCCTTGATAGCAGACCTTTTCGACCAGCTAGGAAAGGCGAGGTACTTCACTAAGCTGGACCTACGATCGGGGTATTATCAAGTCCAGATTGCTGAGGGAGATGAGCCAAAGACTACATGTGTGACACGGTATGGTTCCTACGAGTTCCTTGTCATGCCTTTCGGTTTAACTAACGCTCCTGCTACTTTCTGCACCTTGATGAACAAGGTTTTCCATCCTTATTTGAACAAGTTCGTAGTTGTCTATTTAGACAACATTGTTGTCTATAGCAACACTCTGGAGGAACATGTTGAATATCTACGAACTGTGTTCAAGATCTTAAGGGATAATCAGCTCTACGTCAAGAAAGAGAAATGCTCGTTTGCTATGCCAAAAGTACACTTTCTTGGCCATATCATCAAGGGTGGAAAACTGATGATGGACAGGAGTAAAGTTCAAGCTATAGTGGAGTGGGAACCCCCTACCAAGGTAACTGAATTAAGATCTTTCCTTGGTTTAGTAAACTACTACCGGCGTTTTATCAAGGGATACTCGGTAAGAGCAGCACCGCTCACTGACCTTCTCAAGAAGGATAGAGCATGGAGGTGGGATGCCCGATGTCAACAAGTCTTCGAGGATATGAAAAAGCTATTGTGGAGGAGCCAGTCTTAGCATTGTCAGATGTGGCAAAACCCTTTGAGTTGCATACGGATGCATCAGACTTTGCCATTAAAGGAGTACTAATGCAGGATAGTCATCCCATAGCCTATGAGAGCAAAAAATTGAACGATACCGAGCGGCGGTATACGGTTCAGGAAAAAGAAATGACTGCCATCATCCACTGCCTGAGGGTGTGGCGGCATTACTTACTAGGGGCAAAATTTGTCATCATGACAGATAATGTGGCCACTAGTTATTTTCAAACACAAAAGAAACTTACTCCAAAGCAAGCTAGGTGGCAAGATTTTCTAGCGAAATTCGATTATGAGTTAGAGTACAAGCCTAGAAGAATCAATCATGTGGCCGATGCCTTAAGTCGAAAGGCTGAATTAGCTTCTATGAGCAAGCTAGAAGGCGATATCCTGAGGCGGATTAAAGAAGGACTCCTGCAAGACTCCACTGCCAAGGCGATCCTCAACTTGGCCAATGAGGGAAAGACCAGGAGATTTTGGGTAGAGGACGGGATACTCTACACGAAAGGGAGGTATGTTTATGTGCCGAAGTGGAATAACTTGTGGAGGGAGCTCATAAAGGAGTGTCATGATACAAAATGGGCGAGCCACCCAGGTCAGAGATGTACCCGAGCTTTGCTAGAGACCACCACCTACTGGCCACAAATGCGGGATGATGTCGAGTCTTATGTGCGCACCTGTTTGGTATGCCAACAAGAAAAGCTGGAGCAATAGTGTCCCACAGGATTACTTGAGCCACTTCCTATTCCTGAACGACCATGGGAAAGTGTCTCTATGGACTTCATTATGGCTTTACCCTTGTCTGAAGGGTTTGGCTCAATAATGGTGGTGGTTGATCGGTTCTCAAAGTATGGAACTTTTGTCCCAGCCCCTAGAGACTGCACTGCAGAACAAGCCGCCAGGTTGTTTCTCAAGAACATAGTGAAATATTGGGGTGTGCCAAGGAGTATCATCTCTGATCGAGACCCGCGCTTCACAGCCAAATTTTGGGCAGAGTTATTTCGGATGCTGGGGTCCGAGTTATGCTACTCTACTAGCTTTCACCCACAAACAGATGGGCGAACGGAGTGGTTGAATGCGCTACTAGAGATGTATCTACGGCACTTTGTGAGTGCTAACCAAAAGGATTGGGCCAAGTTGATGGATGTGGCCAAGTTCTCTTACAATCTTCAAAAGAGTGAGTCCACAGGAAAAAGTCCGTTCGAAGTGGTCACGGGACAACAACCACTCACTCCGCTCACGCTGGAAACCACATACAAAGGTGTTAGTCCCTTGGATTTCAAGGTCACTAAAGAATGGAAAGAGCAAGCTGAAATAGCCAGAACTCAGCTGGACAAGGCATCCAAGAAGATGAAGAAGTGGGCAGACAAGGGTCGTCGCCACGTAGAGTTCAAAGAAGGAGACTTAGTGATGGTTCGACTCTTGCCTCAACAATTCAAAGTCTTCCGCTCTTTGCATAAAGGGTTGTTACGGAAGTATGAAGGACCTTTCCCTGTCCTCAAGAAGGTTGGGAAGGTGTCATATAGGTTGGAACTGCCACCCAAGTTGAAGATACATCCAGTTTTCCACGTGAGCATGTTAAAACCATATCATGCTGATGAAGATAATCCAGACAGGAGAGAATCTCATCGAGCCCCCACGGCTGTAGTACAATCTCATGACAAGGAGGTGGAGGCTATATTAGTTGATTGCGTCATATGTAAAAGAGGGGTACCTCTAAGTCGTGAGTACTTGGTGCATTGGAAGGGAAGTCCTGAGCAAGAAGCAACATGGGAGCCAGAACAAACGTTATGGCAGTTCAAGGACCTGATCCAAAACTTCCATGACACTGGGACGACGACGTCTCCAGAATAGGTGGGGGAGAATGTCACATTCCGACACATAAGCACCACGCAGGCATGACATGGACACGATATGGCGCCTAGTCAGCAACCTTTTTATGCAAGCATCTAGAAGGTTCTGGAATGTTCTAGAACTTTCTAGACAATTCTTGTACATTCTAGAAGACTCTAGAATAGAGTAGAATACTCTAGAATCTAGTAGAATATTCTAGAAGGTAGTGGAATACTATAGAAGGTGATGGAATATTCTAGAAGATGGTAGAAGAACTATGTCCTAGAATTCTCTAGAAATGTGTAGAGAACTCTTATAAATACTAGTAGGCTAGAATATTCTAGAGAGGCATTATGAACTGTTGGATCAAATAGATTCTAACCATTCATCTAAGGGGAGGTGGCCTACATAAACCCCTCACCCTCTCATTTGTAATCCAATCTAAGAATCACAAAGCATTTGAGTATTAGAGCTTCCAAACATTCTCCAAATTCTTTTGTTCTTTCTCTTGCTCACTTGCTAGCTTACATCTCTTAATCCTCTTCTAAGAGGTGTGTTTGGGAAAGGCTGACTTAGTTAGCAACCAGGGGAGTGTCCTAACTAAGTGCCGCACGGCTCATACTCAGGGGGAAAAGAGTAAGGTCGTGACAACAGTCTACATTACAAAGATAGATAAGATTTTAAAAAAACATTAAGGAGTCCCAAGAACAATTGGGCTCACCACTGAAACTGTTACCCTATTTAGGCCCAGATGAATGCAGGTTGGACTCTTTAGTGCTATCTGAAAACATAGAAATAAGGAGGTGAGTTTACACAATTCAGTAAATAAATATAGCCTGCTTTAACTAAAACAGAATAAATAATACACACAAGTTTTTTTATAAATAGAAAGTATGCAAATAATATAACATTATTTAAATCAATGTATATAACAACCAACTGAAAATTCAAAATGGTTAAATTTGATTAAGAGAAGTTTTGAAATCTTGAGCTTTAATATAATAAACAATAATTCCAAAGTCAAATAAGAAAATAGGAAAATAACTTTTCATAGGAAAAAAATGCTTAAAGGAGGACTCAAAGCAGAACCATTATCGTTTTATAACCAAGCACATAGTAATGGGACAGGTAAATCACCACATACATATCTTATCCCAAGCACATAGCAATGGGACGGTCGAACGGGTAAATCACCACATTCTCATCATAGGTAACCAGGTAAAATGCCACTAGCTACTAGAGGAGACATATTTCAACTCCATACTTATTCATAATCCAATCCTCATGTGCCTTTTTGCACAAGGGACTAGCAACTTCCTTGCTAGTTAGGCTTACATGATGCACTAAGGCTAACTATCTATGCCGCTAGTTGATAGTGTTTCTATCAATGATTCCTCCAAAAGAAACAAATTTTATAAACCAAAAATGTAAACTGAAAGAAAAAGTGAAAAACATGAGGTTAAATTTTTTTTTTAAGACAAAACATATCCCTCCCTTCCAAGACATTTCTCGGACAGAGTTCTGGCATAAAAATTCATTCTCCCAAACTAGAAATACAATTTTTTTATTCCAGTCCAGACAAATCATGATATTTAGTCCCAAAGACACATTCCAAACATAAATCTAGATCCAATTTTACCATATTCATGAAATAATGATGTATTATTTATAATATAAATCATATGAAACAATTTGAGAAATGATACAGTTATAAGATTCAATAAAGTGTAACATAACATCCCGATTTTATCATAAATTCAGGAGGGACGTATTAGAGGCCTGTTTTGTATGTCCTATAGCTTATAAGAATATAAATCAATGTAAAAAATGAGTATACTATAAGAGAATTAAGTTTCTGTAAAACTATGAAGAAAGAAAAAAAATGGAAATCATTCTTGAAAGATCTAGTAATACATAAATCAAGAAAAAAATGAAATTCAATTTATGCTATTCAGAATTAAAAATTTGTTTTAAAATGCATGGGCATGAAATAGATTTGAAAAAGCATTGTAGTAAACTATATTCACTCACTCTTTAAGGATTCATGGAGGGTAATCCTTTTCCTTTCACTTCCAAAGTTCAAGCTACTAAGCGAACTTCCAACTTAGTTAGGACTTTTTTCGAGACCTATGATACAACATCACATAATCATCATTTCTACATGGCACATAATTACTATGCTATGAATTTAACATTTCATCACATACAAATCTATATTTCTTTCAAGACCAAGCCTTTTAGTTCCTACATCAATTTGGCTAAAGATATATATTTCTCAATCTAACACCAACTTATAATTTTACATGCATTTTCAATTCCTTTAGTAGCTAGCTTATAATCCAAAATTCAAAAATTTCCCTTATACTTTCAAAATTCCTATCACATATATATACCAACTTTAAGCTTCCAAACTAATAGCTTCTCAAATTCATTTTCTTAATCTAATCCAATTACTTAACCATTTCATGCATAGCTTCAACGTAAAACAAAATATATATGGAATCATTTTTGCAGGTACTGTTCATAGTACTGTTTACTGAAGCAAAAACTCATGATCTAAATACCCAAATGGTGTTATTTGCTTGTAAAATTGGCATAGAAGTAATACAACATGTCCTTAATATGATTTTATGCCCAAAAATTTCATAAACCAACAAAAGAATTAAAAATTTCAAGCTTTTATCTCCGTGCTACAGTACTTTCTCGCTGTTGTTTTTGCTTATTTTCTAGCAGCTCTTTGGGTCACGTTTTAGGCTGATTATAGAGAGGTTTTTGCGTTTCTTATAGGATGATTGAGTGGAAAATATTTTATGAAGAGAGGAGCTCTCATGATGAAGAAGGAAGAGATTTACGGGTGAGGGAGGAGAAGTTGCGTTTTTTTTTCTTTCCAGATGTTGTTGGTGTGCCTGCGGGAAGAACAAAGAAAGAGGAAAAATTAAGGGAGGGGCAATCTAGTCTTTTTCTTCAGGATAAGTGGGGTAGTTTGGTAATTTTATAGGTAATAAAAGGAAAAAAAAATGAAAGATTACAATAAGCAAGGTTCATGATAGAGTTGAGCAACCAGTAGTTGCAAGAGATGCTTCATCGGGTACTAAATGGCTTACGTTGAAATGGGTATCTAGTTCTATACCTGAAAATGTCTTATAGAATTTCAAGTGGTATTTAATTAGTTTGTTGACATCTTCACGCTAATATGTAGGATACTTTAGATCAAATACTATGATACATTTCCAAAGGAGAAAGCACCAAAACAATAGGAAGACAGACACAAAATAAGCTTTTCAACATAAGCCTCAAGTTTCCTTCAATGGAGGGCATCACACCATGAAATTCTTCTGAGTATGCATCTGGTTTGACAAAACTTTTTCACTTGTAGAAGTGAGCAATATTTTACAACCTGTGTGATCTGTACCTAACGGGATTCCTACCTTCCCCAATTCAAGCCTCTTGCAGAGGTTGCACAGTATAATAACAATTTTCGGCTCATTTTTTATCTTATCACCCAATTCATTCGCTCTTCCACCCTCAGACTTCTCTTGAAAGTTGAATCCCAATTGGTCTGCAATTTCTTCTTGAATTTTTTTTACCACTGGCTTCTTTGTTACAGTTACAGTCAGAACCACGTCAAATATTTTGTCTCTGTCAATTCTTCTCCTAACTCTCTTAAGCAGAATGTCTTTAATTTCATCATTTGAACCATAAACTCCAATTAGGTGAGTATTAGGATCGCCTAATGCCTCCATAACACTATCTAGGACTGGTTTTCTCCATTTTAAAGCATCAAAAGCATTGGAATTGTACATCCCCGATTGGAGTTCTATAACTCTGCATATTCTTACACGGATTTCATCATTGTGAATGTCCTCATCTTTTCCAGTGATTTCTTTGTCCTGTTTCTGAACTTTGGTGAGGTTTTTGCTGGAAAGGAGATAACGGCAAAGATGACGCCAAAGTGCAGCAAAACCCACAAATGGGTATTCAATAATCATTCTAGCAATTGCTAGAACAGCCCCCATTTCCTGTATTAAATTTCAATACACAAGTGAATATGTAAATCAAAGCACAAAATGGAGATATAGAAACAGAGGAGTACCTTTCTTAAGGAGAACAAGACTTGAGGGATGTTCTCTTGGAATTGCTGGCCTCTATTTGTATGTGGGAAGCAAATTCAATTTATAATTTTATCATCGGAAACCACTAACTAAGATTCCCAGAAGTTGTCATGTAGCTTCGTCATTATACTTCTATACTAAAGTGAGAAGCAGCCAAGAAGGGTGACTGATGTTGCAGACTTGCAACAACTACTTTACAAGTGGGAAACCTCTTTGCAGTTTCGTAGTTATACTTTGGGAAAGTTCTTGTTCTCTTGCCACCAATAATTAAATGACGCCCTAGGACAAATTAACTTCCCAGCAATCAGTAATTTTCTCTTTAATCATTATGGCCATGATGCAAACTCTTGCTGGATTTCATGTAGACCAAGCATAGTTAGATTAACAACTTAGTTTTTGTGCATTTAATTTCATAGATCATTATGTTAGTGAAGTTATTCTAACAACTTTTCCTTAAAGTATTGGAACATTCTCTTTCATGAGTTAGGTATTAGTCAATATTAAGAATTTTAAAAAAGCATGATTGCGTGTGGACCTATAAGTGCATGGAAAAAAATTTTAAGTCAAGATTTCTTTTAGACTACACTAGTCATTTTAGCATTTAACCATGGTTGTTTATGAGACTTCACTAAATTTTCCAGTGGTTAAAAATCCTGTAAAACATATAAGAAGACCTCAGCATGAATTGGAGAAGTGATAAAAGTCATTTATGGACCTCTTTTGGAGATATCTTAATCATTATTTATAATTCAACCATCTTGACAGGTTTTATAGATAGACACTTAAGCTTCCACACTTAGTTGCAAGGGTGTTTCTAGGAAACCTCGTTGTAGGAAGGTGAGAGGCCAAAGGGGGTCATTTCTATTTTGCATTGATTCTTAATGTTTGTCACCAATATGGTAACACAAAAATGCATAGCATGAAATATAGACTAAATTATTTGACGTTTGGTAAATTTAAAAATTAAATTATCTTGTGATACAAATTTGGAGACTAAAATGTAGGGATCTAATAAATTCAGAGAGTATAGTTTATCTTTATATTCACATAATCGAAGTTTATGGTTCAGATGATGAAATTAAAGAGATTCTATTTGAGAGAGTTCATAGAAAAGTTGATAGAGACAAGGTGTTTGATGTGGTTTTGACTACAACTATTAGAATGGATTGGTAGAGTCAGTAATGATAATTTCTCCAAGAATTAGGAGATTATGATATCAATTTGGGAGTTTTTGTGTAAAAAGAGTGCAGAACTTTGACGACAGAAATTCTAGCAAACCCTCTGAATTCTATAAGCATTGAGGCTTGCTTTTTTTCTTTTTTTGGGTTATCAGAACTTTGAAAGTTGAAATTGTAGCATGCTCTCTAAATTTCAATCTCAAAGTGCATTCCTGGAGAGTGACTATTTAATAAAGGAATCAAAGTGTTCCACTGAAGAGGAGGTGAATTGAGTGTCACGCCAAAATTAAACTCTTTTGCAAACTATAAGCAAATGTGTGTACTGTAATTTTTTATGAAGGTTGTTTTTTAGCTTGTCTTTTCAATTTATTTGCAAATCACAAGTGACTATTTAATAAAGGAATCAAAGTGTTTTGTTCTTAACTGATATTTTATATTTAAATTATAATAAAAATAATTAAATGATTATTAAAGTAATGAATAAATTTACTTTATTTTTATCTTTGAGCAAATATTTCAGATAATCAAAGTGCCTTTGTTTTTAATTGCCAGATTACTCATAACATTCTGATTGCTTACGAGTTTTACTCATGCTCTGAAAAAAAGTGTGTAAGAAAAGAGGGTTACATAATAGTTAAACTTGACATAAGCAAAGGTTTATGATAGAGTTGGGCAAACAGTAGTCGCAAGAGATGCTTCGTCAGGTACTAAATAGCTTGCGTTGAAATGGGAACCTAGTTCTATACCTAAAAATGTCTTATAGAATTTCAAGTGGTATTTAATCAGTTTGTTGACATCTTCACACTAATATGTAGGACACCTTATATCAAATACTATGATACATTTTCCTAAGCAGAAAACTCAAAAACAATAGGAAGATAGACACCGAATAAGCTTTTCAAAACAGGAACTCGCGACTCTCAATATAAGCCTATGTTTCCTTAGGGCATCACACCATGAAATTCTTCTGAGTGTGCATCTGGTTTGACAAAACCTCTTCCCTCGTAGAAGTGAGCAATATTTTACAACCTGTGTGATCTGTACAAAACGGGATTCCTACCTTCCCCAATTCAAGCCTCTTGGAGAGGTCGCACAGTATAATAACAATTTTCCGCTCATTTTTTATCTTATCACGCAATTCACTTGCTCTTCCATCCTCAGACTTCTCTTGAAAGTCGAATCCCAATTGATCTGCAATTTCCTCTTGATTTTTTTTATGACTTGCTTCTTTGTTATAGTTGCAGTTAGAACCACCTTAAATAGCTTGTCTCTGTCAATTCTTCTCCAAACTCTCTGAAGCAGAATGTTTGTCATTTCATCATTTGTACCTTAAACTCCGATTGTGTGAGTATTGGGATCACGTAATGCCTCCATAACATTATCTAGGACTGGCTTTCTCCATTCGAAAGTGTCAAAAGGATTGGAATTGCATATCATCCCTTTGGCTTCCCAAACTCTTATTCTTACATGGCTTTCATCATTGTGAATGTCCTCGTCTTTTCCGGTGAATTCTTTGTCCTGTTTCTGAACTTTGGTGTGAGGCTTGTCCACCAGGATTTTGCTGGAAGGGAGATAATGGCGAAGATGATGCCAAGGTGCAGCAAAACCCGCAAATGGGTATTCACTAATCATTCTAGCAATTGCTAGAACAGCCCCCATTTCCTGTAATAAATTTCAAGACACGAGTGAATATGCAAACCAAAGCACAAAAAAGAGATATAGAAACAGAGGAGTGCCTTTCTCAAGAAGAACAAGACTTGACGGATGTTGTTTCGGAATAGCAGGCATCTATTTGTTCGAGGGAATCAAATTCAATTTATAATTTTAGCGTCGCAAGCCACTGACATTCCCGGAAGTTGTCGTGCAGCTTCGTCATTATACTTCCATATTAAAGTGACAAGCAGCGCAGGAGGGTGAATTGATGTTGCAGACTTGCAGCAACTACTTTACTAGTGGGAAACCTCTTTGCAGGTTCGTAATTATACTTTGCGAAAATTCTTGTTCTCTTACCACCAATAATTTACATTAGGGTAAATTTTTGTAGTTAGATTAACAAATTAATTTTCGTGTGTCTGATTTCATTGTTCATTACGTTAGTGAAGTTATTCTAACAACTTTTCCTTAAAAGTATTGGGACATTCTGTTTCATGAGTTAGGTCTTGGTCAATGTGAAGAATATGGAGAAAAAAAAATGCATGATTGTGTGTGGACCTATCAGTCCATGGAAAAATTTTAGAAGTCAAGATTTCTTTTCGAAAATATTATTTATTTTATCTTTGAAAAGGTGTAATAATATTCTAGCTTTGTTCAATTCCAAAATTTAGTATTTAACCATGTTCGTTTATGAGACAAAAAAACTCGAAAAATTGTCAACATTTTTTACAACTAGAACAAAATTCGAATAACAAAAAGGCACTTCTCTAATTTAAGCAGAATACTAAGGCAATATATGATTTGTTGTACAAGTTGACTTTAATTTTGGTTAGTGGCAATTAGATGGCATTAGGTGGAAGCAGCTAGGCTATTATGACTTGACAGCATGTAATTGGTTCAATCTTATATATCTGATTATAAGGGGCTGCTAAGTGTCATTAGTATATATATAGCTTGTGTCATTTGTATAAAAGGTTAAGAGAGTGCCATTTCTACTTTTACATTGCATTGTATTTCTGTTGATGGTTTAGTATTATGCCTTGAGGTAAATCAAGGTGTTAGAAAATCATTAAGGGAAGTAAATTCAGAATTGTTCATTATGTGTGTTTATTTATCTTTCTTGCCAAGTGTGTGAGGGTTCTTTCTCAAATTCTTGACTGCAAAACACTAATAAGTGGTATCAGAGCTTTGGTTGAAGAAAGAAGAAGACGGGGACAAATAAGCTTGATATTGACCAGTTCGTGGGCAAAAAATGACTCTGCTTTTTGGAGGTTGAAGATAAGGGCACTGTTAGTTTAATAGGGTTTGAAGGAGGCTCTTCAGGGAGAGAAGAATCTCCCTTCTAATCTTAGAGGAAAAGAGAAAAAGGATATCCTTGAAAAGGCACATAGTATCATAATTCTTTGTCTTGAGCAAAATCTTCAAGGGTAGCACACCTTAAGTTAAAGAGTTTGTATATAACAAAATCTCTTGCCAACCAGTTTTTCCTTGAGCAGAAGCTTTACACATTGATTATGACACTAGTCACCTCACTAGAAGATCATAGGATGACTTCAACAATGTCATAATTGATCTTGAAAATATTTACATCCAAAAAGAAGATGAAGATGAGGAATTGCTACTACTAATGACTCTAACCATTGAGTATGACAGTCTTACTGATATATTGATTGGTGGGCAAGACACCTTGTCTCTGGAGGAGGTTCAATATACCCTTTTGTCAAGGAAGCTGAAGAAAAAGGCAAAAGACAAGGAGGAAGGCACAACTAAAGGGTTAAATGTAAGGGAAAGACTAGAAAGAGGGATAACAGAGGAAAGAAGAAGGCAAGATCTAAATCAAGAAATGAAATAATGTGTTTCTTGTATCATAAAGAAGCCCACCATAAGAAGGAGTATCTAGAAAGGAGGAAGAAGGACAATGATAAACAGAAAGATTACAGTGATGCACGATAGCCTCAGATGAGCATGAGAGTTCTAATCTGTTGTTTCTTTCAAGCTCAAAAAGATGTGAGAATAGGTGAAGGATTCTAGGTATTCCTTCCACATGAACCCTGATAGGATTTCAGAGAAGTATGACAATAAAAACACAAAGTTCACTAGAATTCACAATCAATTCAAATAAAGCAATACAATCTGGTTGAGAAAACTAAACAACCAAACCCAAAGCCGAAGCTTGTTCTGAGAGAACTTCCCAGACCTTACACCCAAGACAAAGATTAACGTGCATACCCTACTAATTGCTGGCTCTTGGTTTTTACCACTCCACACCAAAGCCACTACTTTAAAACATAACTACCACACACACACATACATAAGTGCCACACATACAACATAAATAAATAACTGCTTAACCTAACATAACATAACATAATTCCAGAAAATCAAGCCTGGTAAAGTTTTTGGTTAGATTTCTTATTTCTTCTGGAGTAGACAAGCCAAGGTTTTGGCTTGTCGCCCCCATGAACCAAGTATTGGTTCCTATCATTGCCACCCTCTACAACTCCAGCCTTGTCCTCAAGGCTGAAAATGGGAAATTGAGTTCTAATAGTAAAAGCATCCTCCCATGTAGTGTCCAGCAGACTCTTGCCCTTCCATTTAATTAGCCATTGGCGAACCACCTCACTATCTTGAACAATGTCTCTACTAGACAGCACTGATTCAGGTTCAATTTCATCCTCCAATGACACCTCCATCCCACTTGGCAGTTCAACTTGTACTTAGTAGTCGCCAACAGCTTTCTTCAGTAAAGAAACATGAAAAACTAGGTGAACTCAAGAGTGAGGGGGAAGTTGTAGCTTAGAGGAGACATCCCCATATTTAGCAATGATTTTAAAATGGCCATAGTACCAAGCTGCTAGTTTTGGATTAATTCTTCTTGAAATTGATTGCTGTCTATAAGAACGTAATTTAAGGAATACCCATTCCCCTACTTGGAATTGCAGGGGTTGCCTTTTAGTGTCAGCATATCTTTTCATTTGCTCCTGTGCCCGGGATAAGTTGTATTTCAGCTGGAGGAGAGCTTCATCTCTATCAATCAATTCTCTTCTCACTGCCTCAACTTTAGTTTCATTACTCAAAAAGTGAGTCAGAGTAGGTGGTTACAGCCATAAAATACCTCAAAAGGGGTTTTGCCAATAGAGACCTGAAAAGAGGTGTTATACCAATATTCTGCCCAAGGCATCCAATGAGCCTAGGACCTGGGTTGTTCAGAAGCAAAACAATGCAAGTAGCCTCCAAGCATCGATTCAACACCTTAGTTTGACCATCCATTTTAGGTTGGTGGGAGAAACACATCTTCAGCATAGTACCTTACAATCGAAAGAGTTCCCTCTAGAAGTTACTAATGAATAAGGTTTCTTGATCACTAATAATGGACTTGGGAATGCCATAAAGCCGAATGATCTCACGAGCAAACAATTTAGCAATGGCCTTAACTATATAGGGGTGTTTCAACAAAATGAAGTGACCATATTTAGATAGTCGATCCACCACAACAAATATTACTTCATACCCTTTAGATTTTGGGAGACTTGTGATAAAATCTAATGAGATATCATCCCAAATGAGTTTCAGTATAGGTAAAGGTTGTAGCAGCCCTTAGGCTTGTGGCAACATACTTATGTCATTGACATATATCACAAGACTGCATGAACTCTTGTACACTACACTTCATTCCAACCCAATAGAGATTGCCGGCTAACCGTCTATAAATTTTCAAGAACCTAGAATGTCCTCCTAAAGGGGTGGAATGAAATTCTTTGAGAAGTAATGGTATCGAAGAAGACATGAAAGATATAACTAATCTTTCCTTATAATAAAGAACCCCTTGCCGTAACTCAAAACCCGGATGAGAAACTGGATTGGTGATTAAATCAGCCCATATTTGCTACAGTTTAGGATCTTGGCGAGTTTCCTCAAGGAGGGTCTCTCCATCCCCCCAAGTAGGATATGATATCAAGACTCGGTATTCGTGTTCTTCATGTAACCATGATAACGAATTCCCAGCCTTATTTTCCAATCCAGGCTTGTAGATGACTTCAAATTGATAACCCAACAGCTTAGCCATCCAACATTATTGATCTGTAGTGGTAATATGTTGTTGCAGCAAATGCCTGAGACTCTTCTGATTAGTATACACAATGAATGATCTCCCCATAAGATAAGCCCACCAATGTTGTACAGATAAAACTAAAGCCATCAATTCTTTCTCATAAGCGGACTTGGACAAAGCCTTCTCAGACAAGGCCGTACTGAAATAACAATGGGTCTTTTTCCCTACATTAAAATAGCTCCAATGCCCTTACTTGAAGCATCACATTTTATCTCAAAGGATCTAGAAAAATTAGGAAGAGCTAAAACTGGGGGATTAGTCATAATTCTTTCCAATGCCAAGAAGGACTCTGAAGAAGCAGGATCCCAATGAAAATTATACTTTTTTGTCAATTCTGTTAGAGGTTTAGCTACTTTGCCATAGTTCTCCACAAATTTTCGGGAGTATCTTGTGAGACCCAAGAATTCCCTTATTCCTTTAACATTTTTAGATACAGGCCAATTCAAAATGCATTGAATTTTGGCAGGATAAACTAAAACCCCCTGACCTGAGATTATATGGCCCAAGTAATCCACAACAGTCTGACCAAATCTACACTTCTTAAAATTAGCCATAAACTAATTGCCAAGAAGGACTTCTAGCACCCTAGAGAGATGAGACAAATGTGTAGGCCAATCTAAACTATATATCAAAATATCATCAAAGAAAATCAGCACAAACTTACGAAGAAATGGTCTAAATAAGTCATTCATGGTTGCTTAGAACGTGGCTGGTGCATTAGTTAGCTCAAAAGGCATAACGAGAAATTCATAATGCCCATTATTAGTAGGAAATACAATTTTGAGAATATCTTCCTTCCTTACTATAATCTGGTGGTAGCCTGACTTCAAATCTATCTTGGAGAAATATTTTGCTCCAAATAACTCTTTAAGTAACTCATCAACCATTGGTATGGGATACTTATCAGGAATAGTAACCTTTTTTAAAGCTCTATAATCAACACACATTCTCTATGATGAATCTTTCTTTTTAACCAGTAAAACTGGGCTAGAAAAAGAAATTACACTTGGCCGGATCACCCCTAACTATAGCATTTCCTGAACTTGCCTCTCAATTTCTTCTTTTTGGTGGTGTGGATAATAGTAAGGCCGTACACTAATAGGTCCTTGTCCCTCCTGCAACACTATAGCATGCTGTTGATTTCTCATTGGTGGTAATTCAGCCCTGTCTTGAAAAATAGTAGCAAATGTCTCCAGCAACTGTGAAAATTCATTATGTTGAGATCCATTCAACTCAGGTTGAATTGTGGTGTGGCTGGGGATGGCTTCATCTGTCCACAAAAGTCCATCTCCACTGCGAGAATGCCATCCCAGAAGGCAGTGCAAGGAGTAAAAATGAGCCCTCATGGTGTTACCTGGTGAACTTTCCTGGCCTTTTCATCCCTACCCTGTAAGGTAACCACAAAACTTCCTTGAGAGAATTGCATAGTCATCTCCTTCCAATCCATAACAACCTTCCCCAAAGTTTTCAATCAAGAAACACCTAATACTATATCTAATCCACCCAATTCCAAGACTTAGCCTCTGTTTTTAATTCAAAATTTCCCAATTGCATACACAGCCCTGTACACCTCCCCTGGGTAAAAACTCTGTGTCCATCGCCCAAAGTAATTCCTAACTTCTTTGTAGGTTGCACCGGCAATCCTAAAGCCACTAGTAAATGTAGGGAAATAAAATTGTAACTAGCAATACTGTCTATCAATACTACAATGTTAATTCAATTTGCCCTCAATTTTCATGGTTCTATTCTCATCTTCCCCTATAGAATTCATGCCCAATAACCCCATAATTTTACACTCCAACTCCTCCTCTCCTTCACAGCCTTCTACCTCTGAGCACACTATCTCTCCCTTTGGATTTAAAGCTTCGTTTTCTCCAAGCATTAAAAGTCTAAATTGCTCCTGTGCATATTGGTGAAGGGGGTGAAATTTTTCTCCACATTTAAAACATAACCCCTTGACTCTCCTTTACATAAGTTTTGGATATGTCATAGAATGCATACCCTTCGGCTAATCAGCATTTTTCCTTCTCTCCCAATTGCTTTTCTGTGTCGTGGAGTCCAGAGAAGAAGCAGAGAATCGATTCAGTACATTCCCCACACTGCTTCCTTCTCAGGTTTGATTTGGACCCCATGCAGAAGAGTTTGCGAGTCGACATACTGAGAATGGTTAACCCATTTCTTTGGGACCCGAAATGGGTCTTGGGTTAGGTCGATACCCACCCAAACTACCATCCTAGTTATAACCACCCATGATCCGTCGCCTTCCTCCCAGTTTTTGTTCATGCTTGTTAACGCCTCTCAATTCTTCCTCCACATCCTTGGCTACGTGCATCACCTGACCCCATGTTTGGGGATTGAAAGTCCTTACCCAATGTCGAATTAAAGGCTTCAACCCACTCAGAAAGTAACCCAAATACTGCTCCTTAGGGAGTCGCGACACTTGAGAGGAAATGAGTTCAAAGGCTTCGAGGTACTCTTCCACATCCCCCATCTTCTTTAGCACTGTGATTTCTTCAAATGGATTTTTATGTCTGCGTCCCCCATACCTAGAGATGAGAGCTCTCTTTAACTTCTCCCAAGATAAATGGTCTTCTGTTTCCTTAAGGAGATTAAACTAGTAAATGGTTGCTCCCTCTATACTTACATGTGCAAGCTTCACCTTAACTTCATTTGGAATATTCTGCACCTCAAAGAAATTTTTTGCCTTAGTAATCCAAGCCACGAGATCCATCCCTTCAAATATGGGCAATTCCACTCTCTTAGTAGACAGCCTGTACTCCTCCCCATTCACTCCATGATTTTCAGGCAACCTGGGTTGGGCAGACTAGGCTTCTGAGGAAGATGTTTCTTGAAACGGTGTTGTTTCTGGCCTTTTTCCCAATTGCCTACTGATCTCTTGTAAAAGAGATCCTTGTTGCTACATTTCAGCCACCATTCTCTACAGGGAGGAACGCAAATCTTCCATATTACTCTCCTGCTGTGCTATTCGTTCTTCTAGGACATCTACCCTATCTGACATCTTTGACATTCCTTCCCAAATCTCTTGTCCTCACTCGGATATGATAGGTCGGACCAATGATAGGATTTAGAGAAGTATGATAGTAAAAACAAAAAGTTCACTAGAATTCACAATCAATTCAAATAAAGCAATACAATCTGGGTGAGAAAACTCACCAGCCCCAAAGCCGAAGCTTGTTCTGAGAGAACTTCCCAGACCTTACACCCAAGACAAAGATTAACATGCATACCCTACTAATTGCTGGCTCTTGGTTTTTACCACTCCACACCAAAGCCACTACTTTAAAACATAACTGCCACACACACACATACATAACTGCCACACTTACAACATAAAGAAATAACTGCTTAACCTAACATAACATAACATAATTCCAGAAAATCAAGCTTGGTCAAGTTTCTGATCAGATTTCTTATTTCTTCTGGAATAGACAAGCCAAGGTTTTGGCTTGTCGCCCCTATGAACCAAGTATTGGTTCCTATCAAACCCCAACAAGAAGTGGTTCCAAGATTATAAGGATCTTAATGGAGGTAAGGTTCTTCTTGGAAACAATAAAGCTTTTAAGGTAAATATGATTGGATCAATAATGTTGAAGCTCACTAATAGCATGGAGAAGACCCTGCACAATGTTAGGTTTGTTCCTAAATTAAAAAAGAATTTGATTTCTTGGGGAATGCTAAATAATATGGAATATAGCTACAAGGCTAAGGGAGGTGTGCTTAAGGTGCTGAAAGGGTCCTTACTGTTCTTGAAAGGATCACTATAGAATGGCTTTTAACTGTTATAAGGCAAGGCCATTGTAGGAACAGAGTAGTAGCAGAGAAGCTATAACTATCAAAGTCCTAGTTATGACATAGGAGGATGGCTCACATTGGAGATAAGGGCTTGAAGGAGATCAGAAAACAAGGCCTTATTGAAGCAGATGAGGTCACTTACTTGGAGTTCTATGAGCATTGCATTTATGATAAGTCTAGTAGAATCTAGTTCTCAAAGGGAATTCATTCAACCAAGGCTGTACTTGATTATGTTCACTCTTATTTTTGGAAGCTAACAATGGTAAGAGTCACACAAGTGCTAGATACTTTCTATCAATAATTGATGGCTACTTAAGAAAGTTGTGGGTGTAGAAAAAGAAGAGTGAGGGATTCAAAAAATTCAAGGAGTGGAAGTTGCTGGCAAAAAACTAAGGATGTTGAGAACTAATAATAGATTGAAGTTCTGCATTGATGAATTCAATCACACAATTGCAAAAATTCCTCAATAAAATGAGTTTACAACGAGGATGAACAAGACAATTCTTATAAGGGTGAGGTGCCTCCTATCTCATGCTAGCCTCCTTAAGGCATTCTAGACAGAGGCAATAACAATAGTAGCTGTGATTTAGAGATCAAAATTTGCATAAAGTAATTAATGACAATAGAGCTAATGGAGAGGATTTGAGGCCATATGTTTAACTGTAATGCTATTGAGGCATTAGGTGAACCTACTACTCACGTAATTGGAGTGTATGGCTCAAATGATGAAATTAAAGACACTCTATTTTAGAGAGTTTGTAAAGTAGTTGATAAAGACAAATTTCTTGACATGGTTCTTACTGCAAATGTGGTAGTGAAAACCAGATGTAAAAAACATTCTAGAGGAGATTATAGACCAAGTTAGGTTCAAATTTAATGAGACATCTAAGGGTTAAAAAGCTACTAAGCTATTTAATAATATAAAAAATGAGCAAAAAATCTTTATTATACTTTCTAAACTCTACAAGGGGCTTAATTTAGATAAGGTTGGAATCCCTTTTGTAGCTGATCACAAAGGCTACAAGATATTGCTCTTCTCTACAAGTGAAGAAGTTTTGTCCAATTGGATTTTTTTTTTATTGTTGAATGGCTTTTTCAAAAAGGCCATTGATATTTTTCAAATTTTTGTTAGAAATATTTGGCAATGCACTCACCTTTGCCACATGGCTTAATAATAGATTTGACGTGAGATGTAGGTCTTTCAGAAACTGTCATAAAATCCACCATCGCGACTGTTTTAATGACGGTTTTGGAAAACCATTATAGTGACACAACTTAATGACAATTAGTAAACTGTTGTTAAGCCAATGCAAATTGCCATTATACCATTTTTTATTTTAATTTTTAAATATTTTGTATTAATTTTTTTTCCAAATTTTCTCTTCTCTTATTTTTTTTTTTTGTATAAAAAATCTTGCTATAAGATTTCCTTTGCTAAAGTTCCAAGCAAACTCAAATGCAAAATTCTGAAACTTTATTGCTATTGCAAACATAGGAAGAATTCAGATATAAACAAAAATCACAACAAGAAATGAACAAAAACAAAATGTAGAAATACACTAAAATGTAGAAAAGGAACTTACAGGTTCACAGGGAAGAGATTAGTAGAAGTGAAGCATCTCGGTGGAGAAAAGACAACGAAAGAAGAAGCAGCAGCTCAATCAAAGGAGAAGCAAGAAGCCTAAGGGAGAACATAGAGAAAGAAATAGAAGAGGAGAACGATGAAAGAAAGAAAAAGGGAGTTTGCATGGTGGAATTGGGAAATAACAACAACTTTTAAAAATCGTCATTAAATTGTCAGTGATTTAGCAATGTTTTTTTTAACAACTGTCTCTAAATAGTGTCAGTTGGTTTAGCGATGAAATTTTAGCAATGGTTAGCAAAACTATACTGAAACATAAAACAACGACGGCAGGTTTTAGAAAATACTAAATAACATTTTTAGCGATGGTTTAGAAATCGTCGCTAAATTGTTGTAACATCGCTAAATTGTGACAATTTTTAAAAAAGGTTGCTAAAAGATGATGGCTTCTAAAAACAATTATTATTTAGCAACGATATAGTTTTCTAAAAATCATCATCATTGTTTTATGTTTTAGTAATGATTTTACTAATTGTTGCTAAAATTCCATTGCTAAACCACTAGTTTTTTGTAGTGTTACTACATGGCCCAAAAATGGTGGGAATGTGAGCGGTGCATTGGTCCTCATTACCATGGGCACCATAGAAGCCACCTTACAAAATTTTAAGTGGTATTTAATTATTTTGTGGACATCTTCATAGTAATATGTGGGACACTCGGTATCAAATAACATGTTACATTTGCCTGTGGAGAAACATCATAACAATAGGAACACAGACACAAAGTAAGCTTTTCAAAATAACTATATGTTATGTTTTACACGAATTTGGAAGAATCCAACTTCACTAACCAATTGAACTAGAAAACTAGCGGACTGACTAGTCACCAATTACAACTTCTAAGGTTGTATAACCGTAAGTTTTTTTTTTGGGTACAATGTATAATCATAAGTTAACCGATACATCAAGGATTTCTTATTAATCTTAAACTGCAAAACATTTATATGTAAATCATAATAATATAAATAGTTTTTAAAACATATTTTTTATGAATAAATATTTGTAAAACTTAATTAATAAAATCCATCAATTGTAAATCCACTAAATTTATTTAAGAAATTTATTAATAATACAATTTGACTATTGTCCGCTTGATTATTTATTTATCCAATTGTTATATGTATAGGTCTATAACATAATATGATATCTTTCATATATTATATAAATATAAAAAATTATATCTTTTAAGATTGGTTCGGCTGCAATTTGACCATGATTAGACTATTAATTATAAAGCATTCACTACAATAAAAAATATATTTAGTTGTAGTTTTTTATTGCCGTAAACATTTGGCAGCAGTTTTAGAATCACATTAACTTTCTTCGCCACAAGCAAAATAGTTGCAGTTTTTTAATTGCTGGAATAACTACTGATAATGTCTAAATAACTGCAGTGGTAACTGCCTCCTAAATGTTAAAAAAATTATTTAAAAATGATTTAAAAGAATTAACAGTAGTTTTGGCACTCTAAAAAATTATTCCAAATACTAAAACAATTACACAATTAGAATCTAAATAAAATTATTAATAAAATCTTAAATTAGATCTATTAATCTTGAATAAGGGCACCAATTTAGATATCAACTTGAAGCTTGCTACCACTATCACAAAAAAAATTATTTTTTATTAAATGAGGTCGGTTTTATAGATCAAAAAATGCTAAAGTAATTTAAAAAATATTAGGCTTTCAAAATTTCATCTCAAAAGCATATATGAATCTCAACTTTTTAAGCTAGAAAACATGACGTACAGCCCATATGTTATGTTTATACTAATCTTTTAAGATTATTTTACACACAAAATTGTAATCTCAACTTTGAGAACACATAAAAGAGAACAAAATTAGCTTGGCTTCACTAAACAAATTCCCTATGCAAGATAATTGAAATTTCTACACCACGTATCTTACCTGATTAACAAAAAACAAGACCACACAGAAATGAAAGGTCAACCTTTACTCTCTATTGTACGTATCCAATCCAATAAGGAATTGAAAAATTCAATCGCCAACAATTACCTCTTAGCAATGAAAATCGCTAGCTTTAATATTACAATTATGATTCCACTTGAATGCATCACAGAAAACGTACAGATAATAAGCGTAGAGTAGAACTGTCAAAGGAAGCCAACCTGGTTCACCAAGAGTTGAGTTTTTTGTTAGTCAAGGCGGGTTACCTTGATTTTAAATGGGTCAACTATGTGTCAACCCAGTTCACTTCCGATGAGTTGTTGGGTTATATGCGCAACCCACCAAAATATTATAAAAGAAAAAAATTGATATTTAGAATAATATTAATTCAGTTTATGCATTAATTCAAAAATTTATAATCTAACAAACAAAAGAATGAAGTAAATGAGCCACTTGAAATAATGCTATGATTCCACACCTAATGGTTAATATTTTAGATAATCAAAGTGCCTTCGCTCTTAACTGCTAGATTATTCATAACGTTCTGATTTCTTATGAGCTTTACTATGCTCCAAAAAACAAAAGGTCTAAGAAAAGAGGGCTACATGCAAGTTAAGGATAGGGTTGAGTAAACAGTAGTTGCAGAAGATGCTTCATCTGATACATAAATGGCTCACTAAAATTGGGAACATAGTTCTATACCTAAAAAATGTCTTACAGAATCAAATAAGTATTTGATTCATTGTCGATAGATTAAAATTTAAGCAAACAAAAATTTAAAAAACTATCAGTTGTCCATTTAAATTAATTTTTTTAAAGTAAATTAAGTACAGGTGACAACTTTTTATATATCTACTTGTGTCAATTTTGAATCTATCGGCGATAAACGAAATAAGTTTTCTATAGAACTTTAAGTGGTATTTGATTAGCTTGCTGGCATCTTCACACTAATATATAGGAAGGTTTATATCAGATACTATTATACATTTGGCCAACGAGAAAACACCAAAACAATAGGAAGACAGATACAAAATAAGCTTTTCAAAACAGAAACTTGCGAATCTCAATATAAGCCTCAAGTTTTCTTAAATGGAGGGCATCACACCATGAAATTCTTCTGAGTAAGCATCTGGTTTGACAAAACCTCTTCACTTGTAGAAGTGAGCAGTATCTTGCAGCCTGTATGATCTGTACCAAAAGGGATTCCTACCTTACCCAATTCAAGTCCCTTGTAGAGGTTGCACAGTACAATAAGAATTTTCTGCTCATTTTTTATCTTATCACGCAATTCACTCGCTCTTCCACCCTTGGACTTCTCTTGAAAGTTGAATCCCAATTGGCCTGCAATTTCTTCTTGAATCTTTTTCACGACTGGCTTCTTTGTTACAGTTGCTATCAGAACCACATCAAATAGCTTGTCTCTGTAAATTCTTCTCAAAACTCTCTGAAGCAGAGTGTCTTTGATTTCACCATTTGAACCATAAACTCCAATTATGCAAGTATTAAGATCCCCTAATGCCTCCATAACATTATCTAGGACTGGCTTTCTCCATTCTAAAGCTTCAAAAGCATTGGAATTGTACGTCCCTCCACAGGCAATCACAACTTCTGGCGGCTTGTCAATGAATGTTTCGGTTGAAAGGAGATAATGACGAAGATGATGCCAAACTGCAGCAAAGCCCACAACTGAGTACTCTCTAATAATTCTGGGAGTTGCTAGAAAAGCCACCATTTCCTGAAGTAAAAATTAAAACATCAAAGAATCTGCTATTAGATATGCAAATCGAAGCACAAAATGGAGATACAGAAACAGAGGAGTACCTTTCGTAACGGATATCAATAAACAGACCGAAGGTTTTTTGTTTTGGAATAGATGGCGTCTATCTTTGGGTATCCTATTCAATTTATAATATGAGCACCGGAAATCAGTAGCTAGTTTCATCGGGAGCGAGGTATAAGAGAAAGTACTCAGGAATATGCAGGCAAGAAAGATCCCAGAAGTTGGCATGCAGCTTCGTGATTATACTTCTATACTAAAGTGACAAAAAGCGAAGGAAAGATAACTGATGTGGCAACACTTATTTTACTAGAGAGAGAATTCAAGGTTATAGTTTGCGAATTTTAGGGCAAATTACACATTATTGGTTAAAAATTAGTTTGCCCCAGATTCAGAGTGTGTTATTTAGTTCTTGTAATTTTTTTGTTACCAAATAGGTAAATGTTATGTTTTACATTTAAATTTTAAAAGAATTAATAATGTCAATGTTAAATAATGAATTGTCTAAAGTGACAAAAAGCGAACCAAAGATAACTGATGTTGCAGCACTTACTTTAATAGTGACAGAACTCAAGGTATACTTTTGCGAATTTTCTTATTTCTATTACCGACCATCATTTTAATTAGAGTAAATTACACTTTGTTGGTCAAAAATTAACCTCGAATTCAAAGTGTGTCATCTAGTTCTTGTAATTTGCTATAATCAATACTAGAATTCCGACAATATATGTTATAATCAAAACTCAAATACAAATTATTTTTCGTTCACACAAAAATAATGAATTTTGTCATCTGTGACCTCAAATATAATATTAATACAAAGTTAAAAAAATGATTTTTAATTTATTTTCTTATTATAATCATAACAATAACATGAATAATATCATCTGATTTACCATCAAATTTGAGTTTAAGTAATGACATTATTCATATCATTATCATGATTATATCCTTTGGTTGTTATATTTATAGTCACAAAAAGATTTTAGTACGATAAAATTTATCAATTCTAGGTGAACTAAAGAAAATTTTGTATTCGACTTTTGGTTATGACATTTTTGTCACAATTCAAGTATATATCCAAAAATAAAATCACTTTAGTGGCAATAAAAAATTTGTCGCAGAAAGGATTTTCAATGACCAAAAAAAAAATATCTTCATAGGCTTATGAGAAAAAAAAAAGATTGACTAATTTAGTCTAAAAAAATCATAGGCTTATGAAAATATTAAAGACTAAAAGGTCAACTCGCAAACATGACCTATTATACCTTTTATCTTTTTTTTTTTATGATTCTTAATATTGAGTAAGACCTATCAATGAAAGAAAGTGTTCTGGTACAAACTATCGAAAAAGTATTTAAAATAACTTCTTCTACGTTACAGAAACATGGTATATTAATGTGGAATCCAGCAATAAAGCAAAAACATTATGAAATTTTGTTGGCTATATGCTTAGTTATATATTGTCCAAGAAGAGACGTATAATTTCTATTTTTTTTAATTTGATAGTATCATATTATCTTTAAATTTTTGGAAGATAAATTAATAATAGATATCATATAAATTGTTTTATTTCTATACTCTATTTTTTTTATCTTACGATATGCATTTTATGGTTGAAAAAATACTACATAAAGTATCAAAATATAATGTTAATTTTTTGAAAAAAAAAATACACCCCCCGCTGCGCTATCTCAGCCCACCTCAACCCAACGATTGGGATAGAAGAACTTGTTATAAACGTCAGTTACTGATATGTCATCCTACTCAATCTCATTTACAATGTGGGATCAAGCTTCATGGAGATCAAGCTAACATTTGAAAACTGAAGCTGCTAGCTTAATAGATTTTTAACAGTGAAATTCTTTATTGTTTTAGAATTTACATTATTAATTCTTTCAAAATTTGAATATAAAATTAATGTTTTAAAAATTATACTGGTTATTGAACTGACGAAGAAAATGATTTATAATTTATTGATCTAATCAGGTTCAAAGCGATAATAAAATATATAAATTTTCTGTGTTCATATAATATATAAAAGATTTGAATCAAAATATATAAAAGATAATATATAATATTATATATAAAAATTAGATAAATAAATAATTTAGTGGACAATAATCAAATTGTAAAATTAATAAAATAAAATAAATAAATTTATTAGATTTTCTATTGGTGAATTTTATTAATTATTTTTACAAATATTTATTGATAAAATTTTTTTGGTAAAACTATTTATTGTTTATGCTTTACTTATAAACCGTTTTGCTGTTTAAGATTAATAAGAACTCCTTGCCATGTTCGTTAACTTGTGGTTATACAACCTTGGAAGTTGTATCTGGTGACTAGGCGTTGAATTGGTAAGTCTCCAATTCTTCCTAGTGTAAAGCATTACATATAGTTATTTTGGTAATAAAAAAAATAAAAAGAACGAAATGACAAACTTCGAATTACATGGACAAACTAATTTTTAACCAATGAAGTGTAATTTACCCCAATGAAAATAATTGGTGGTATCAGAAAAGAAAATTCGCAAAGTATGACCTTAAATTCTCCCAATACTAAAGTAATTGCTGCAACATGAGTTATCCTCCTTGGCTTTTTGTTACTTCAGTATAGAAGTGTAAACACGAAATTGCATGACAACTTCTGGGTATCTTTCTCGCTTTCACACTCCACGTAGTTTCTTTTCTACTTCGCTCCCGAGGAAACTATTTGCTGATTTTCGTTGCTAAAATTATAAATTGAATTGGATTCCTAGAAATAGAGGCCATCTATTCCACACCTCTCTATCTTGAAATTAAGAGCCAACAGTCAACGATTTCAAACAGTATTTGAACTTGGGGGAAAGCAAGGCTTTGGTTAGCTGGCATATTTGCTGAATGCTCATCAATTTATACCTTCTTCAATTCTACTTCACCACCTGCCACAATTATTCGAATGATGAAGAACCTAACATCAATGTGCTTAGTCCTTTCATGGTACTTTTGATTCCTAACCAAGTACACAGGACTTTGGCTATCACGGTGAACTGCTGCTGTTACTTGTATTATTAATCTAAATGTCATCTCTTTCATCCACCTAGCCTCCTTGATAGCTCTTGTTAGTGCTATAAATTCGATCTCCATGGTTGATAATGACACTAAAAGCTGCAGCCTTGAGCACACTACATTGCCCAAAATCTTGAACTCATAACCAGTGAGTGATCTCCTGCTGTCATTGCATCGTGCATAGCTAGAATCTATATATCCTTCAACCAAGGTTTCCTATTTATCGGTCCTTTTGTACAACAATCCAAACCCTGTAGTCCCTCTTAAGTACCTTAACACCCGCTTAGCTGCACACCAGTGAGTTTTACTATGATTTCCCATGTATCTGCTTACAATACTAGCAAAATAGGCCCAATCTGGTCTTGTATAAAATATCACAAGGGAAACAAAACAATTGCTTTAAATCAAACTACACCAGATAAAAGTGTAATTTACGCTTAATGAAAATAATTGGTAGTAAGAGAATAAAGAAAGTTTGCAAACTATACCAAACTGCAAAGATGTATCTCACTGATAAAGTATAGGTACTTTTAAATTTAACTCTAAATGTTGGAAATCTAAAACTAATGAAAACTCTAAATTTAACTCCAATTTTTAATCAATTTTGACTGGTTTCTGTCCAGTTCACCAGTGTTTTTGACAAATTTTGGAGGTTTAACTAGACTGATAAATGGATTAATTTTCAATTTTTAAATCTAACCAGCCACTTAAGCCAAATTTTGACAATATTGGGTATCATGTACTCCCAGTGTCCCCGCCATTATCATTTTCACTATATACCACCATCACCACTGTCATTACTCTACCACCGCTATCTATCACCACTATCATATCACTACCATCACAACCTTGCCAGTACCACTGTTGTTGCCACTACTATTACCATCCACCATCATCGTGGACAAGGCTTTAACTTATACAATGAGCTAAAAAGAGCTTAATACATTTTTAATTTGGTTAATTAATTTAAAAATATATAAATTTCAAGTAATTTATTCATACAATTATTTTGTCAAAATAAAGCACTTCAAATGCTTCACTTTTTGATACAATTTGAAAAAAGAATTCAATTCCTTCTTATTGGTTGAATTTGAACCATATTAAATCAGATTCGGCTCTCAACTTCAAGTCAGGCTTCGACATTGAACTTAAGTCTAAAGAGTTGGATCTTGACCCTTAAAATTGACCCAAACCTGGACTCGGCCTTGGTATGCATACAAACACCAAACAGTTCATCGAAGATAGACTTGTCTTTAGGTAAAAAAAAAAAAAATCTAAGATAGAGGAAAGCCAAACTTTAACAAATGTGAGGAGAAGGGACAACCTTTAGAGAATTTGACAAACAAACTAAAAGTAAGGGATATACAATTATCATAAAAATGTATATATAAAATAATACAAATAAATTTATCTTAATTTTGCCAGTTCTGTTTAAATCTTTATATATTTAATTATTTTTATTAAAGAAAATACAATTATTTCTGAAATTGTTTACGTATGATCCTATAGTAACTTGACACTTAATAGTGGTGGCCCCACAAAGCGAAGATAGAAACCAATAATCGTCTAGAAAAAAAGTACTTTCAATAAAGCTTGTCTTAGAAACAGCCAAGTGATGGAGAGCACAGCCTCTTTTTATCTTTTAGTTATTTAGTGAATAAAACAATTTCCCAGTCTATTAATTTAAAACCCATTTATACATATAACACTTTCATGGACTAAAGGCCCACACGCAAACATAACAATTTATGCTTTTTATCCCTTTTATATATAAATATATATATGACTTAATATTGACTAAAACCTGTAAAAGGTTCACACGCAAACATAATTTTTTTGACTTCATCTTTAGATCCAAATTACAATATGAGTGAGTGCGCGCGCGCGCGTCTCTCTCTCTCTCTCTCTCTCTCTCTCTCTCTCTATATATATATATATATATATATATATATATATATAAAATTTGTATTTTGTTTAATTTGATCGTATCATTTATTTTTATTAGAATTTTTTAATTGACACAATGAGATTAAGTTAACATTAAAATTGTTACAAGTAAAATAGACTCTTAATAATGTAATTATTCAATATTTTAACATTTAAAATTTAAATGGAAAGCATAACATATAGCTTTTTGGTTACAAAACAAATTACAAGAACTAAATGACACGCTTTGAATTAGAGGAAAACTAAATTTGAACCATTAAAGTGTAATTTACCCTAATTAAAGTGATTGGTGATAATAGAAATATGAAAATTCGCTAGCTGTAACCTGGAAGTCTCTCACTAGTAAAGTAAGTACTGCAACATCAGTTATCTACCTTGACTTTTTGTCACTTTAGTATAGAAGTGTAATCACGAAACTGCATGACAGCTTCTGGGATCTTTCTTGCCTCCATATTCCTAATTAGCTTCTCTTTTACTCGCTCCTGAGGAAACTAGGTACTGATTTCCGGTGCTAATATTATAAATTGAATTGGATACCCAAAAATAGAGGCCATCTATTCCAAGACAAAACCCCTCTGGTCCGTTCATTGATATCCCTTACGAAAGGTACTCCTCTGTTGCTATATCTCCATTTTGTTCTTCAATTTGTGTATCTAATAGCAGATCCTTCGATGTTTTAATTTTTACATCAGCAAATGGGGGCTTTTCTTGCCATTCCCAGAATTATCAGAGAGTACTCAGTTGCGGGCTTTGCAGCATTTTGGCATCATCTTCGTCATCATCTCCTTTTCACCAAAACGCTCATAGACAAGCCACCAATATATGGGGAAGCCCAAGGGATGGCGTACAATTCCAATGCTTTTGACACTTTAGAATGGAGAAAACCAGTCCTAGATAATGGCTGGGAACTCCAAGGGAGTGCGTACAATTCCAATGCTTTTGACGCTTTACAATGGAGAGGTTCAGTCCAAGGGATGGCACACAATTCCAATGCTTTTGACGCTTTACAATGGAGAAGTCCACTCCTAGATAATGTTATGGAAGCATTAGGTGATCCTAATACTCACATAATTGGAGTTTATGGCTCAAATGATGAAATGAAAGACACTCTACTTGAGAGAGTTTGGAGAAGAATTAACAGAGACAAGATATTTGATGTGGTTTTGATAGCAACTGTAACAAAGAAGCCAGCTGTGAAAAAAATTCAAGAAGAAATTGCATGCCAATTGGGATTCAACTTTCAAGAGAAGTCTGAGGGTAGAAGAGCAAGTGAATTGCGTGATAAGATAAAAAATGAGCAGAAAATTCTTATTGTACTGTGCAACCTCTGCAAGGGACTTGAATTGGATAAGGTAGGAATCCCATTTGGTACAGATCACACGGGCTGCAAGATATTGCTCACTTCTGCAAGTGAAGACGTTTTATCAAACCAAATGCATACTCAGAAGACTATCATGGTCTGATAGAAAAGGCTTATGTTGAGATTCGCAAGTTTCTGTTTTGAAAAGCTCACTTTGTGTCCGTATTACTATTGTTATCACACACACACACACATATGTATATGTATATGTGTATATATATATATATATATATATATATATATATATATATATATATATATACATATATATGTGTGTGTGTGTGTGTATGTATGTATGTATTATCCCAAATTATTAAGTCTAATTTATATATTATATGTTATATAATATTATGAACTTAGCTAATCCAAACAAATGGAATAAAATAATTTTCGACACCTTGCTTCTTATCTTAGTTCTTCTAATGGAGGGCTTATTGTATGCTCTTTCTTATATTGTCTCCATTCAAAATATAAGAAGATTTAAATGTTATTTTAATGTTTATGTAATTATTTTTATTATAATTTAAATAAAAATATCACTAGGGGAAACAAAACAATTGCTTTAAATCAAACCACGCCAGATTAAAGTGTAATAAGAGAACAAGAATTTTCGCAAAGTATTACTAAGAAACTGCTTGAGTGAATATTACCGTAAAAAAAAAAAAACAATTTGATGGCGTTAGGTATAAAGGTTCCAAATGTGTTAAAATTAGTCCAGTCGTTTTCTGGTTAAAAAGAGGAGCTCCTCAGGCATGTTCTATGATACAGAAATTTAGAGAGCCAGCTCGAATTTCCACTTTCAAAATCATGATTAAAAAAAAAAGGCTGAATGCTTCTAGAGTTCAGACGGTTTTCTCCAATTTCCGATTTCAAAGTTCTGCCCTTTTTTTGACACCAAAAAACTCCAAAATTCATATCATAATCTCCTAATTCTTGGAAAAATTGTTGTATTTTAATAATTATTTATGGATTAGTATTAATTAATTATAAAAATTGTTTATTGAATTATTATATAATATCAATTAAAAAATAAGATAAAATATATTTTCTCACCCTGATGTTTTGGAGCAATTACAACTTTCACCTTTTTCTTTTAATTGTAGCAATGTCGACCTTGTTGTTTGTTTTTATTGTATTTTACCCTCCATTGTCTAATTTTACTGTTAATATTAACATTTGGAGGTGTGAAATTATTGAACTGCCCTTATAATTTATTTTTTATAAAACTCATTCTGCTTCTTCACCTTCGTACCATTGCCGGTGGTGCTTTCACATTCAATTCCATTAAAGCGTCTTCAAAACATGATTTTGAGTGGAAACCCATTTCTAAAACCTGCAACTAAATCTGCAAAACCAGAAGCATGGTTTTTTCATATTTGACTGCTCCAACACCCATCTTCAATGAAGCAACAGAGACTAACCTATCATTGGTTTTCAATACAACAACCCGAAGCCATCATTATATATAAATAAATGAGACAAAAGTTCTCATTTTACTCGCATACAAACAAGTAGGGAAAGAGAAACAAGAAAAATCTTCTTAATATATATATATATATATATATATATATATATATATATATATATATATCACCCTCTTCCTAAAAACAATTGTATAATTCCTCATTCTTTCTCTCACTCTAGATTTTCTCCAAGAACTACCAAGAAAACCAAAAAAATGGCAAGACCCATCAGTATTTGTTTACAGTATCTCATGTTCTTCATACTTTACAGCAACAACAGTATTAACAAGGTAACTAATTTTCATGTTACTTTGTGCATTTTGTTTGCTTACTTAGAAATTTCGGGAAAGAAAGGAATGGGTAGATAGCTTGAGTTTTTTTGGGCTTATATTAAACGATTTTTTATCTTCAGCTCATCACCAACCTATGCTGGACAATTCCTCTATGATAATCCTCGTAGTGGTGTTGTAAGGCTATTACTGAATTCATTAAATTATTAATCATGTAAATTGTTTCTTCTCTCTTTACGTTTTATATCCATCCTCTGTTTTCCTGTGTTATCACTTTTTGCACTCTGTTTCTTTTGTATTTTCCGAATCTATATCCTAAAATATTTTTTCTTATCGATGCTGGTCCTCAATGGAGTTTTCTTGCTTACCATACTTCGCCTTGGTGCAAGTCAGAGATCTCAAAACCTAATGTCAGCAAGGAAAACAGGGAAAGTAAAGTAAAGAAGGAAAATAATTCAACTGAACCAGAGGAAACAAATTTTCTTGAGTATGTTCATCAATGGTTCGCCCTCCATTCCAAAATAAAACTGAATTCATAAATGAGTTTCCACTCAAATTCATGTTTTGGAGAGACTTTCATGGAATGGAATGTGAAAACACGACTAGAAGTGATACACGAAGGGTACAACGGTGAAGAAGCAAAATGGGTTTTATAAAAAATAAATTATAAGGGCAGTTCAGTAATTTCACATCTCCAAATGTTAATATTGACGGTGAAATTAGACAATAGAGGGTAAAATGAAACGAAAACAAACAACAGGGTGGACATTGCTACAATTAAAAAAAAAAGGTGAAAGTTGCAATTGCTCTAAAACATCAGGGTAGGAAAATGCATTTTACCCTAAAAAATAATGTTACATTATGTTATTTGCACCAATTTAATAGATTTGTATGAACTTTGTAAATGGATTGTCTATGATAGGGGAGACCATCCATTTATGGCCCACACAAGAAGTGCCTACTCTCATTTGATACATCATCTCTTATTGCTCCATTAGATAGAAAGTCAGTTTTACGTATTAGACTACAAACACCACTTTACAGGAGAACATGAATATCTCAATAGTGCTAGGTACACAAATTTTTACCAAATTTCTCCATATATTTGTCTAAGAACATGCTATAATACGCATCTCCACATGAATTTTGAACCGAGTAAACCCTAATTTTTCCAACAATTGGTATCAAAGCCCGATTAGATTACTTATTATGGTTGTTCATGTATTTATGTATATCTATATTTCCTTTCACACAATTAATTAAATGCATAAACCCTAATTTTATGTTGGCTTTGATTTTAATATATATTAGACAAATTAGTTTAGGGTTTTTGTTTATTTGATGTTAGATTAACAATCTATGTCCTTAATCAAGGAAGAAACCCATGAAAATTGCATGAAATTAGACCTATTTTTCATGAATTTAACACCATTTTGGATATTTTATTTTCTCCCATAAAACCCAAAATTGATAGAGGGATTATGATATATATGATCTCATGATTGTAATATATTAAAATCATGCTTCCACACTACGTAAAACCTGATGAAACAGGACATCAATAGGGACATTTTTTCATTTGTCTTCGTGGCTCTCGATCTTGGTTTTGGCTCAATAAAATGCAAATTTGATTTGGGGTTATGTTTTATCATGATTATCCGGCCAACATACATGAAAATCACATGTTCTTATTGATTAAAACATGAGAAAACTGAATCGGGTACACTTGTGGGTCAAACGACCCATTTACAGGCATTTGGGTAAGGAAGATGACTTCCCGGATGTGTGGGCTACTCGCAGGGCCACGGACGGGTATCAAATTTTCTAGTTTTTTGTGCCAAAATTTTTTATTTTTTATTTATATATTTTATGAAATATTTTATTTTCATTATATATTTTATTTTGATTGTATAGAAAATAATTTAGTATTTTAGTTGCTATACTCTTGGCTTTTTTAGACCCAAAATTTTTCTTATATTTTATTTTTATTTTTGTGGCATATATATTCCAGGTACTCTCTCTATTACTTTATTTTGGTCACATAATAAAAATTTGAATATTAATATAGGGTTAAAACAAAATATTTTGCATTAAATTGACGTATTTTGTAGATTATGCAATAATGTACTATTGTATACTAGCAACTATGTTATTGTTTTGTATAATTATGAAATTGCCTATCGTGAGTATAATTATACAAAACTTTATGGAATCAAATAATTTAAATTCTTTTTAGAAGTTATATAAATTTCTATATATATATTTGCATTAATGATAATTATATCATATCGGTATACTGTTATTAATGTGATCTGTTATTAATCTAATGTATTATTTATTGTGAACTTATATCAATTATGTTTTGAGTACCCTATCGGTGTTAGAATTTTTGTGACAGAAGATCATATACATTGCATACTTATATTTTTTACTTGTTATGATTCGGGACCCTTAGACAGGATCATGATAAATAAGAAATTTAGTTAACAGGCATGTTGGGCTATGCATAAGGAATCATTTATTTTTCGTTGCATGATAATATTATTTTACATGCATATTAAATGTTTTCTTGTTAAATTTGGTGCCAGCTTCATTGCTTATACAATTGACTTCGGTCAAAACTCTGAATAAGATCAATTATGAGGATTGGAAATAGTCTCTGGATCTATATTTGGCTATCACAAATATGGACCTAACCTTGAGGGAGCAAGGGCCACTTCCTCTGATTGATCTATGTATAGCTGCTGATAAGAATTCTCGAGAAAAATGGTAACACTTAAACATGATGTGCCTTATGGTTATGAAATATACCATGGAGAAATAGATTAGACATAGCATTCCAAAGATTGACAATGCTGTACTTTTTTTGAAATCCGTGGGTGAGAAGTTTAAGAAATTTGATAAAGGACAAAAGGGTTAAATTCTCTCTCTAATTGAGAAGACCAAGTACGATGGTGTGAGTGGAGTGTGTGAACACATTATGAAGCTGGTGTATTATTACAACAAGCAGAAATATCTAAAGGTTGAACTTGGTGAGAGTTATCTTATCTGAAAAGCCTTAGAGTCACTTCCACCCCAATTTGATGTTTTTAAGACATCTTATAACACTTAGAAAGATGAGTGGGCTGTTAATGAGATGATTGCCATTGTTTCTCAAGAGGATAAGCCTATGAAAAGGGAAAAGCCTTACAATATTAATTTTGCTACATCTAGTTCTAGTAGTGAAGCCAATAAGGGTGGTGAAGGTAAATCTCATTCTCATTTTGACAAAAGAAAAAGAGGAAAGTTAGTACAATTATTAGAGATTAAGAAGAAGTCTAAGAATAAATTTGTAATAACCCTCAACTAATAAAACCTTTGAAGGTTAAGTACAAATCATTTGCAACAAAGAAAGTTAAGAACAATGTAAAATTTTAAAGCGTTTTTGACTCTTTCTCTGGCCTATCTTCACTCATATAAGAATAAATCTCTCATATGAAATCCCAATTAAGTGATTCCAAGTTCTGTTGAAAGATAAGACATATATCTACAACTTTGATGTTGGGCACTTTTTCTAATTCCGTGAATATTATAGTGATAAAAGGCAAAAATCAAAGCACAGTGTGGTCTGGACCTTTGCTCACTATTTTATACATAACTCTCTCATATGAACTCCAAATTAGGTGTTTCAAGTGGCTATGGAAAGCACAGTGTGGTCTGGACCTTTTGCTCACTGTAGCCACGAAACACGGCCGTGCTCCAGGACACGGCGAGGCCGTGCTTCTGGCTGTTTTTTTCGGTATTTTTGCAGCATTCCCTCCCTTCTCCCTCATTCTGACACTCTGCTTTCCTCTCTCTCTCTAAAAATTTTCTCTGCCTTCTCTCTACGATATCTCACCATCCAGCCAACCAATTCGAGCTACCACGGTACCATTAGACTCGTGGCAACGAGTACTTCAAAACCCACCGATCAGTTTCGCCGGAAAATCGCCGGAAAGTCGCCGGAAAATCGTGTGAACAGTAACCTCCAAGGTAAAATTCCGTCTAATCTCGTTTTAGGTTTCGTTTTTACCGAATTTCTTTCCATAGATAGTCTTAGAATTAGTTTATATGCTAGAATATAGGTTTTTTTAGGTTTCGGCGTAAATAGTGTTTCCGGCGAGTGAATAGTGTTTTCCGCCATGGATAGTGACGTTTAGAGTTTTCCAATTCTCATGTTATGTCTATATTTTCTAGGTTGTTGAACCATCACGAGGTGAAATTCTCGTTGTTGGACTTCTAGTACGGTGAGTGGGTTTTTCATACTATAGCGCATTTTTTTTACAAATTCAGTTTAGAACTCTTTCATATGATTTTAACTAGTTGGAATGTATGCTAAATTGTTTTACCGCTTTGAAAACCAATATATTCCAACCATGTTAGAAATTGTAAATTTCAATCCTAGTTGAACCCTAGGTATGCAGGGCAAGCATCTAGACTAATAATTCTCCATTTGAGCTAGATTTATAGAAATGCGAACTTAGTCATAGAAATGAACTAAGTTAGCCATGAAATGATTTGATGCATGATAAGCATCTATGTAACGTCTACGGACGATCTATGTTTAAAAAGGGAAAGTTTATGATTATAAAGGTCTCCATGGGAAATCATGGATGAGATATATTTTAGAATGGAATTTTATGCACGAAAAGAGTTAGATGGAGAATTATAACTTTGTTGAAATGTTTTACTTTAAACTCTTTGAATGGCATTTTTTTTTTAAATATTTGCTATTGGAGGAATCCTTTTAGATCACTGTTAGCTAGCCGCAGGTAGTGCTAGCCCTGGTGCACCATGATCATGTTAAGGCTTCGGCCTAGGATATTGTGACGGGCATATGACTGCCTAAGACACAAAATTTAGGGTGGACTTATGTCTACGCCTACAGTGATTGCCATACCCATTGCTATGTGCTTGGAGAAATTTAGGGTGGACTTATGTCTACGCCTACAGTGATTACCTTACCCTTGCTGTGTGCTTGGGGTAGATGATAGATCTGTTAGGAAAGACCTCCAATAAACTAGTGCATTTTTCTTAAAGACTAAATATTTCTACAATACCTCATTCATCATTGTTATTGCATAAATATTTTCATTTATTACTTACCATGCATAATTGATTTGCTTACAGTTATTGATTTAATCATGTTTTTATCATTTGAACTGTTTAACATTCTTTCAATAAATTACGGTTAAATGTTTAATGTTTTCTATACCTTGATTTCAATTATTTAATTCATTGCGAAACACTCGTGCTTAGTTTTCCCTGTTTCTGTTATAGTATGATTTACCCATTCACTGAGATGTGGTAATCTCACCCTTCTTCTGTTTCCTCCCCACAGATAGTCAAAGAAACATTGATCCAGCTACAGCTCCATAGAAGGCTAAATATAGCATTGGTGAGCCCCAGTTTGGGCAAGACTCTGTTGTATTGGTTGTATAGTTTAAGTTTATGTCTAGTGTATCTCCATGAACTTACAGGCAGGATCCTCGCTTCTTGTGTTGTTTGGAAAATGGTTTTAAGTTTTATAACGATGTTTGTATTATGAGGCCATGGGCCAAGTTGAACCAATGATGTTGGATTCAGAAGATATATATATATATATATATATATATATATATATATATATATATATATATAGTATTTTCTTATATTGGATGTGGCGTATGTGGCCAGTTATATTTATTATGTACTCTGGATTGTGTGTTGAATGGTTGTGCATGCTATGTGTTAGGCTTACGGTTAGGGGGAAACCCTTATGCCGTGCCGGTCACGTGTTCCATCATTTGGGGCCGTGACAAAATTCTTCAAGGGAAACTGCAAATATTGTAAGAAATATGGTCATAAGTTGGAAGATTTCTATTTCCTTAAGAAGAAATGTGAAAAAGAAGATATTTAAAATTCTGAAGAAGATGAGTAAAGCGGAGTAAAAATATACAATGGATGATAGGGCTATAATATTAGTAGAATTTTTCTTTTGAATTTTCCTTCCGGACATACTTTATTGTTAAAAGATGCTATTAATGTACCTTCTGTGAGAAGGAATTTGATTTCTGTTTCAGTTTTAAGTAAATGTGGCTACACTTTTAAATTTGGCAATAAAAAAAACTTGTTATGCATTTTAACTCTATTTTAGTTGGTTCTGAAATTTTATGTGATGGGCTATATATACTGAATTTGAATAGTATGTCTATTAACTTTGTCAATGGAAATAAGTGCATTAGAGTTTATGAAAATTCCTCAATGATGTGGCATAAGTGTTTGGGACATATTTTAAAACCTCAAATTGAGAGGATGATCAAACAATGCATATTATATGATCTAGATTTTTCAAATTTGACACTTGTGTCGATTGTATTTAAGAAAGATGCTTCAGATCAATACATTTATCTGAAGATAAGTGGGAGTAACTTTATTATTCTTGTTATGTTGATAACATACTTCTTGCAAGTAACAGTTTTAAGCTTTTGAATGAGACAAAACAAATGTTGAATAATCACTTTGATATAAAAGACCTTGATGATGCTTTCTTTTTTTTAGGCATCCAAATTTATCATGATAGATATAATGATGTTTTTGAATTGTCTTAGAGAGGATATATTGTAAATAGAAAAAAAAACTTTAAGCCTTTTAACATGCAATCTTGATCCTCATGTATTGCACCCATTCAAAAGGATGTCAAGCTTTCGAAATCTCAATGTTCTCAAAATGAAGATGAGAGAGTTAAAATTGAAAATGTTTCATATGCTTCCGCTGTTGGCAGCATGATGTATGCTCAAGTTTGTATTCATCTTGATATTTCTTTTGCAGTTAATACTTTAGGGAGATACTTGAGCAATCTAGGTTTGAATCTTTGGAAGGCCATGAAAGGGTCATGAGGTACTTGCAAGGTACAAATGATTGTATGTTAACTTACAAGTAGTTTGATCAACTTGAAGATATTGGCTGTTCCAATTATGATTTTGCATGTTGCCTAGATGACAAAAACTCTACTTTCAGTTTTATCTTTGTGGTGACAAGATGAGCTCTTTTTTGGAAAAGTGTTAAATAGACACTTACAATTGCCTCAACTATGAAAGCAGAGTATGTCACTTGTTATGAGGCTACTTGTCAAGCCATGTGGTTAAGGAACTTGTTTTCTGAATTTTATATTGTTGAAAGTACATCCAGGCCACTTGTAATATATTATGACAATACTACTGCTATACACTTCTCTCAAAACAACATGAGTTCTATTTGCTTAAAGCACTTTGATATAAAATGCCTATTTGTTTGAGAGAAATTTTATAAATTTCAAACTCAAATTGAATCCATTGTTATAGAACATATGTTAGCAGATCTATTGACCAAAACCTATATGCTACAATTTTTTGAAATCTTCTAACTCATAGGTTTGCTCAAGTTTGTTGACATTTTGGGTCAGTAAGAGTCTGAATTTTATGTATTTATTTGTTTTCATTTGAGGTATGTACTAAATGACATGTCAATGATATCATCATACCTCTTATAGCATCATTGAAATGCTTAGACCATTTGTTTGAGTATTGTATATTTTATTATGCATTTCTCTATCCATAATTGTTTTATATGGAATATGGGGTTGTAGATGTGTATGACATTTTATCCCTGTTGGATATGATGTTCCACAATATTAAAAGCTTTATATTTCTTTTGAACTATTGGTCGACATGTGTTTTGATTATAATTGATACTTTATCATAGTTATGATAATCCTTTATTTCTAATAATTGACTAGTGCTATCCAAATGGGAGAATGTTATATTTTAATAATTATTTATGAATGAAAATTAATCAATTATTAAGAATTTTTTATTGGATTATTAAATAATATCAATTATGAAATATTGTTACATTATGTTATTTGAACCAATTTATGGATTTGTAAATAGGTTGTCTATGATGGGCTGGACCATCCATCTGTGACCTACATGAGAGGTCCTTACTCTCATCCAATATAACCTCTCTTGTTGCCCCATTAGACAGAGTCAGTTTTGCATATCAAATAAAGAGCAGTTACCCTTTATGAGTTCCCTCTATGAACACCACTTTACAGGAGAACATGGATCTCTTAATTGTGCTAGGTACACAAATTTCCACCAAATTTCTCCATATATTTGTCTAAGAACATGCGTAAACCATCCTGAACCATTAGTTACCGAAGTAGAAGAAAATAGGATGATGTACACTTCCTGTTGTGATTTTCTCAATGAATTCACACAAGGCACACATAAGCAGATTCTGCAAATGCTTCTTTATTCACACCTCTCTATCTTGAAATTAAGAGCCGACAGTCAATGATTCCAAATAGTATTTGAACTTGGGGGAAAGCAAGGCTTTGGTTAGTTGGCATATTTACTGAATTCTCATTAATTGATACCTTCTTCAATTCTACTTTACCACTTGCCATAATGATTCGAATGATGAAGAGCCTCACATTAATGTGCTTAGTCCTTTCATGGTACTTTTGATTCCTAGCCAAGTACATAGCACTTTGGCTATCACAGTGAACTACTGCTGTTAATTGTGTTATTAATCTAAATGTCATCTCTTTCATCCACCTAGCCTCCTTAATGGCTCTTATTAGTGCTATAAATTTGATCTCCATGGTTGATAACGACACTACATGCTACAAGATTGAGCTAACTACATTGCCCAAAATCTTGAACTCATAACCAGTGAGTGAGTGATCTCTTTCTGTCATTGTGTCACAACCCCAATTTAGGATACATGATTGGCACGGCATAACGGATTGACCCTTAAACTGTAAGCCACAAAATAGACATATAGAAACTAGTACACAATATTACCTCACACCATATCAGAAATGAATATTACATTTATATACATAATTATCTTTTAACAAATTTATACCATACAGTCCTTGTATATAGCTAGCCTTAACCAACATGAATAGAGTACACAACAGAAGTAGGATCCTGGCCATGATCATTGAAGCACAGTCTAGATTACAAAATGGATAGGATTACAACAAAAAAACACATTAAGGAGCTCTAGGAATAATTGGGCACACCACTAAAACTGCCATCCTATTCAGATCCGGATGAATGCGGCACTACAAGAAAGGCGGGCAATGGCGACAGATATTTAACGACGGTTACAAAAAATCGTCTCTAAATCCAACTTTAACGACGGTTTACACAAAACCGTCGTTAAATACGGACGGTTAGGATCCAACCGTAGTGATTTGTGTCGATTTGACGATGGGAAAAAAATTACGGACATTATGACGATTTTATATAAAACCGTCGTTAAATGACGACGGTTTCTAGGAAACCATCGTGGACTTCCCAACGTTCGGAATTCGAACCGTTGCTCGATATTTGTGTGGTTTAACGACTGTTATCCTGCTAACCATCGTTAAACATACAATTAACAACGGTTTACGGTTGTCTTGCTAACCGTCATTAAACATACAATTAACGACGGTTTATTTTCTAACCGTCGTTAAACCACGCGTACACTTATAAATTCACTAGCCCTCCTCATTTGTATTACAAACGTTTTTCATAAGACTTTTCGTATAATACACTAGCTGAGCTCGTAGCACGGCAAGTACAGATGGAGACTACTATGACCTTCCTGCTACAAAAATTTCAGGGTCAGCTGCCACCTGAAATTTCAGGACTTCATAGTCCCGGACCCAGGGTAACCTTTTAATACATAAAAATTGTTGGTATAATTTTGTTTATTTTCAAAACACTAAAAATTCTAACAAACAAAATTTATTTTTCGGGACTCCAGCGACCGTGGTAGTGAGCATCAGCGTGATCAGCATCCGTAGAGTCCGGGAATTTGATTTAGTTATTATATTTGTATATGTAATTTTGTTACGTTCGTTACTATTAATTTTTTTGTACATATATTTTTTATATATATAGATTCATTATAATTCAATAATTTATGCATATTTAGTATCTAGTTAAATATTAATAAATTTTAAAATAAATTTTCAATTATTAAATAATTCACACGTTTAATTATTATATAATAAAATAAAATGCATCTAAATTAATTTATAAAATATTAAAAATATAAATTAATTTTTATTTTGCATAAAAATTTAATAAAAAAAAAAGTTAATCATTATTAGTATATGGATAGCACAAAATATTATATTTTAAATTAAAAATTAAATTGATATAAAAAATTAAATTAATTTTATTAATAAAATATTAAAAAAAAATATTTTATAAGTAACGACGGTTTTTAAACCGTCGTTACTTTTAACGGCGGTAAAAAATCATCGTTAAAACTGGTTTAACGACGGTTTTAAAAACCGTCGTTAATCCAGTCATAGCGACGGTTATTCCCATGGTTGGCTGAAACCGTCGCTATGCCTAGAGTTCCACGACGGCGATTTTGTTGTAGTGCGGGTTAGACTCTTGATTGCTATATGAAAACATAGAAATAAGGGGGTGAGTTTACACAACTCAGTGAGCAAATATAGTATACTATGACTGAAACAGAATAGATCAGACACACTAGTTTTTCATAAATAGAAAATATGCAAAGAATATAACATTATCTAAATCAATGTATATATCAACAAACTAAAGTTTTAAAGTGGCTAAATTTGATTAAGAGAAGTTCTGAAATCTTGAGATTTAATATAATAAACAATAATTTCAAAGTCAGATAAGAAAATAGGAAAATAACTCTTTATAGAAAAAAGAAAATATTTAGAGGAGGACTCAAAGCATAACCATTATTATTTTTTATACCCAAACACATAGCAATGGGACAAGTAAATCGCTACATTCTCATCATAGGTAACAAGGCAAAATGCTATTGGTTACTGGAGGAGATATACCTCACCTCCATACTTATTCATAATCCAATCCTCATTTGCCCTTTTGCACAAGGGGCTAGCAACTCCTTTGCTAGCTAGGGTTACATGGTGCACCAAGACTAGCTATCTTTGCCTCTAGCTGATAGTGTTTCTGTCAATGATTCCTCAAGAACAAATATGTTTTATAAACAAAAAATGTAAAATAAAATGAAAAGTGGAAAACATGAGGTTAAAATGTTTTTGAAGACAAAACATATCCCTCCATTCCAAGACATTCCTCAGACAGAATTTTGGCATAAAAATTTATTTCTCAAAATTAGAAATACAACATTTTCATTCAAATCCAGACAAACCATGATATTCAGACCCAAAGACACATTCCAAACATAAATCCAAATCTAATTTTACCACATCTATGAAATAATGAGGTATCATTTATAACATAAATCATATGAAACAATTTGAGAATGGATATAATTATAAGATTCAATAAAGAGTAACATAACATCTCATTTTCACCAAAAACTCAAGAGGGACTTATTAAAGGCTTGTTCTGCATGTCCTATAGCTTCTAAGAATATAAATCAATGTAGACAATGAATATGCTAGGAGAAAATTAAGTTTATGTAAAACTATGAAGAAAGAAAAAAAAGGAAATCATTCATGAAAGATCTAATAATACATAAATCAAGTAAAAATGAAATTCAATTATACTATTTACAATTAAAAACTTGTTTTAAAATTCAAGGGCATGAGAGGGATTTGAAAAGGTGCTATAGTAAACTATATTCATTCACTCTTTAAGGATTCATGGAGGGCAACCCTTTTCCTTACACTTCCAATGTTCAAGCTACTAAGCGAACTTCCAACTTGGTTAGGATTTCTTCGAGACCTATGATATAACATCATATAACCATAATTCATACATGGCACATAATTACCATGCTATGAGCCTAACATTTCATCACATACAAATATATATTTCTTTCAAGACCAAGCCTTTTAGTTCCTACATAAATTTGGCTAAAGCTTCATACTTCTCAATCTAATACCAACTTATAATTTCACATGCATTTCCAATTCCTTTAGTAGCTAGCTTATAATAAAAAATTCAATAATTTCCCTTATACTTTCAAAATTCCTATCATATACATATACCAAATTTAAACTTCCAAACTAATAGCTTCTAAAATGCATTTTCTTAATATAATCCAATTACTTAATCATTCCAAGCATAGCTTCAACTTAGAACAAAATACATTTGGAATCATTTTTGTGGTTACTGTTCACCATTGCAGAAACTTGATGATTTAATCCCCTAAATGATGTTATTTACTCATAAAAATTGGCAAAGAGGTGGCACAATATGTCCTTAACATGATTCTATGCCCGTAAAATCCAAAAGCCAACAAAAGAACCGAAAATTTCAAGCTTTAACCTCTGTGCTACAGTACTTCCGCGCAGCAGAATTTTTTAACTGAAAAATCAATGGATTGCTTTAGCCTTCCTGGGGATTTTGCAGTAGATTTCCACTCTTAGCATAAGAGATTTGAGTGGTTGGAAGTTTGAATGAAGATGGCATACAAAAATGGTAGAAAATGATAGGGTTTTGGGTGAAGAGAGAAATGCACGTTTTGCTGGAAAATTTTCTAGCTTCTAGTGTAGCGTGCATACATAAAAAAAAGGGAGGGCTATTTTTGTCATTTCCAAATCAGATGTGGCCAATTTTGTCCTTCCCCGTGACCAAATTTTTTTAAAGGGATAGTGGTTGGAACTTAGTAAAAAAAATGGGGAGGGCAGAATTGAAAGTCCCTTGAAACCAAAATTTTTTGCACTCCTTAGATTGTTTTAACTTTCTTCATGAAAATAATTTTTTTAAAGTTTTAATCACCCATAAATTCTTAGCAAAATAACAAGTAAATATCTAAAAAAATTGTAGCAAAATAATATGCAAATTTTTTAAAAGAATTTTCCTTTGGGTGTTACACATTGCATCGTGCATAGCTAGAATCTATATATCCTTCAACCAAGGTTGCCTATTTATCAGTTCTTTTGTACAACAATCCAAACCCTGTAGTCCCTCTTAAGTACCTTAACACCCACTTAGCTGCACACCAGTGAGTTTTACTATGATTTCCCATGTATCTGCTTACAATACTAGCAAAATAGGCCAAATCTGGTCTTGTGTAAAATTTCACAAGGGAAACAAAAAAATTGCTTTAAATCAAACTACACCAAATAAAAGTGTAATTTACCCTAATGAAAATTATTGGTTGTAAGAGAATCAAGAAATTTTGCAAACTATACCAACCTGCAAAGATGTATCTCACTAATAAAGCATAGGTACTTCTAAATTTAACTCTAAATGTTAGAAATCTAAAACTAATGAAAACTCTAAATTTAACTCCAAATGTTAAATTATTGGTACCTTAACTCTAAATTTTGCAAACTAATGAAAATAACCATAGAAGTTTAAATGTTAGAAACCTAAAACTAAATGCTATAAACTAAACAATAATTAGAAAAATTAATATATATGGTTACATGGATCACTTTAATATCATATATTACTTTAATTCTAAATCACAAATTGAATTTGATTCCCACAAATAGATAGAGGCCAGTCATTCCAAAAGCACATCCATGAAGTCTGTTCATTATTCTCCTAAGAAAGGTATTCCTCTGTTTCTATATCTCCACTTTGTACTTTGATTTACTTCAGAAAAATGGTTGCTGTTCTAGTGATTACCAGAATGATTATTGAGTGTCTATTTGTGGGATTTTCTGCACTTCGGCGCCATCTTCGCCATTATCTCCTTGCTGGCAAAGCTCTCATAGGCAAGGTTCAAACCAAAGTTCAGAAATAGGAGAAAATATTCACTGCAAAACCTGAGGCCATTACGTTCAATTCCAATGCTTTCGACGCTTTAGAATGGAGAAAGCCAGTCCTAGATAATGTTAGGGAGGCATTAGGTGATCCTACTGCTCACATAATTGAAGTGTATGGCTCAAATGATGAAACCAGAGTGAAAAACATTCAAGAGGAGACTGCAGGCCAATTGGGCTTCAAATTGAATGAGAAGTCTGAGGGTGAAAAGGACAGTGAACTATTTAATAAGATAAAAAATGAGAAAAACAATCTTTATTATACTCTCTAACCTCTACAAGGGGTTTAATTTGGGTAAGGTTGGAATCCCTTTTGTAGCAGATCACAGAAACAACAAGATATTGCTCTTCTCTACAAGTGAAGAGGTGTTGTCCAACCAAATGCATGCCCAAAAAAATTTCATGGTTTTGATTCTCTCTTTTGAAGAAAGCTTGGGGGACTTATATTGAAACAGCTCTGAATATCTATCAGGAAGGCTAACTTTTCGTCTCTCTTCTTTTTTATTTTATTTTTCCCACATGCGGATGTATTATAATATTTGATACAAAATATCTTATATTTTACTGTGAGGATGTGGGCATACTAAATACTTTTCAAAATTTTTAGATATAGAATTAATCCTATATTTTCACGCTAATATGTAGAATACGCACTATCAAAACAGAAACTCGCAAATCTCAACATATGCCTCAAGTTTCCTATCAGACCATGAAAGTTTTTTGGGTATGCATCTGGTTTGACAAAACCTCTTCACTTGTAGAAGTGAGCAATATTTTGCAGCCTGTGTGATCTGTACCAAACGGGATTCCTACCTTCCCCAATTCAAGCCTCTTGTGGAGGTCGCAAAGTATAATAAGAATTTTCTACTCATTTTGTATCTTATCATGCAATTCACTCGCTCTTCCACCCTCAGACTTCACTTGAAAGTTGAATCCCAATTGGTTTGCAATTTCTTCTTGAATCTTTTTCATAACTGGCTTCTTTTTTACAGTTGCTACCAGAACCACATCAAATAGCTTGTCTCTGTTAATTCTTCTCCAAACTCCCCGAAGCAGAGTGTCTTTGATTCCATCATTTGAGCCATAAACTCCGATTATGTGAGTATTAGGATCACCTAATGCCTCCATAACATTATCTAGTACTGGATTTCTCCACTCTAAAGCATCAAAAGCTTTGGAATTGCACGTCTGCGCCTCTACTTCATGAACTCTTGGTTCCGGCTTATTGAACATTTGCACAAGGGTGTACTCTCCAACAATTCTGGGAATTGCTATAATAGCCCCCATTCCTTTATAACAATTCAAACATGAATAAATCTATTATTAGATATGCAAACTGAAGCACAAAATGGAGATATAGAGACAAAGAGGTACCTTTCTTCGGGGAAATCAATGAACAGACTAGAGGGTGGTTGCTTTGGAATTGCTGGCCTCCATTTCTTGGATTCCAGTTAAATTTATAAATTTAGCATCGAAAATCGGTAGCTAGTTTCCTCGCGGGTGAAGTAGAAGAGAAGCAATGTAGGAATATGATGGCGAGAAGGATCCCAGAAGTTGTCTTACAGCTTTGTGATAATACTTCTATTCTGAAGTATAAAAAGCCACTGAGGATATTTGATGTTGCAACAACTACTTTACTAGCGGGAAAATTCAAGGTTATTCTTTGCGAATTTTCTTTTTCTAGTACCACCTCCATCCATAATTTTCATTAGGTTAAATTACACTTTATTAGTTAAAAATTAATTTGCCCATGTAAATCAAAGTGTGTAATTTAGTTCTTATAATTTTTTTCTTTTTTTACCAAAATAACTATATGTTATGTTTTACATTTAAATTTAAAAAGAATTTTATAATGTTAATATAAAATAATAAATAGGTTTATTATTAAAAGTCTATTTTACTTATAACAATTTTATAGTGTTATTAGACCAATGCTCTTATTGTAAACAGACAATTTCAACTTTTAAATGTTAATTTAATCTCAATGTGCCAAAATAGTTTAGACTCAAAAAATCAACTCAACCCAATATTAAAAGGGATGGGGTGAATATCATTGGCTTATATTTGGAACAAGTGTTTTTAGTCCAACCCTTTACTTTATATAGTATTTTTTTTCCAACTACACAATGTACATTTAGTAAGATAAATAATATAATTAATATAAAAATAACATAATTTATATTATAAATTTATAATTAAAAAATTCTCAAAATAATAAATGACGCTGTCAAATTAAACAAAGTACAAATCATATGGCTCTAATAGTACAAAATACAACCAACAAAATGAATTAAGTTCATCAAGTTCATCTAGTCAACCTAGCCATTAGAGTGAGGTAGATTGACTGTGTGTGTGTTTATTGTTTTAACACACACACTCTCTCTCTCTCTTTGTAATTTAGGTCTAAAGTTCAAGTATTAGAACGCTTTTTTTCATCGATAGGTCTTATTCAATAATAAGAATAACACAAAACATAATTTTCCATGTTCGCGTGTGGACCTTTTAGTCCACCAAATTTTATAATATATGATTCTTTTAGTCGAGATGACTTTTTTTTTTCTTTGGATAAATAGAATAGACAACTTTTGTTTTCAGAGATATTATATATGTTATCACTGTCTTTAGTGACAATGTTTTTTGTCACTAAAACGATTTTGTTTACCAATACTAGGAGTGTGACAATATATGTTGTAATCAAAACTCAAATACAAATTATCTTTTGTTAACACAAAAATAATAAACTTTGTCTTAGTAAAATATTTATCTACGATTTCAAATATAATATTAACATACACTACAAGAATCAGTCATTTAATACTGAATTTTTAGTAGCGACAAAAAAGCTATCACTGAAAATTGAATTTCAATAACTACTTTGTAAAATTGTATAGAACATATTAGTTTAATATTTTTTAGTGATAACATTTGTGGGGTCGCTACAAAACTTTTTCCCCCATGTATGATATAATCAGATTGAGAAACTCTCAAAATACTCTAAAACTCAATTCATTCAATGGTGCTAATACATGAAGAGATTGGCTTTATTTATACTAATCCTAGAGGCCAATTTATAATTGATAATTGCTAGAAAAAATTAGAATGCAATGTAAACACAAGTTGTAAAAATGAAAATTTATCAAAAAAATTGTGGCAAATGGTGGCTAGGTTGGTGGAAAATGGTGGCTAGGTGATCTAAGTCAAGAATGGTTGATGGAACTCATATGCTAAAAGATTTGTCCATATCATCCTCCCTGGGTTGGACAGAACTCGCCTTCGAGTTAAGTTTTGTTTCATCATTCAAGTATGGTGAAAGATCAGTGATGTTAAAGGTTGTAGAGATGCCATAGGGTCCTGGCAGTTCTATCTTATAAGCATTGTCATTGATTTTCTGTGCAACTCTAAAAGGACCATAAGCTCTAGGGGACAACTTGGCATTTGGCTAATTTGGAAATCATTCTTTCCGTAAATGTATCCAGACCAAATCTCCCACTTTAAAAATTTGTTGTTTTCGGTGTTTGTCACGCTGAGTTTTATATCATGAATTCTGTTTCTTAATCCTTTCTTGGACCAGTTCATGCAGCCTCTTAATTTCTTTTGCTCTGTGTTCTGCATCTGCACTATACTGTTGTTTATTAGATAAAGGGGTTAAGTCTAACAGACTATGTAGACGAATGCCATATACCACCTCAAATGGGCATTTTCCAGTAGTTTGATTAGTTGAATTATTGTAAGCAAATTCAACTTGTGCAAGGACAAGATCCCACTGTTTCAAATTTTTACCGACAAAGCTCCGAAGTAGGTTTCCCAAAAGCTTGTTAATTACTTCGGTTTGTCCATCTGTTTGAGGACGACTAGCACTACTGAATTCAGGCTTAGTACCCATCTTCTTCCATAGGGTTCTCCAAAAGTGACTGAAGAACTTGACATCTCAATCAGAAGTGATGGTTTTTATAATCCCATGAAGACGAACAATTTCCTTGAAATACAAGTCTGCAACTTGAACAACATCATAGGTCTTTTGGCATGGAATAAAGTGGACCATTTTTGAAAACCTATCTACCACTACCATTATGGGATCCTTCTGACGCTGAGTCCGAGGTAGTTCAAGGACGAAGTCCATGCTAACGTCTTTCCAAGGTGCTTCTGGAATAGGAAGTGGCATATATAACCCTGTGTTTTGGCTTTTAGTCTTTGCCACGTGGCAGATTCTGCATCTTTGAATATGTATGTTAACATCTCTTTCAAGTCTTAGCCAATAAAAATTCTCTTTCACTAAAGCCACATTTTTATCTTGTCCAAAATGAGCTGCTAATCCTCTGTCATAGGCTTCCCAAATAATGGCTTCCCGAAGTGAGCATTGAGGAATGCATAAAGCCTTTCCTTTGAACAAAAATCCCTCATGCCTATAGTAGTCTTGGGAGGATTGTGATTCGGTAGCATTCCAAAACTTTTGAAAATCATAATCATTTTGATATAACTCATTGATAGTCTCAAAGCCAACTACTTTCATCTGTAGAGTAGAAAGTAGAGTATGATGCCTGTTGAGGGCATCAACAACAGTATTTTGAACTCTTGCCTTGTGCTTGAGTAAGAATGGATAAGGTTGTAAAAACTTACTCCAAGCAGTATGTCTACGATTAATCTTTTGTTGAGAATTTAAGTATTCAAGGGCTTCATGATCAGAATAGAGAATAAATTATTTATTCAACAGGTAATGACTCCAATGTTGTAAAGCACGAACAATGGCATAGAACTCCTTGTCATAAGTAGAGCACTTAATTTTACCATTGTTGAGCTTTTCACTGAAGAAGGCTATAAGATGACCTTCTTGACTTAAAACGGCACCAATTTTAGTGTTGGAAGCATCATAGCTGACTTCAAACACTTGGTCAAAATTTGGAAGGGCTAGCATTGGTGCTCCAGTCAAATGTTTCTTCAGCTCCTCAAAGCTTTTTTGTGCTTGCTCTGTCCATTGGAACTTATCTCCCTTTATGCAATTTGTAAGTGGGGTAGCAATGAAGCTAAATTTTTTTATGAACCTTCTATAAAATAAAGCTAATCTATGGAAACTCCTCACGTCATGGATAGACTTTGGGATAGATCAGTTGTTGATGGCTTCGACCTTACTTGGGTCAACTTGAATACCTTTAACAGTGATGATATAACCCAAAAAGTAACTTCACTGGTTAAGAAAGAACATTTCTTCATATTGGCATAGAGCTTTTGTTCATGAAGAGTTTGTAGCACTTGTCGAAGGTACTTTAATTGTTCTTCTTGTCCTTTGTTGTAGATCAAAATATCGTTAAAGTAGATGAGTACAAATTTACCAATGAACGGTCGAAGTACCTGATTCATCAAGCGCATGAATGTGCTAGGAGCATTAGATAACCCAAAAGGCATCACAGTCCGCTCATATAGCCCATCTCTAGTTTTAAAAGCAATCTTTCATTCATCTCCTGGTCTAAGTCTGATCTGATGGTATCCACTACGAAAATCAATTTTGGAAAAGATGGTGGTACCATGTAGCTGATCTAGCATATCATCAAGTCTTGGTATTGGAAACCGATACTTGATAGTAATCTTGTTGACAGCTCGACTATCAACACACATTCTCCAACTTCCATCCTTCTTGGGTACTAAAATTGCAGGAATAGCACAAGGGCTAACACTTTCCTGTATCAACCCTTTTTTCAACAATTCTTCAACTTGTCTTTGGATTTCAACATACTCTTGTGGACTCATTCTATTAGCTGGTCTATTGGAAATGACAGCTCCAGGAATAAATCAATAGCATGCTGGATGTCTCGCATTAGTGGTAGTCCTTGTGGTATTTCTTCTAGTACAATATCTGAAAATTTAGTGAGCAGTTGTTCAATTTCTACTAGAAGAATAGTTTCTTCATTTGATACGAACAATAGAACAAATCTCATGGCCTGAGCTTCCTCTACTATCACCTTGAACTGTTCCTTTGTAACTAAAGACACAAAGGGCCTCGATTCCTTTTTGTCTTCTTTAAGTTCTCTTGGTAATAAGGGTGTTAATTTGACTTTTACTCCCTTTTTGACAAAGGAATAGGTGTTGGCATAACTGTCATAGAAGGCACGACAATCATATTGCCAAGGTCTTCCAAGGAGAAGGTGACATGCATCCATAGAAATAACATCACATTGTACCTTATCTTGGTACTTTTGACCAATGGAAAAGGTCACAAGGCAGCATTTAGTAACTCTCACTTTGCTTCCTTTGTTAAGCCACTGCAATTTATATGGATGTAGATGATTTTGTGTTGACAGCTCTAATTTCTCCACCATGTAGTTTGATACAACATTTTCACACCTTCCACTATCAATGATAACATCACAAACTTTTTCTTGCGCAGTGCATCTGGTATGAAAAATATTGTGCCTCAGCCATGGTTCTTCTTTGGCTATTGTTGTATATAGGCTTCGCTTTACTACGAGTGATTCTCCATGTTATGCAGGAACATGTTCTTCATCATACACAGGGTTGATCTCTTCTTCTCCATTTGGTTCTTCTTGGACTTCTTCCTCTTCCGACACTTCATAAACTTCTCCATTAATGATGGTTATGGTTCTTCGAGTTGGACAGTTTGAGGCTATATGGCCTAAACCTTGATACTTAAAGCGTTTGGGTGCCCTAGGTTGGTTCTCTTTGGCAGTCTTAAAAGGAGGTTTGCTTGAAGTTTCGGGTTGATCTATTGGTGTTTTGCAGGTAAATGGAGAATTTTCGGTGAGGGAAAAAGTTCTATAAGAAGACTTTTTTAGTAATTGTTTCTCTACTCGGATGGCTAGACAGATAACATCGTCTAAAGACCAGTATTGTTAGAGCTGAACTGGATGGGCTATATCAGTGTTTAATCCTCCAAGGTAACGAGCTATTGTCTGCTCTTCCCTTTCATGGATGTCGCACTTCATCATCAATTTCTCAAATTCTCGAGTGTATTCTTCTACAGACAAGTTCTTCTGACGAAGATTCTGCAATTGAATAAAATTGTCTTGATAATAATGAGAAGGCAAGAACTTACGCGTTAGTTCTCGACACATTTTCTCTCATGTTTTGATCTTACTTTTCCTTTCACGTTCACGCTTCTTTTTAAGGTTCTCCCACCATATGGAAGCATGCTTCTTTAATTTCACATAAATGATTTTTACCTTCTTTTCTTTTGATATCTCTTAGTATATGAATACAAGTTCAACAGTTTGAAGCCAATCAACGATATCATCTGGTTGGAGTTTTTCTTCAAAATTTGGAATTTCAACCTTGATGTGGTCGTTTCTAAATGATTATCTTTGTGGACGACGGCTCTTAAATGATGATGAATCACTACTGGATTTGTCATTATCTAATGGTACATGTCGAGCTTCCAACAGGGCTTGTTGTGCATTTATAGCTTCTTGTCTCCTCAATTCTTTCATTTCAATTTCATGCAAATGCTGTCTTCTTGGAGGCATTTTATAATAATAAAAATGTTAAAATACCCGATAACTGGATAGTAATTGTAGTTTGTAAACAATGCACCAGGTAAGTTCCCAAGAAAGAGAGGTGAGTCACTAATGGACACACTTAAGTACCAAGTCTTTCCTAGTCAGATCTTTCCTTAGACATGCACTTTTCACAAATCACAATTTTTTTTCAGTAATAAGAATAATTTTTTTCTGATGTGGAAGATCAGATGATACTGCAACCACATAGCATACTAAGAATTTTCTAATGAAACCGGCACTTTCAAAAACTTTTGGAAAATTTTGTAATTTTTATGAGTACTAGGGTAAAATTTTAATTTTCAAAAGTTTAGGGAACAAATGCAACAATTTCAAAAACTTCTGGTGACTGGGCTGCTGACGTGGCGTTATGACACGTGGCAGTATGTGATTGGATCACATGGCGTGAAATGGCAGCTGAATGGTTGCTTGATGACGTCGCTCCTCGTACACGTGGCACGATAGGAGTGACTGAAAGATGACACGTGTCGCTGATGTGGCAATGACGTAATTGTCTTCAACCTCTGGATTTTTTACGACGGTGGACAGTGATCCAATGAACTTTTCGTGAACTTTTGCGGCGGTGGTGAAAAACTCCAATCCAAGGTTTTTCAACCTCCTGAGTTCAATGGTAGTATTAGTTTTGTGAAAAAATGACTCTAAATGTGGTTTTCAAGGGGTGATCGTGGCTTCTCCACAAGAACACCAATGAAAAACTCAAAATTTTAGGCACTTTCCTCACCTAAACTCAACACCGAATTAAGAAACAAGCTCTGATACCAAAATGGCTCAGAAGCCTAGAGAGAAACTCTCAAAATACTCTAAAACTCAATTCATTAAATAGTGCTAATACATGAAGAGATTGGCCTTATTTATACTAATCTTAGAGGCCAATTTACAATTGATAACAACTGAAAAAAATTAGAATGCAATGTAAACACAAGTTGTAAAAATGAAAGTTTTATCAAAAAATTGTGGCAAATGGTGGCTAGGTTAGTGACAAATGGTGGTTAGGTTGGTGGCAAATGGTGGCTAAGTGATCTAAGTCAAGAATGGTTGGTGGAACTCACATGCTAGAAGATTTGTCCATAACAGAAGAGATTCCATGGTAACTTCGAAAATGGCACCACGAAATATTAAAAAAAAATTAGATTTTGATCGCAATTTTATAAAGCTGTCACAAACAATTTTTGATTAGAAGCTTTCTGTGACAATCTACAAAATCGTGTGCCTTTCAAATAGAAACGGATCTACATGCAAGAGTGTGGGGGCAATTGCTCCCACAAGGATTTTTTTTTAAATTAATATATGTGATAATTTTTTTTTTGTGTTCACAAAAATTTAAATATTGTCCCCACATGAGATGAGTACCTCACCCAATAATTTTTTTTTTTTTGTTAAATTGAATTTAAAATTAAGCTGTACCCCATCATAGCACCACCCTCTCAATTTCTCCAACACTCAACCTTTCAACTCTCTTCAACACTCTTTCTCTACTCTAACACTCCACTTTACACGACTCACCTCTCCATCTCCATGGCTCCATTCCTCAAGTGAATTCTTCCATTTCCATAGCCTAGACCAAACTGATGTATTATTTTTTTGAGTTGAAAATTCTATTCTTTTAGTCTTTAATTTGTAATCCCTTCTTTTTTGCTTGTATTTTGATTCTTCACAATTATTTATTTGTCTCTTTTTGATGCATTATTCAAAAATAGACAAAGAAACTATTTCTCAACGATTCACTTTAAGATTTTCCAAGAAAGAAGAATACTTGAATATTTTATGCTCTAGCCTCTAAAGTACAAATTACTTTGATATTCAAGTAGTTTTGTTGTCTTGTTATCTCTTTACTATATTTAAAATTCAAGTAGTTTTGTATATTTTTTATTTAACAAATATATACAGAAATTTGTGTGTGTTGTATATAAACACAAATTAACCATATAGGTTTTTAAACTTGATTAGAATTTGTAACACTAGACTAGTTTATATACTACTGTTCTTAGAGTTAAGAAATGTAGTGTTGTATTTTAATTTTAATTAGTTATTAAATATCTAATTAGCTTTATTTTCTTTTAGGGTGCAAGAAATGGATAATTATTTTAAACGGAAAATTAAGAGAGCATGATTTCCTACAACGACAAATTGGGACTCTTTTTCGAAAGTTTAACCGTGATCGGTTTCTAGAATTTGGAAATTGGTTGGAATAGTGTATCAAAAGATGCTATATTTTGTTTATGTTATTATCTCATGAGATTTGACATTGAGAACAAAAAAGTGGTGGTGCACTTTTTATTGAGGGATTTTCAAATTTAAAAAAAAAAAGGATAGGTTGAAAACCCATGTTGAAGGCTCTAATAGTGTTCACAATCAAGCTTGGAGAATGTCAAGCATTAATGAATCGAAAACAACATATTGAAGTTGCTATTAGGAAACAATCAGAGTTGATCAAACCGGAATATAGGATTCATTTGACTGCAACAGTTGATTGTATTCTATTTCTATTGAGGCAAAGATTGGCATTTCGTGGTCATGATCGATCGGCTCATTCAAAAAACTAAGGTAATTTTCTTGAGCTTCCACATTTTCTTGCCAATCATAATGAAGAGATTGATAAGGTTCTGAAAAATGCTCATAGAAATCTTAAACTAGTGACACCTAATATTCAAAAAGATATTGTGATAGCTGCCGTTTGTGAAACCACAAAAATAACTATTGATGATCTTAGGTATGATTTCTTTGCCCTTTTAATTGATGAATCTTGAGATGTATCAATTAAGAAGCAAATGTCTTTTATTTTAAATTACGTAGATTAAAAAGGAAATGTGTTTGAATGGTTTCTTGGTCTTGTTCATGTTTCAAATACAAGTTCTATATCTTTAAAATTAGCATTGGAGTCATTGTTTGCAAAACATAGTTTAAGCTTGTCAAGAGTGCATGGACAAAGATATGATGGGCCAGTAATATGCAAGGTGAATTCAATAGCCTTCAAAGTTTGATCTTGAAAGAAAACAATTATGCATTCTATGTTCATTGCTTTGCTAACCAACTTCAATTGGCACTTGTGATGGTTGCCAAAAAACAAGTTGAAATTAGTTGGTTTTTTAGTTTGATTAACAATCTATCTAATGTTGTTGGAGCTTCATGTAGACACTAAGAGATTCTTAGAGAAAGTCTCCTTAAAGTTAATGAAGCATTAGAGAATGGAGAAATTTCTAGTGGTAGTAGCTTGAATCAAGAAACTACATTGAAACGGGCTAGAGATACTAGATGGGGCTCACATTATGGTATGTTACTTAGCTTGATCTCTTTGTTTTCTTTAATGATTGATGTGCTTGAATTTGTTGAGGAATATGGCATAAACTCATAGCAACGAGTTGAAGCATGTCATTTATTCAAATCTATGCAATCTTTTGAATTTTTTTAAACTTGCACTTGATGAGGAATATATTGGGAATTACTAATGAGTTGTCTCAAGCACTAAAAAGAAGTGATCAAGATATTGTAAATGCATTAGTTAGAGTGTCCAAGGAAAGATTGAAGAGAATGAGAGATGATGGTTGGCATAATTTATTAAATGAAGTATCATTATTTTGTGAGAAGCAAGATATTGACATTCCAAATATGGATGATGCGTTCATTATACAAGGAAGATTAAGGCGTAAAACTCAAAAAGTTTTAAATTTGCATCACTTTCAAGTTGAGTTATTTTATGAAGTAATTGATAGACAACTTCAAGAGCTTAACAATAGATTCATAAAGGTGAACACCAAACTTTGTGTAGCAAGTTTAAATCCAAGAGATTCATTTTTTGCATTTGATAAGGAGATGTTGTTTCGTTTGGCCAAGTTTTATCCATGGAGCTTATGGGGCTTGATATTGAACTTGAAACCTACATCGTAGATGTTCGGTCTGATTATTAATTTTCAAAGTTAAATGAGATTAGTGATCTTTCTAAAATGTTGGTGAAAAATAGAAAGCATATTGTGTATCCAATGGTTTATTTACTTATGAAGTTAGCTTTGATTTTTCCTGTGGCAACTTCAACAATTGAAAGATGTTTCTCTACAATGAATCTTGTAAAGAATAGAATGCAAAATCGTATAGGAGATGAATGGTTGAATGATTATTTGGTTATATACATAGAGAGAGATATTTTTTACAGTATTAAAAATGAAAAAATCATACAACATTTTCAAAATATGAAAATACGTAGAGAGCAATTATAATTTATAAAAATTTAGGTATCTTGTGTTTTTTTCTCATAAAATTATGTATTTTGTTTGAGAGACATTAGATGTAATTGGGAATTTAGTGAGAGCAAAAATTACATTTGTAATCTCCCATCTTTTGCTTAGTGAATTACTTCTCATTTCTCACCCATGGATGTAGGTTTCACGTTGAAACCGAACCATGTTATATATTGTGTATTTTATATCATTTTTTTTATCACTTATACATATTTATAATATATTTTTTAGTAAAAATATTTATAAACTATTTTTTGCTTCCATTAACTAAAATTTCTGGATTCGCCTTGCTTTCAAAGATAAAATTTTAGAATTAATTGAAGCTAGGATATTATTACACCTCTTCAAAGGTAAAATTACTATGTTAGCCTAAAAGAAATCTTGACTTATAAAATTTTTCCATGAACTGATAGGTCCACACGCAACCATGCATGCATTTTTTATATTCTTAACATTGACTAAGATCTAACTCAGATTGTTCCAATACTTCGAAGGAAAACTTGTTAGAATAACTTCGCTAACATAATGAACTATGAAATTAAATGCACAAAAGTTAAGTTGTTAATCTAACTATGCTTGGTCTCCATGAAATTCAGCAAAGGAGTTTGCATCATGGCCATAATGATGAAAGAGAAAATTTACCCTAATGAAAATTATTGGTGGTAAGAGAACAAGAATTTTCGCAAAGTATAAATACGAAACTCCGAAGAGGTTTCCCACTAGTAAACTAGTTGCTGCTAGTCTGCAACATCAGTCCTCCTTGGCTGCTTGTCACTCTAATATAGAAGTAAAATGACGAAGCTACATGACAACTTCTGGGGATCTTAGTTAATGGTTTCCGTGACTAAAATTATAAACTGAACTTGATTCCACAAACAGAGGCCAGCTATTCCAAAACAGCTTCCCTTAAGTCTTCTTCTTCTTAAGAAAGGTACTCCTCTGTTTCTATATCTCCTTTTTGTGCTTCGATTTGCATATTCACTCGTGTCTTGAAATTTATTACAGGAAATGGGGGCTGTTCTAGCAATCGCTAGAATGATTAGTGAATACCCATTGGCGGGCTTTGCTGCACTTTGGCATCATCTTTGCCATTATCTCCTTTCCAGCAATACCCTCATGGACTAGCCTGAGACACAGGATAAAGAAATCACCGGAAAAGGAGAGGACATTCACAACTATGAAACCCGTGTAAGAATATACAGAGGTCAGGAAAAACAAGGGCTTATGTTCAATTCCAATGCTTTTGATGCTTTAGAATGGAGAAGGGCAATCATTGATAATGTTATGGAGGCATTAGATGATCCTAATACTCACATAATCGGAGTTTATGGTTCAAATGATGGAATCAAAGACACTCTGCTTCGCAGAGTTCGGAGACGAATTGATAGAGACAAGCTGTTTGATGTGGTTCTTACTGCAACTGTAAAATAGAAGCCAAATGTAAGAATAATTCAAGAGGACTGGGTTTCAAATTTAATAAGAAGTCGGAGGGTAGAAGAGCCATTGAACTACTTGATAGGATGAAGATGCAGAAATTACTCATTACACTGTGGGACATCTACAAGAAGCTTGATTTGGATAAGGTTAGAATCCCATTTTTTGCAATCAGAAATACTGTAAGATGTTGGTCTTCTCTACAAGTGACCGACAGGTATTGTCCAACCAGATGTATACTCCCAAAATTTTCATGGTTTGATTCTTTTCATTGAAGAAAACTTAAGGTTTTTATTGAAACTTTAAATATTTTTCAGCCAATCCCTCAGCCGTATTAGCTTTAATATATTATATTTTGAATGGGGTCAATATAATTAAGTTGCCTCAAATGCCTTGAAAGACTTTACAAGAACCCTTGTAGTTAAGAGAAGATGTAAGAGAAGGAATTAGATAAAAAGTAAGCTGTTGAAGATTAGTTTGCTACATGTGTTTGGATTAGGACTTTGTATAGAAATTGGCTAACTAAAATAAAAAGAAAACCTATTTCACTTTATCCAAAAATTTTTTTTCCTATTATATGGTTAGTGTTTTTTATTTATTATTAATTTTCCGGTACAAGGGCAAATTTTTTTTTCCTAATTTAAGAAAATTTACTATTTTAACTAATGTTTTTAAAAAAGTAATAAATAATTTATAAAATCCAAAATTCAAACTCTAAATAATTTTTTTAAAAAAATTATGAAATTAATATTTTTTAATAAAAATTTATATGATAAATAAATTATTTACAAATATTTAACATTAAACCTTTTACTTTTACTAATGTGTATTTCTATTTTTTCTTTAAGAAAAATTATAAATTCATATATTTTTAATAAAAAATTCTTTAACAAATAAATATTTACAAAATAAAAAACCCGATATATATATATATATATATATATATATATATATATATATATATATATATATATATATATATATATATATATATATATATATATATATATATATATATATATATATATATATATATATATATATATATATATATATATATATATATATATATATATAAATCACAAACTCTCAATGGTAAACCACAAACCCCAAACTTTCAAATATTAATCCATCAACCTTTGGTGAATTTCTTCTTTATTTTTAAAGAAAAATTGTAAAGTAATATATTTTGAATAATTTTTTTAAATAAATAAATAGTTTATGAACCTCAAAATCTTATATCTCAAGTTCCAAACCAAACATAAAATGCATGATGGGTGCCAATAGATACAAGAAAATCTGCAAATTATAAACCTTGAATTCTCTCACTAGTTATGTATTGTTGCGACATCAATTATCCTCCTTGGCTTCGCCCCCCCCCCCCCCCTTTTTCTCTTTAGTATGGAAGTATAATCACGAAGCTGCATGAGCATTTCAGGGACCGTATCTTTCTTGCCCCCATATTTGTAAGCAGTTTCCTGATTTCCGATGCTAAAATTATTTATTTAATTGGATTGCCAGAAATAGAGTCCATCTAATCCAAAACAAAAACCCTCTCGTCTGCTTATTGATGTCGCTTAATAAAAAGGCACTCCGTTTCTATATCTCCATTTTCTGCTTTGATTAGCATATTTGCATATTCTAACAAATAAATTTTTTAATTTATGTGAAGGCTACATTACCATTCAAACAATCCAAGTGGAATTTCAAATTGCCATATAAGATGTAGATAAGTATTTTTCATTAATTTTTTTTATGGAGTTAGTTTTTAAGACAATGTTGCACCGAGTTGAAAACACGTGAGATGAAATTACGTAAACAGAACATTTGTAACAAAATTGAAATGCACTCTTAAGTTAAAAGACAAGAAGTGCACTTTCGCTAAAATTTTAATTATTATTTTATGTCTTATCGTTAATTATAAAATTTTATTGTCGTCTGATTGATAAAATAATTTTAATTATATTATTATAAATACATGAATGAAATAATATAGAATAATTTATAGTTTATATTTTATTATTTTATTAAAAGAACTACGAAATTTCCTCAGGTGTGTAAAAAAAATTGAGGGTACCCGAATAAATACAAAAATCTTAGGGACAAAAATACAATAATATTTGATAACTTTATGTAATTAATTGTCTGTAAAATATATTATAGGTCCCATCTTTTTCACATATCTATAATTTTGGAAATTGGATCAGATCAATCGATTCGACTGAAAAAACAGCAAATTGATTTGACCAATCACCGGTCCCAGAATTTCAAACCTCGTAAAAAAGGTTGTTGAACTTCCCTCTTACCACTAAGTAACATCATAAATATTCCTATAATGAAAAGAATTTATTTATACTTTATTAAAATAACTAAAAATTTAACAACCAAACATTAATTCTTAAAACAATTACAAAAAACTAATATATTAATTTAATTCTTAATTTATTATACTACATTTTATTTATAAATTATATTTTAATTTAATAAAAAAAATTCTATATTATTCCTATCCTATTAGTATGTTTTAAAATTTTTTGAATTATATATTTTGTTTATGTTCAATTAAGTTATTCAATGATGCTTTAGAGACTTTTATATTATATTTTTCATATATTATATATAATATAAAAATAATTATGTATATTTACTGTCCATTCATTTAAACATAGAGACCGATAAACTATGATCAGCTCTTTTGATCGATTTAACTGACCAATTGAATTTTCAAAATATTACATTGTAATGAATCCACACGAACATCGTTATGGTGCTGAACTTATTCCTCCTACTATACATTCGTTTACGAAGAAAACAAAGAAAGATGAAAGACACAAACCAACTAAAGACAAAGACACAGTACTAGGGAAAATAGCTTGACTTTATTCATTCAAGTACATGTATTTATATGTACGTGTAAATGACCATCTGAATACATTTAAATTAAAACTTTGAACCTATAACAACTATTAACAAACTTACAAGATAATAGCAACAGAATAAGACTCAGTTAAAGATAGGCAGCAACTGTGATAAATATTTTAAAGTGAGTCAACTGCCATATCACTATTACCCCCCTCAAGATGGAGGAGGTGGAACGATGCCAATCTTGGATTGAAGAAACTATAAACGGGGCCTTGATAGTGGCTTGGTCAAGAGATCGGCAAGTTTATAAGAGGAAGGAAGAGGAAGGAACATGAGAAACTCGCAATGACTTACTAGAGACAAGGTCTCGAACAAAGTCATAATCAATAGACAGATGCCTCATTTGTGAATGAAAAACGGGATTGGCACACAAATATGTTGCCCAATGTTATCTGAATAAATGATAGGCGAAGTAGGAAGCTTGATGCCCATTTCCTGAAATAATTGTTGAAGCCATATGAGTTTAGTGAAAGTGGAGGCAATGGTGCGATATTCAGCCTCTGTAGAAGAGTAGGCAACTGTCCTTTATTTCTTGGAGCACCATGAAATGGGATTGGAGCCTAGGTAGGCAATATAAGCACTTGTAGATTTACAATTGATATGGTCACTAGCCTAATCTGCATCACAGTAAGCAACAAGGAGCAGTTTGGAGTTACGAGTGAGTTTATTACTAAAGTTTACTGTGGCCTTGAGATTCTAAAGTAGCCTCTTTAGGGCTTGAAAATGATCATATGAAGGAGCAAACATATATTGTGCCAGATGATTAACTAGAAAGGCCACATTTGGCCGAGTAAGAGAGAGATACTGAAGAGAGCCAATCAACCGGGGATAAATTGAGACATCTGTAGATGGAGATGTGGAAGAAGACTTGTAGGAAGTTGACATGGGCATGTTAACAGGCTTGGCTCCTTGCATGGAGAACTTTTCGATCCAATAAATCCCTGATGCACTTGTGTTGAGTCATGAACAACCTAGTGGGAGAAGGAATTAACTAAATGCCGAGAAAATAATTCGGGAACCCAAGGTCCTTTAATGAGAATGTAGCAGGAAGAAAATCCATAAGCTTCTTAAGAAAAATTGTGTTGTTACCCATAAGAAGTAGGTCATCAACATAAGCAATAAAATATGCAAGCACAGTTCCTTGTTTGTAAATAAAAGGAGGCATCAATTTTGGAGTTATGGAAGCCATGAGAAAGGAGGAAAGCCCGAAGAGCATGATACCAAGCACTGATGGTTTGTTTGAGACCATACAAAGCCTTTTTAAGACAATAAATATGAATTGTAAACTATTGATGAACAAAACCTGGTGGTTGATGCATGTACACAACCTCAGAGAGGGGCCCTTGCAAAAATACATTATTTACGTCCATTTGATGAAGCAGCTGGCCAAGAGAGATAGCAAGAGAGCACGACTTTGATAGTTTGAGGCTTGATAATTGGACTGAAGGTATCAAAGTAATCAAGGCTAGGCTTTTGATGAAACCCTTTGGCAACTAATTGTGCTTTATAACTTGAGATATAGCCATCTAGATGTCACCTCACACAGAAAACCCATTCATTGCCAATGACATTCTGCTGAGGACTAAATGGAACAAGATCCCAAGTACCATTGCTCATGAGAGCATTAAATTCTTCAGACATAGCATGTATCCAGTGAGGAGACTTTATAGCTTAGGTTACACAAGTAGGTTCTATGGTTTCAGGGAGAGGATATTTAGAGACTAAGAAGACACGTTTATGCTTGTGTATGTTGTTTTTGGTTCTAGTTATCGTGGGGTGTGTGCTGGTAGCAAGAGGAAGGGACATACCTGAGTCAAGAGCATTAGACAGAGAAGGCGAGACCACTGGCGCTGAAGACATATGAGCAGGAGGTTCCTCTAGAAGAGAGATAATAGATTCACGTGAGGGTGAGGGTGGGAAAGGAGAGAGAGAGACGTATTTGAGAGTGAGGGTGAAGGGATACGTGAATCATTGTTTTCACCTAAGGGAAGACGTGGAGGGATGGGAAGACGGTAACAAGAAACCAACTCATATGAAAGAGAAGAAGGGAGATTAGAAGAGGGAGAGGAGGTTGAGAGAGGGAGGGACTTAAGAGAGTAAGAAAAGAATCCTTAAAAAATTTGACATGTCGAAAAAGATAATATTTTTTATTTTTAAAATCAAAACAAATAAAAGCACTCTGCGTAGTAGAGTATCCTAAAAATATACAAGAGATGGAGCGAGGTTGGAGTTTTGAGGATGTATATGGTTTAAGCCAGAGAAAAAAAAGACAACCAAACGTATAAAGTTTATGATAATTGAGAGACCTGTTAAATAAAATTGAAAAGGGAGACTTATTCTTTAAGAATGGCGTGGCCATCCTATTAATAAGGTAAGCAGTAATTTTAAGAGCAAAAGTCCAAAATTTGTGAGGGAGAGAAGCATGATTCAAAAGACATCTAGCAGTTTCAAGTAGGTGTCTACGCTTTCTTTCTGAGAGTCCATTATGTTTAGAAGTGTATGTGAGGTGATGTAGTTAGGTGAGAGATTCCATGTTCAGTAAGAAAGGAACGTAAGCTAATATATTCACCTCCATTATATAAGTATAATGTTTTTATTGTTAAGTGAAACTGCTTTTTAACTAAAACTTTAAATGTTAGAAAAATTACTGAAACATCTGACTTGTGTTTAATTGGATAAAGCAAAAAAATAACAAGAAAAGTGATCTATGAAAATATCATAGAATCAATATCCATCAATTGAATTAAGAGAGGTAGGACCCTAAACATTAGAGTAAACAAGTTCAAGAGGAGCATGACTGGACATACTCAACTTAGCAAAAGAAAGCTTATGACTTTTATTTAAATGACAATCAACACAAGAACTATTGATAGATGACACTGACATATGCTCAGAGGCAAGGATGTGACGCAAGGTAGCAAGGGAAGGATGCCCCAATCTGTGGTGCCAATGCAGAGTAGAAGAGGACATGGTCATAGCAGTAGCAAAGTGGGATGAGCGACAGGTGGGAGCCATGGGGATTGGTATAGGTATTATGCTCATTCCGCCCTTACAGCAGAGGGTTGCCCATTATCAATGACTTGAGCTGAAAATGAGAAGGTAAAAACTCAACTAAGACATTATTTTGATTACATAGCTGAGATACAAAAATTAAATTTTCTTTTACAGTGGGTACATAAAGCACTTCAGAGAGTTTAAGAGAAGAGGGTAAAATCATGGTGCTTGTAAGAGTGATAGGGAGTGTATTACCATTGGCAACAGTGAGATTCTCAGGACCATCATACACAAAATTAAGGGCTAAATTACCAAATTCATTGGTAATATAGTGAGTTGCACCAAAATCAACCAGCTAGTGAGAGCTATTACGAGGTGCAGCAATGGCAAGATTAGCACTTGGAGCCATCTTTGGATTATTAGCAATTTTGTAATAGTACTTGGCAATCGGGCCACGCAGGTTACAGTATTGGCAAGTTAGTGGAGGTGATTGACTGTTGGGATCTTTGTTTTGATCGTGGAATGCAGCTTGAGGATGAGGAGCACATCGATTGTAGGGCTTGGCATGAGAGAATGACTTTCTTACATAATTGGCAGCAATAGGTAAATCAACAGATTTCTTTACTTTCTTCAGGTGGGCTTCATGATCGGTGAGCATTTCATAGAGCTCATCATAGGACACGGAGATCTCACAAATTCAAGGTGGTGTCAATGATTAGACAGTCCACCTGAAATTTCTTACTATCTTACATATTCAAGATGGTGTCAATGATTAGACAGTCCAACACTTTGAGACTTGACACCTCATCACAAGTTTTAAGAAGCATATATCAAAAACTAATAGGCAAGGGATCCGTCAAAACAGTAGGAAGACAAACACAAAGTAAGCTTTTCAAAACATCAGCCTTAAGTTTTCTTAAATGGAGGGCATCATACCATGATATTTTTTTTAAGTATGCATCTGGTTAGACAAAACCTCTTCACTCGCAGAGCATAATAAGGATTTTCTGCTCTTTCTATGTCTTATCGTGCAGTTCACTGGCTCTTTTAATTAGACTTCTCACTAAATTTGAACCCCAAATGGCCTGCAATCTCCTGTTGAATTTTCTTCACATATAGCTTCTTTGTTGCATTTTGAAAGAATTAACAATGTGAATGCTAAAACAATAAACAATTTCACTCTTAAAAAGTCCATTTTACTATTATATATAACAATCTAATAGTGTTAATGACTAATGAGACCATTGCCCAGATTATAGGCTAGCAGCTTCAATTTTTAAATGTTAGCTTTACCTCCATGTGTCAAAATGGGCTAGAAGGCTCGATCCCACATTATAAATGAGATGGAGTGGGGTGACAAATAACTAACACACATTTCGAACAAGTGCTAGCTTTATCCCAGCCGTTGGGTAGCTCAGTGGGGACTTTTTTGTTTTTAACAGTTAACGTTATATTTTGATACCTTGTGTAGTATTTTTTTTCTTAACCATAAATGAACATATTTTTTACCAAACAAAAATTGACTAAAGAATTAACTCAATTTACATCTATTATAAATTTACCTTCCAAAATTCTAAGATAATATAATATTACCAAATTAAACAAAATACAGATTATACGTCTCTTCCTGGACAAAATGCAACTAATCATCTAGTCAACAGCAATTTTATAGTGTTTTGCTCAATTGCTTCGTTCCGCAATATGCCATGTTTCTATAACTTAGGAGAAGTTATTTTAACAACTTTTTTCGAAAGTTAAAGGAAACAAAAGACTTTCTTTCGTTGATAGGTCTTAGTCAATATTAATAATCATAAAAGAAGATAAAAGGCATATTGGTCATGTTTGCCTATGGATCTTTTAGTGCTCAAAATTTTCATAAGCCTACAATTTTTTTAGATCAAATTAGTAATTTTTTTTTAAAAAAGCTCTAAAATTAATGTATGAAAAGTTTAGCTACATATCACTAAAATTAAATAACCTTGTGGCAGTTACACTTTCAGAGATGATATAAATATGGCAGTAAAAGTACTTTCAGAAGACTTTTTTTTTTCCAATTGAAAGTCCTTTCATCGAAAAACTTTTTCATTGTCACTAAAATGATTTTATTTATGGACACTTGAATTGTGACTAAAATTTCATAACCAAAAGCCGAATGCATAGTTTTCTTTTGTTCACCCAGAATCAATAAATTTTATCTTACTAAAATCTTTTTTTTTGTGACTGTAAATATAATAACCCGAAGCTATAATCATAATAGTGATATGAATACTGTCATTTCTTAAACTCAAATTTGACTGTAAATTAAAGCACGTTATTCATATTATTATTATGATTATAATAAGACAATGAATTAAAATTAATTTTCTTATAACTTTATTTTAATTTTATAATTGGAGTCATGGATAAAGATTTTGCTAAGCCAAAATTCATTATTTTTGTGCGAAATATGTGAGTTATGATTATAACATTTATTATCACACTTCTAGTCTTGGTAAATGAAATCATTTTAGCGACTAAAAGAAATTGTCACTAAAGGCACTGTCAGTGGTACTAAATATGGCAACTCTAGAAGTATAACAAAAGTGAAGGAAAGTGGTCTAAGACTTCAACTTTAGACTTGAATTACATAAACATAGTTTATTGTGGAATCCAGAGCAAAATAATTTAATTGCTTGGTGGCGAGGGAGACAGAAAAATAAAGAAAGAGAGAGAGAGAGAGAGGTCCACACGCAAACATGAAAGAAATTGTTGCTAGTTCGCCCCATCCCTTTTACAATATTGGGTTGAGTTAATTTTTTGAGTCTCAATTATTTTGGCACATTGAGATTAAGCTAATATATATTTCAGAATTGAAATTATCAGCTTATAATTAGGGCATTGGTCTTATAATACCGTAAAATTGTTACAAGTAAAACATAACATATGGTTATTTGGTAACAAAACAGGTTACAAGAGCTAAATGTCACATTTTGAATTAGGGGCAAACTAATTTTTAACCTTGAATTTGGAATGTATAACCTTGAATTTTAAAATATTGGTGGTAATAGAAATAAGAAAATTCGCATGAACTCTCTCCCTATTGAAGTGCTGCAACGTCAGTTATCTTTCCTTCGCTTTTTGTCACTTTAGTATACAAGTATTGTTCTGAAAATTGAGCTATTTTTCCACCAATAGCAAATCTAACAATGGCTAACAATGATAAATAAAGAGCAGAAAAGCAAATAAAGAGAATATCAGGATTTGACGAGGTTCGGCCAATTGTGCCTACGTCCCCGGACACCACTACAAATATATTCCTCAGAGAAAATACAAAAGAGAGAAAACAAATTAAGCCTTTAGAAGTACTAAAAGGCTATCAAGTTTGGTGTGAAGTTTACTAAGGGGGAGGGTTCCTTTTATAGGCTAAGGACCCTTCCCAAATTCAACCAACTTCCGATGTGGGACTAAATTCCCAAAAACCAACAAATCTCCACCTTGGGAATAAAGTCTCAAAAATTACAAAACTCTCTCACAGTAATACTATCTCTAGTAGTGTCTTCAAAAGCACCTACGGTGCTATCCATCTGCAATCTTCACAATATTGATCAAGTCCATACAATGTTGAAACTTGATCGATATCACTATCTTGGTCATCATATCTGCAGGATTTTCAGCTGTTTGGATCTTCTGAAGTAGTATTTCACTTTCTTCCAGAATCTCCCTTACAAAATGATATCGAACATCTATATGCTTCATGCGTGCGTGATAGACTTGGTTCTTTGCTAAACAAATAGCACTCTGACTGTCACAATGCACTTTGACGTGCTTCTGACCAACTCCCAAGTCCTTCAGCAATCCTTGAAGCCAAATAGCCTCCTTAACAGCCTCTGTAACAGTCATATACTCTGCCTCTGTAGTAGACAAAGCAACTGTTGACTGCAAAGTTGACTTCCAACTAACCGGTGCCTTTGCAAGTGTAAACACATAACCGGTAGTTGATCTTCGTTTGTCCAAATCACCAGCATAGTCGGAATCACAATATCCAACTACATATTGACCAATCTTCTTATCCTGCTCAAATAACAACCCAACATCCACGGTGTTCCGAATGTACCGTAGAATCCATTTGACAGTTTGCCAATGTCCTTTACCAGGATCATGCATATACCTGCTCACAACCCCAACTGCCTGTGAAATATCAGGTCTGGTACACACCATAGCATACATCAAGCTACCAACAGCATTTGCATAAGGAACTTTCGCCATATATTCTCGTTCAGCATCATTCTTCGGAGATAAATCAGCACTAAGTTTCATATGAGGAGCAAGCGGAGTACTCACAGGTTTTGACTTGTCATCCATGCCAAAACGTTGCAGCACCTTTCTCAGATATTGTTTCTGAGTTAAACGAAGTTGCCCCAATCGTCTGTCTCTATTTATCTCCATGCCGAGAATCTTCTTAGCTTTCCCTAAATCTTTCATCTCAAATTCTTGCTTTAGTTGATCTTTCAGCTTGTCAATTTCTCCAGAATTCCTTGAAGCTATCAACATATCATCAACATAAAGAAGAAGATAGATAAAAGATCTATCTTGTAGCTTGCGTAAATACACACAATGATCGTATTTACTTCTTGTGTACTTCTGCCCCAACATAAACTTGTCAAATCGCTTGTACCACTGTCTTGGAGATTGCTTCAATCCGTACAATGATTTTTCAAGTTTGCATACCATATTTTCTTTTCCAGCAACTTTAAACCCCTCCGGCTGAGTCATATAGATTTCTTCCTCCAAGTCTCCATGTAAAAATGTAGTTTTTACATCCAGTTGAACTAGTTCTAAATCCAGTTGAGCTACCAAGGCCAGTAAGATTCTGATGGAGGAATGTTTTACCACTGGAGAAAAAACTTCATTGTAGTCAATTCCCTCCATCTGAGCATAGCCTTTAGCTATCAATCTCGCCTTGTAGCGAATGCTTTTCTTGTCGGGAAATCCTTCTTTCTTTGCATATATCCACTTGCATTTAATAGCCTTCTTTCCCTTCGGTAGACTTGCTAGCTTCCATGTCTGATTCTTATGAAGAGACTGCATCTCTTCATTCATAGCATTCCTCCACTCCTCATCTTCGGAACTTTGAATTGCTTCTTGATAAGTGGTAGGAATTTCATCATTCACTATTATAGATGCGTGAGCCACCATATCACTAAATCGAGCAGGTTTGTGTCTTACCCGTTGTGGCTTCCTTAATGCAATTGGTTCTTCTTGCTGGTGAGATTCTTGGGTTTGAACCTCCTCTTCATTTGACTCCTCTTCTGCCATAGGAGTTTCTCCTTCTTTGTACATAGCTGGGTCGATTCTCCTTTCAAACTCCACCTGCTGCGGAGTACTATTGATCTGTTGAATGTCATCCTTCTTCAACATGGCAGATTCATCAAAGGTGACATCTCTGCTAAAGATTATTTTCTTTGTTTCAAGACACCAGAGGCGGTATCCTTTAACACCAGTAGTGATCCCCATAAAGAGCGCCTTCTTGGCTCTTGGATCCAACTTCGATTCCTTCACATGATAATATGCAGCGGAACCAAATACACGTAAGGAATCATAATCAGTAACAGGTTTTCCAGACCAAACCTCTAAAGGAGTTTTACCACCAATTGCAGTTGATGGTAAGCGATTAACAAGATGACTTGCATATTTCACAGCCTCAGCCCAAAATTGTCTGCCCAACCCAGCATTGGACAGCATACACCAAACTTTCTCCAACAATGTCCGGTTCATGCGTTCAGCCACCCTGTTATGTTGTGGTGTATGTCTAACTGTGAAATGTCTCACAATACCTTCAACTTGACAAATTTTATCAAACGGATCACTTCGATATTCACCTCCATTGTCTGTTCTAAGCCGTTTGATCTTTTTGCCAGTCTGAGTTTCAATCGTCTTTTTCCACTTAAGGAAACAATCTAACACTTCATCCTTTGACTTCATAGTGTACACCCACACTCTTCGAGAGAAGTCATCAACAAATGTAACATAATAGTGTTTTCCTCCCAAAGAAGCTGTCTTGGAAGGACCCCACACATCAGAGTGAATATAATCCAAAATACCTTTAGTATCATGGATTACAGTGCCAAATTTCACCCTCTTCTGCTTTCCCTTCACGCAATGCTCGCAGAAATTCAACTTACAGGTTTTCACATCTTTCAATAATCCTTGTTTCGCCAGAATTTGTAAGGATTTTTCACATGCGTGCCCCAATCGCATGTGCCACAACTTAGTTGCATCTAACCCTTCATCATCAAGAGTTGCAACTGCAGCTGTCCCAACAATTGTATTACCATCATAGTAATACAAATTATTCTTCCGGGTGCCTTTCAACATCACCAGAGCTCCAGAGACTATCTTCAAAACTCCATCTCGCATTGTCACCGTCAATCCTTTGGATTCTAGGACTCCCAAAGAGATGATATTTTTCTTCATGTCAGGTACATACCTGACCTCTGTCAAAACTCTAGTAGATCCATCATGGTTCTTTAAGTAGACTGAACCGATTCCAGTTGTTTCACAAAATGTGTCGTTGCCCATGTAGACAACTCCACCGTCTATTTCTTTGAACTCAAAGAACCACTCCCGGATATAACAAATATGTTGGTTGCATGCTGAGTCAAACAACCACTTGTCAGATCGCCTAGTGGAGGTTGTAGCAACCAGTGAAAGATTTGAATCTTCATCATTGTATTCAGCAGCACATGATTCTGCAACAGCTTTGCCTTTGTCAACTTTGCCCTTATTTTTCAATTTTGGGCAATCTTCTTTCCAGTGCCCCTTCTCTCAACAAAAGGCACATTCATCTTTACTCGGTCTGCCTCTCGACTGAGATTTTCCTCTTCTTCCTTTCTTCTGGCTTTGTGGTCTGCCTCTAGCTACCAGTGCTTTTGCAACCACCTCCGCATGCTTGCTTTCCTCCCTGTCCTTTTTCCTCAATTCATGACTATATAGAGTACTACATACTTCACTGAGGGAAACTTTCTCTTTCCCATGAAGTAACATAGCTTCTATAAATTCATACTCTTCAGGAAGTGAAAACAACAACATCAATGCCAGATCTTCATCTTTGAAAGTTTCATCAAGGTTCCTCAAATCAGTTACTGCCTTGTTAAAAGCAGTAATATGATCGTTCATGGTGGTACCCGGTTGATAACTAAACCGGAACAATTTCTTCTTCATAAAGAGCTTATTGTGACCGCTCTTCTTCATGAATTTCTCCTCCAATACCTTCCACAGCTTACTTGCAGAAGTTTCCTTTGAGAAGGAATATTTCTGCTCTCTGGAAAGGCATGATCGAATTGTACCACACGCCAACCGATTGATGGTCTTCCATTCTTTTTCTTCAATTTCATCTAGTTTTTCCTCTTCAATAGCAATGTCTAGACCTTGCTGGAAAAGCGCGTCTAAAACTTCACCTTGCCACATTCCGAAATGACCCGTACCGTCAAATATCTCCACCGCAAATCTTGCATTTGGCGCAGCAAATCTCGTCAAAATTGACAACGAAGAAGCTGCCGAAGTTGATATAGTGGAAACTGTGGCTTTTTGAGTCTGCTCTTTATCATCAGCCATTTTTACTCAAAAGTGGAAAAATTACTAGTAATAATTTAGCCTGAAAAAAATGCACCAGGAAAATTCTCAAGAAAAACTGGAGGGGTCACACGGTCCCACTTAAAAACCAGTTTCCTTAGACAGAACTTTCCTAGACATGCACTTAATTAGACAATATTTTACTAGCAATTTTAACACCAACTTTACAAAAAAGAATCTCAAGAAATTTTTTCTGATGTGGAAGATCAGTTAAAACCGCAACCACAGAACATACTAAAATTTTCAAGAGAAATCGCAACCAAATGCTTTGATACCAATTGTTGTGGAAATTGAGCTATTTTTCCATCAATAGCAAATCTAACAATGGCTAACAATGATAAATAAAGAGCAGAAAAGTAAATAAAGAGAATACCAGGATTTGACGAGGTTCGGTCAATTGTGCCTACGTCCCCGGACACCACTACAAATATATTCCTCAGAGAAAATACAAAAGAGTGAAAACAAACTAAGCCTTTAGAAGTACTAGAAGGCTATCAAGTTTGGTGTGAAGTTTACTAAGGGGGAGGGTTCCTTTTATAGGCTAAGGACCCTTCCCAAATTCAACCAACTTCCGATGTGGGACTAAATTCCCAAAAACCAACAAGTATAATCACGAAGCTGCATGACAACTTCTGGGATCTTTCTTGCCTCCATATTCCTAAGTAGTTTCTCTTCTACCTCCCTTCCGAGGAAACAAGCTACTGATTTCCAGGCTGATATTATAAATTGAATTGGGTACCCAAAAATAGAGGCGATCTATTCCAAAACGAAAGCCCTCTGGTCTGTTCATCAATATCCATTACGAAAGGTATTCCTCTGTTTCTATATCTCCATTTTGTGCTTCGATTTGCATATCTATAGCAGATTCATTGATGTTTTAATTTTTACTTCAGGAAATTGGGGCTGTTCTAGCAATTCCCAGAGTTATTAGAGAGTACTCAGTTGCGGGCTTTGCTGCATTTAGGCATCATCTTCGTCTTCATCTCCTTGTCATCAAAATGCTCATAAACATGCCTGAACCAAGACTAAATTGGAGTATGGTAAATGCGAGTATGGTCAATTCCAAAGATTTTGACACTTTAGAATGGAGAAAGCCGGTCCTAGATAATGTTATGGTGGCATTAGGTGATCCTAATACTCACATAATTGGAGTTTATGGCTCAAATGATGAAATTAAAGACACTCTACTTGAGAGAGTTTGGAGAAGAATTAACAGAGACAAACTATTTGATGTGGTTTTGATAGCAACTGTAACAAAGAAGCCAGCAGTTAAAAAAATTCTAAAAGAAATCTTGACTCACAAACTTTTCCACAGATAGGCCCACACGCAATAAAATCATGCATATTTTTTATATTTTTAACATTGACTAAGAGTTAACTCATGAAAGAGAATGTTCCAATACTTTAAAGAAAAGTTATTAGAGTGACGTCACTAACTTAATGAACTATGTAATTAAATGCACATGTCTACATAAAATCCAGAAAAAGATTTTGCATCGTGGCCATAATGATGAAAGTGAAAAATACTGTTTGCCGGGAGGTTAATTTGTCCTGGGGCGTCATTTAATCATAACGTGATTTGTTTTACTGTTACTTATTAGTATTTTAATTTTAATTTTAATGGAATAAATTATGCTTAAATTAATAGATAATTTTATCTTTTGTTATTAAAAATAAAATAAAAAATTCATTTTTGAAATTATGTTTCACTAATAAATCAAACCACGTTAAAGAAAGCGATTGCTTTAAATCAAACCACACCACCAGATTAAAGTGTAATTTGATTCCCACAAACACGGGCCAGCTGTTCCAAAACAACATCCCTCAAGTGTTGTTCTCCTCAAGAAAGGTACTCCTCTTTTTCTGTATCTCTATTTTGTGCTTTGATTTGCATATTCACTCGTGTCTCATGGACACAAGCCTGAAACCGAAGTTGAGATACAGGACAAAGAAATCATCGGAACAGTTGAGATCATTTTGAATGATATATGGAGGCCGTAGATTTAGGTGCAACGATATTCAGTTCCAACTTTTTTCACTTTTTAGAACGGAGAAAGCCAATCCTTAAAATTTGGGAAGGTCCATCTATCGGTCCGGTCAAATCTCAAAATTTGCTGTGATAAGAAATTGGTCCAACAATCGTAAAATTCAGTCAAAAGTGGCTAAATATCGGTAAATTGAAACAGTTTAAACATTTTACTTTTTTTTCTACCATTAAAATTACACATTTTTTAACTCGAGAAAATGTCATTATAACTAATTTCTTAATATTGATGTTAATTATATATTCATTTTAATTTTTTTATGATAAAAAAAATTGTATTGAGGTACTTGCAATTTACCGAACAGTGATAGAATGGTGTAAGGTACTTTTATCCATTGGTAAGTATGCATCTGAGATATATAGTGATATGGTAGATATGGATGCCTGTCATTTATTGTTTGGTAGGCCTTGGCAGTTTGATGTTATAGCTCAACACGATGGAAGAGATAACACTTATAAGCTATAGAAGAACAACAAAAAATACACCCTTCTACTAATAAAAGGAAATCCCAAAAATAAAACTTCTAAAGTGGAGAGGCAGTCTTTCCTTAGTTTTTGAATTTGTGGAGGCTATAAAAGAAACTAGGAAGGTACATGCTTTGATCATAAGGCATGTGTTAGTGTCAAAGGAAGTAGAAAAACTTCTGGAGTACCCAGATGCAGTCAGGTAGTTGTTGGAGGAGTTTAGTGATAGTGTGCTTCAAGAATTACCGATGAGACTACCACCTATGAGAGATATTGAACACCACATTGACCTAATTCCTAGTACTAGTTTACCTAATTTACCACATTATAGGACGAGTCCGAAAAAAGGAGAGATTATGAAGGAATAGGTAGAAAAGTTGTTGAGAAAGAGGTACATTCATGAGAGTATGAGCCACGTGATGTTCCAACATTATTAAATCCTAAAATGGATGGTAGCTAGAGGATGTGTATGGATAGCAGAGCCATTAATGAGATCACAGTAGGATAAAAGTTTCCTATCCCACGGCTAGATCACATATTAGATGTGCTGCATGGTGCGTAGGTTTCCTCTAGATTTATGTTCATAATGGGTACCATCAAATTTGGACTAGGCCTAGGAATTAGTGGAAGATAATTTTCAAGAAAAGAAGGGATGTATGAGTGATTTGTGATGCCATTTGTGTTAATCGATGCTTTTAGTACATTTATGCGACTTATTAATCAAGTATTGAAATCTTTGATCAGCAGATTTGAAGTTGTTTACTTTGATAATATCTTAATTTATAGCCGAATAAAAGAGGATCATATCTTGCATCTACGAGAATTTTTGGAATTCTTGTAAAAAATAAAATATATACAAATATGAAGAAATGTGAGTTCATGATAGACAAGCTATTATTTTTCGGTTATGTAGTTAGTTTATATGACATTCGAGTGGATGAAGAGAAGGTTTGGGCTATCAGGTTGAGATTTTTCATGGGCTGGTTACGTTTTACAAATGTTTCATAAAAATATTTAGTAGCATTATAGCACTCATTACTAAGTACCTAAAGAAGGAAAATTTTCAATGGAGTGAGGAAGCTAAAACTAGTTTTGCAATTCTAAAAGAGAAGTTGAGCACTGCTTTAGTATTGGCATTACCTGACTTTGAGGCCTTATTTGAAGTCGACTCTGATGCTAGTGGTGTAGACATAGGTGCAATACTAACTCAAAGAAAGAGACCAGTATGTTTTTTCAGTTAAAAGTTCAATGAGGCCAAACGCAAATGATTTACTTATAACAAGGAGTTTTATGCAATCTTTCATGCTGTGAATACATGGAAGCACTACTTAATCAGCAAGGATTTTGTCTTTTACTCAGATCATGATGCCCTAAAACACCTAAAGAGCCAAAGGCGAATTAATAAGGGTATGCATGCTAGGTGGTCTTAGCTTTTGGAAAAATTTTCTTTCACCTTGAAGCATAAGGCAGGAGTGCACATAATAAGGTGGTTGATGCACTTAGTAGGAGAGCCAAGTTGCTTGTCATAATGAGCTAGGAGATTATGAAGTTTGATGTCTCAAAGAGTTATATGCTATTAATGAGGACTTTGGAGGAGTATGGTAGAACTATGTTGACAAATATGCTGATAGGGATTTTCATATCCAGGATGGTTATCTCATGAAAGAAATTAACTTTGTATTCCCAATACATCTTGAAGGGAGAAACTAATATGAGATTTACATAAAGAAGGTCTACCTAGTCACTTAGGACTTGACAAGACCTATGATGCTATTTGGGAAAGATATTATTGGCCTCACATATGCAATGTTGTGATGCACCTTGTCCAGCTATACTCTATTTGTTAGATAGCCAAGGGGCAATCTCAAAATACAAGTTTGTACATGCCATTACCCTTTCCAAAGAACATTTGGAAGGAATTATTAATGGATTTAGTGCTTGGATTACTTAAGACCCAGAGAGGTATGGATTCTGTCTTTGTGGTGATTGACAAATTTTCCAAAATGGCGCAATTTATTCTTTGCAAGAAAACTGCAGATGCAACCAATGTGACCAAACTATTCTCTAGAGAAGTTTGTTTGCATGGGTTTCCCGAAACCATTACATTAGACAAAAATAGTAAGTTCCTCAGCCACTTCTTGAGGATTTTGTGGAAGATGTTTGATTTCTCACTAAATTTCAGTAGCACAACTCACCCTCAAATAGATAGCCAAACTGATATAACCAACCAGACTCTAAGAAATTTTATCAGGAGTATTTCTGGTGATAGGCCAAAACAATGGGACGATGCATTAGCTTAGACAGAATTTGCATACAATAATGTTGTCCATAGTATTTTGGGTAGGACACCATTCTTGGTGGTCTGCACCAAGGCGGCCTAGCATGCTACTGACTTGGTTAAATAACTCAAAACTAATGCAGCTATAGCCAACTTAGCCAATCAATGGGGATGCTTAGGAGGAGGTGAAGTCTAAGTTTGAAGCAAGCTAATGCTAGGTACAAAAAGGCTCAAATCAACACAATGGGCAACAGATTTTTCAGGTTGGTTATCAAGTAATGGTATTTTTAAGGAAGGAGAGATTTTCAGTAGGCATGTACAATATGTTATAGCCTAAGAAATATGGGCTATGTCAGGTCCTACAAAAGATTAATGATAATGCTTATGTAGTGGGCTTACCAGATGTCTTTGGAATTTTAAAAACATTTAATGTGGTGGATATTTTCCCTAATTACTCTTCTAAGGCTCCTTTGTACCTAGAAGATTTAGTTTACTCAAGGGTGAATTTTTCATAAGTTGTGAGGACTAACGTGGATCGAGTTTCTAGTGACTTCATGGAGCATACCGAGCAAAATAAGGCCTAGAAGAAGAAAGGAGTTGCAAAACACCCTGTTTGACTAAAGTAGACTTAACTTTCAACTCGTGGAGTTATAGGGCCCATTACCTATCTTTCGAAGCTCTTTCAAGTCCTACATCATCCTAACCTGATTTTACTTGGTTGAGGCAGTTTTAGTCCTAAAAAACCTTTAAAAACATGAGTTTGGGTTATTTTTTATTTTTATCTTATTTTTGCGATTTTCTTCTATTTTCAAATTCAAAGCTGAGTAGAATTAGGAATAAGATTCTATTTGATTTGGATTAAGATTCTCGCTGCATCACAATCGCACTAATTTATATATTGGATGTTATATAATATTCAACAATATATAAATTGCAATGATTTATTTTAGGTGTAACTGATCATCATAAATTACTTATTTAATTTAATTTACTTATGGATGTTATATATAATATTATGAACTTAGCTAATCCAAACATATAGAAAAAAACAATAATTTTCGACGTTTTGCTTCTTATCTTAGTTCTTCTAATGGAGGGCTTATCGTGGGGTCTTTTCTGTGTTGTCTCCATTCAAAATATAAGAAGATTTAACTGTCCCTCTTAAAAATATAAATAATTCAAACAATGCATAAACTCTTATTATTAAATTATGAAAACATAAAAACAAATTATATAGCAATTAGATTAGAAGAATTTATCCAAAAGTACAAATAGTATGTCCACATCTAAAAATTTTGAGATATATTGTATCGAATACTAAAATGCATTCACCTATAAAAAAAATAGCACAGCTAAACTACTAAGTAATGAACATTTAACTTCAAAAACATTGGGACTCCTGGGAAAAACGTCTCGACCATTTATTCATGATTAAGAATGAAAAACTGTTACATTTCTTTCGTTGATAAGTCTTAGTCAATATTAATAATCATAAAAGAAGATAAAAGGCATAATTGGTCATGTTTGCCGATGGATCTTTTACCGCATAAAATTTTCATAAGCCTACAATTAGTTTAGATTAAATTAATAATTTTTTTAAAAAGCTATAAAATTAATATATGAAAAGTTTAGCCACATATCACCAAAATTAAATAACCTTGTGGCGGTCATACTTTCAGAGATGATATAGATATGCCAGTAAAAGTACTTTCAGAAGACTTTTTTTTTTTTTTCTGTTTTTCGCAATTGGAAGTCCTTTCTTCGACAAACTTTTTCATTGTCACTAAAATGATTTTATTTATGGACACTTGAATTGTGACTGAAATTTCATAACCAAAAGCCGAATGCATAGTTTTCTTTTGTTCACCCAGAATCAATAAAATTTATCTTACTAAAATCTTTTTTTGTGACTGTAAATATAATACCCGAAACTATAATCATAATAGTGATATGAATACTGTCACTACTTAAATTTGACTGTAAATTAGAACACGTTATTCATATTATTATTATAATTATAATAAGACAATGAATTAAAATTAATTTTCTTATAACTTTATGCTAATTTTATATTTGGAGTCATGGATAAAGATTTTCCCTAGACAAAATTCATTATTTTTGTGCGAAATATTTGAATTTGATTATAACATTTATTATCACACTTCTAGTCTTGGTAAATGAAATCATTTTAGTGACTAAAATAAATTGTCACTAAAGGCACTTTCAGTAGTATTATATATGGCCCCTCTATAAGTATAACAAAAATCATCTAGCCTAATTATCTAAAAACAAAAAAAAAAACAAAAGTCGTGTGGTACGATTCTTAATATTGACTAAGACCTATCAATGAAGGAAAGTGCTCTAAGACTTCAACTTTAGACCTAAATTACATAAACATAGTTTATTGTGGAATCCAGCAGTAGTAGAGCAAAATAATTTAATTGTTTGTTGGCGAGGGAAACATAAAAAGAAAGAAAGAAAGAAAGAAAGAGAGAGAGAGAGAGGTCCACACGCAAACATGAAAGAAAGTGTTGCTAGTTCGCCCCATCCCTTTTACAATATTGAGTTGAGTTAATTTTGAGACTCAATTATTTTGACACATTGAGATTAAGCTAATATTTTAGAATTGAAATTATCAGCTTATAATTGGGGCATTGGTCTTATAATACCGTAAAATTGTTACAAGTAAAATAAATTTTTAATAATGAAACTATTCATTATTTTAATAACGTAAAACATAACATATAGTTATTTGGTAACAAAACAAGTTACAAGAACTAAATGACACACTTTGGATTAGGGGAAAACTAATTTTTAACCTTGAATTTTAAAATGATTGGTGGCAATAGAAATAAGAAAATTCGTAATGTATACCTTGAACTCTCTCCCTATTAAAGTGCTGCAACGTCAGTTATCTTTCCTTCGCTTTTCGTCACTTTAGTATACAAGTATAATCACGAGGCAGCATGACGACTTCTGGTATCTTTCTTGCCTCCATATTCCTAAGTAGTTTCTCTTCTACCTCATTCCCGAGGAAACAAGCTACTGATTTCTGGGCTGATATTATAAATTGGATTGGGTACCCAAAAATAGAGGCCATCTATTCCAAAACAAAAACCCTGTGGTCTGTTCATTGATATCCATTACGAAAGGTACTTCTCTGTTTTTATATCTCCATTTTGTGCTTCGATTTGCATATTTATAGCAAATTCATTATTGTTTTAATTTTTACTTCAGGAAATGGAGGCTGTTCTAGCAATTCCCAGACTTATTATAGAGTTCCCAGTTGCGGGCTTTGCTGCATTTTGACATCATCTTCGTCATCATCTCCTTTTCACCAAAATGCTCATAAACAAGCCTGACCGAGCAGAAGAACAGGCGAGTATGTTCAATTCGAAAGTTTTTGGCACTTTAGAATGGAGAAAGGCGGTCCTAGATAATGTTATGGAGGCATTAGGTTATCCTAATACTCACATAATTGGGGTTTATGGCTCAAATGATGAAATTAAAGACACTATAGTTCAGAGAGTTTGGAGAAGAATTAACAGAGACTATAAAAGTGTAATGCAATTGTATATTTTATTAACTGAGTACATGAGTATATATATACAAGGTTTATCTTACTCTAACCCTAAGTATTTAAACATTTGAATGTATACAAGAATCTAGGAAGTAGTTGCATGCGGGTTATCTCTATCATGCCCCCGCAAGATTGTGGTTCCATCAAGAACACAAATCTTGACTCTGAGCTCATGAAACAATGACAAAGGCAGAGGTTTAGTAAGAATGTCAGCTAGTTGAGATCGAGAGGAAACACGTTGAATGCGAAGCTGGTTGGAAGAAACACGTTCTCGGACAAAATGATAATCAAGTGTTATGTGCTTCATGCGAGAGTGAAACACTGGGTTGACACATACATAGGAAACACCAATATTGTCACAGTAAACAGTGGGGATGGAGGAGGGTGAGAGCCCAAGTTCAGTCAGTAGATTTAACAGCCATGAGATTTCTGCAGTGGTTGAAGCAACTGCTCGATATTCAGCTTCTGTTGAGGAGGCCATTTGAAGTGGTATGAAGCGATTGTGCTCTGATACCATATAAAAGTGTAATGCAATCGTATATTTTATTAATTGAGTACATGAGTATATATATACAAGGTTTATCGTACTCTAACCCTAAGTATTTAAACATTTGAATGTATACAAGAATCTAGGAAGTAGTTGCATGAGGGTTATCTCTATCAGAGACAAGCTATTTGATGTGGTTTTGATAGCAACTGTAACAAAGAAGCCAGCAGATAAAAAAATTCAAGAAGAAATTGCATGCCAATTGGGATTCAACTTTCAAGAGAAGTTTGAGGGTAGAAGAGCAAGTGAATTGTGTGATAAGATAAAAAATGAGCAGAAAATTCTTATTGTACTGTGCAACCTCTGCAAGGGACTTGAATTAGATAAGGTAGGAATCTCATTTGGTACAAATCACACAGGTTGCAAGATATTGCTCACTTCTACAAGTGAAGAAGAGGTTTTGTCAAACCAAATGCATACTCAGAAGACTTTCATGGTCTGACATAAAAATCTAGGCTTATGTTGGGATTCGCAGGTTTGTGTTTTGAAAAGCTTACTTTGTGGCTGTATTCCTATTGTTATGAACTTATGATGTTTTCTCCTTAGGCAAATGTATCATAGTATTTGATACTGAGTATCTTATATATTAGTGTGAAGATGTCCGCAAACTAATTAAATACCACTTAAAATTCTGTAAGGTGGCTTGTATGGGGCAAGGGTGGGTGAATCGGTAAACAGTTTTAACAAAAAGTTAGGGGAAAAAATCGTTGAGCCTGTTAAAAAAACCAATTCAACAATAAACGATAATGTAAAATTGGGTTGATAGCCCTGATTTCATAGTTTTTTTTTAATCATGTGTACTATTTGAATATATATTGAACATTATATCATTTAAGATTATGAATTTGTTTTAGGTGTAATTGATCATTCTAAATTACTTATTTAATTTAATTTATATATTGGATGTTATATAAGATTATGAACTTAGCTAATTCAAACATATGGAATAAAGTAATTTTGAACATTTTGCTTCTTATCTTCTAATGGAAAGCTTATTGTGGGGTCTTATTTGTATTGTTTCCATTCAAAATATAAGAAGATTTATATTATGATTATAAGTAATTCTAACATATAATTTCAAAAACAAAATGTATAAACTCTTATTATTAAATTATGAGAAAGTAAAAACAAATTATATAGCAATTAGATTGGAAGCATGTATACAAAACTACAAATAGCAGTTGCAAGAGTTAGCTGGTAACACTGAATTGGGAACATTAAGGATTAATTCTATATCTAAAAATTTTGTCAGGTATTTAGTATGTCCACATCTTCATCGTAGAATATAAGATATTTTGTATCAAATACTAAATTTTTGGAATTGATTGAACCTAGAATATTATTAGACCTTTTCAAAGACAAAATTACTAATTTAGTCTAAAAGAAATCTTGACTCATAAAATTTTTCCACGGACTGATAGGTCCACACGCAATATAATCATGCATTTTGTTTTATATATATTTCTAACATTGACTAAGAGATAACTCATGAAAGAGAATGTTCCAATACTTTAAGGAAAAGTTGTTAGAGTGACTTCACTAATATAATGAACTATGAAATTAAATGCACAAAATTAAGTTGTTTATCTAACTATGCTTGTGTCTACATAAACTCCAGAAAAAGATTTTGCATCGTGGCCATAATGATGAAAGTGAAAAATACTGTTTGCCGGGAGGTTAATTTGTCCTAGGGCGTCATTTAATTATAACGTGATTTGTTTTACTGTTACTTATTACTATTTTTAATTTTAATTTGAATGGAATAAATTATGCTTAAATTAATAAATAATTTTATCTTTTGTTATTAAAAATAAAATAAAAAATTCATTTTTGAAATTATGCTTCACTAATAAATCAAACCACGTTAAAGAAAGCGATTGCTTTAAATCAAACCACACCACCAGATTAAAGTGTAATTTGATTCCCACAAACACGGGCCAGCTGTTCCAAAACAACATTCCTTCAAGTGTTGTTCTCCTCAAGAAAGGTACTCCTCTTTTTCTGTATCTCCGTTTTGTGCTTTGGTTTGCATATTCACTCGTGTCTCATGGACGCAAGCCTGAAACCGAAGTTGAGATACAGGACAAAGAAATCATCGGAACAGTTGAGATCATTTTGAATGATATATGGAGGCCGTAGATTTAGGTGCAACGATATTCAGTTCCAACTTTTTTCACTTTTTAGAACGAAGAAAGCCAATCCTTAAAAACTGGGAAGGTCCACCCATCGGTCCGGTCAAATCTCAAAATTTGGTGTGATAAAAAATTAGTCCAAAAATCGTAAAATTCAAAAGTGGCCAAATATCGGTAAATTGAAACAGTCTAAACATTTTACTTTCTTTTTCTACCATTAAAATTACACAATTTTGATTTCTTAACATTTTTTAACTCAAGACAATGTCATTATAACTAATTTCTTAATATTGATGTTAATTATATATTCATTTTTATTTTTTTATGATAAAAAAATATTGTATTGACTATTAAGTTTTATATCATCCAGAAGTAATGAATTGTTTTATGTGCAATAAAGTTACTAATAAAATTTTAAATGTATGAATATGTAATATTTGATTACTTATATCTTAAATTACTTATTTAATTAATTTTATATATTAAAATTTGGATATATCATATTTTATAATATGATAAATATCATAATATATTATATATTTTATTACTGGTTCAACCGCGATAGTAGTGCTAGTGGTGGTTGCAAGGCAGCTGTAATAGTAGCAGTATTTGTGACAGTATGACAATATATTTACAAATAAGAATAAAAAATTTTGTTACTTAGAAAATTTATAAAATTTTTCATCAAGACTTATCATTTCCTTTTGTGTACAGTGTTATACAATGATAACGGATGCAAAAAGTAGTAATCTTATAAGCTCTTACAATTTGTTATAGTACCAAACATGGTACAAAATTGGATTTTTTACCTTATGCTAACCTATCAGACCTCTCCCAATTAATGCATCAAATGAAGCCTTATGTTATATCACGCTAGCTGTGCTATGAGTTTGATCCAACAAACACTTGATAGTATAGATGCTTATATAATGAGTAGTTTATACAATACTATCCAATGTTACTTGTACTGTGAAGCTTTATCATTTGCTATGCCATTACTTTATCCAACGTACAAAATTAGACAAAACTTACTTTCAGTACATGCATAAAAGCCAAGAGGAAAACAAAAATGCACTTTGATACTACTCAACTTGGTAGGTTACAGCAGCAGAAGTCTTGTATATCTAGCTGCAAGCCTGCAACTTTGTTGGACTTTTTCATGTTGCCGTTTTTTATTCCCTCACTTGGAATTAATAGCAACAAGAGGAAAACGACTGCTCTTTTTCTTTCGGCTATATATTTTGAGAAAAGCAAGGAGAAATGAAGAAATAATTAAGTGAACGGCATACATACAAATTGAAACAGGGAAAAATGATAGGACAGATTAAATGCAATAATTAAATCTCCATCACTCAATTTCTTTAGTAATAACTAAATTAAGAAGAAAACAACAGAGAAGACCAAATCGATCAAGTCGTTTCATAATTAACGACATATCCTATGCACCATTATTTAGTTACAATATTCCCATTAATTCATTTGTTAGCCTTCATTCCTTTTCCAAAACAACAACTCTTAAGTCCCCAGCTGCGGCATTTTGGCATCATATTCGCCATTATCTCCTTTGCAGCAGAACCCTCATCGACAAGCCTGAAACCGAAGTTGAGAAACAGGACAAAGCAATCACCGGAACGGTGATGGTCATTTTGAATGACGTTAGCCATGAATATAAAAGTTTTATTAATATTTACGGTTTCCACTGCCATTATATATACATTATCAGCAATTATTCCAGTAGTAGAAAAAAACGCCCCCATGTTTCTTGTAGCAGAGTAAATCAATGCAGTTCTAAACTGCTGCTAAATATTTAATGGCAGTCAAAAAACTGCTGCTAAATCTCTTTTTTTTTTTAAGCGAGTGCTTTACAATTCACTATTTTGATGGTGTGTAAACAGTAGCCAAATTAGTAGTAAAAGATATAAATTTTTTATATTTATTGTATAATATTATAGAAAAAAATTATATGTAACAGTTAGATAAATCAATAATTAAGTGGACAATAATCAAATTGTACTATTAATAAAATTTTTAAATAAATTAATTATATTTTCTATTGATGGATTTTACTAATTAAATTTTACAAATATTTTATTGATAAAAGAATATTGTCTAAAAACCATTTATATTATTTTTTTTACATATAAATTTTTTTTCACATTAAGACTAATAAGAAATCCTTGACATATTGGTTAACTTGTAGTTGTGCAACCTTAGAAGTTGTATTCGGTGACTAGCTGGCCCACTCGTTTTTTAGTTGAATTGGTTGGTCCTGTTCGATTCTTCCAACTACTTGTAGAACATAACATATAGCTATTTTGGTAACAAAACAAATATAAGAACTAAATTACATATTTGAATTACACGGGCAAATTAATTTTTAACCGACAAAGTGATTGGTGGAGGTGGTATTAGAAAAAGAAAATTCGGGAAGGATAACCTTGACTTCTCCCTCTGGTAAAGCAATTGTTGCAACATCAGTTATCCTCAGTGGCTTTTTGTCACTTTAGAATAGAAGTATTATCACGAAGCTGCATGACAACTTCTGGGATCTTTCTCGCCTTCTTATTCCTACGTAGTTTCTCCTCCACTTCACTCCCGAGAAAACTAGCTACCGATTTCCGATGCTAAATTTATAAATTGAAATGGAATCCAAGAAATAGAGGCCAGCAATTCCAAAACAACCACCCTCTAGTCTGTTCATTGATTTCCCTAAAGAAACGTACTCCTCTGTTTCTATATCTCCATTTTGTGCTTCGATTTGCATATCTAATAGCAGATTTATTTTTGTTTTAATTGTTGCAACAGGAAATGGGGGCTGTTCTAGCAAATGCCAGAATTATCAGAGATTACCCACTTGCGGACTTTGCAGCACTTTGGCACCATCTTCGCCATCATCTCTTTTTCACCCAAATTCTCATAAACAAGCGTTGCACAAGCACAGGTGAGTATGTTCAATTCCAAAGCTGTTGACGCTTTAGAATGGAGAAAGCCGGTCCTAGATAATGTTATGGAGGTGTCAGGTGACCTTAATACTCACATAATCGGAGTTTATGGCTCAAATGTTGAAATTAAAGACACTCTGCTTGAGAGAGTTTGGAGAAGAATTGACAGAGACAAGCTATTTGATGTGATTCTGATTGCAACTAGAACAAAGAAGTTAGTCGTGAAAAAATATTCAAGAAGAAATTGCAGGCCAATTGGGATTGAACTTTCAATAGAAGTCACAGAGTGAAAGAGCAAGTGAATTGAGGGATAAGATAAAAAATGAGCAGAAAATTCTTATTATACTATGCGACCTCTGCGAGGGGCTTGAATTGGATAAGGTAAGAATCCCATTTGGTATAGATCACATAGGTTGCAAGATATTGCTCACCTCTACAAGTGAAGAGTTTTGTCAAACTAGATGCATACTCAGAAGACTTTCATGATCTGATAGAAAAATCTAGGCTTATTTTGAGATTTGCAAGTTTCTATTTTGAGTATCCTACATATTAGAGTGAAGATGTCTACAAACTTCGCTAAATAGTTTTAACAGTAAGTTGAAAAAAAAATTGTTGAGGCTATTAAAAACAACTATTCAACAATACAAAAAAATAATGTAAAACTGGATTGATCTCGCATGGACCGAGTTGCTAGTGACTTCATGAAGCATACCGAGTACAATAAGAAGAAAGGAGTTGTAAAATGCCTTGTTTGACTAAGTTGGGCAGAACTTTCAGCTTAAGAGGAGTTATGGAACTTATGACCTATTGTTTCAAAGCTCGTTTAGAGCCTTACATCGTCTCCACCTAGGTTTACCAATTGGGGATTTTTTTGGCCCTGAAAAACCCATAAAAAGCAAGTTTTGGGCTTTTTTAAAATCTTTTTTCTGTTTTTCCCTCTATTTTTGAATTCAAAGTTGATTAGGATTAAGATTCTATTTGATTTGTATTAAGATTGTTTTTATGATTTGTTTCTGTTTAAATCTATATTGTGTGACTTTCTATTCTTTCAAAATAGTTGGAAAATAATATACATTACAAACGTTTCAGCTTTTCTTTCAATTTATGCTTTTTCGTTGCATCAGTTTGGTATCAAAGTGGTTTGCTTGATAGCTCAATGTCATGCAGTCTATTAAGGAGTGGCAGCTCTTCTGATGATGTTTGAAGGGCGGAGATCTTAGAGCATAGGTTGAAGATTGATGAATTGATACTTCAAGTTGTTCAGATTGATATCAGGCTTTAACATCATAAGGAACGTTTCAATCACTTAGAGGAGATTTTTCGTCGGTTGGTGGCACAGCTTGAAGATCCCAACAGGGGCAGGAATGATGGTAAAAGAGTGCCTAGTAGTAGTGCTGGCCACAAACAGTCTTATTTGCGTCTCTAATCCTATAATTTATAGATAAGAAAGGTATGCTGATCTAGATGATAATTCAGAAGGAGACGAAGAGAAATATTTTAAAGAACCTCCTAAAAGGAATATAGGTCACAAGAGGAACAACCATGCAGCAAGGAAAATGAAGCATAAAATCCTTCGGGAGAAAGCAGAGCACGCCGTGGCCAAGGGAAGAAAAAGAAAAGAGAGAGAGAAAAAAACCAGGGGCATAATGGTCATTTCACAATACCAAATTTTTGGGAGGGCATTTTGGGGTTTTAACACAACAAAAGTGGTAAAATTAGAAACACAAGTAAAAACTAGATTTTTAGAAAACATTTTGGAAATCTCGTGTGCTTAATTTCTATCATATTTCATGTAAAATATTTTCTCAAAAACTCAAACATAAACTCATTTTTAATAAAGTCTTATTTATATTTTAAAACCATTAACTTTATTATTCATGATCGAATTAAAACACATTTACTTAAAAAAGTTCATAAAATGTTTTGCATGCAAAATATCCATTAAAACAATATATGTTAGTTTGAAACTATAGGATACTACATATGTTGTTTTGGAGGTTTCGTGAATCAATTTTGATTGGCTTCGTTGTCCTCAGCTTGGTTTTCTTTTGAGCTTGTCCACATATGCTTGAATGACTATTCCTAGACTGAAAGTTCGGTCTTTGGATTGTGAATGTTGAAAAATAAAAAAAATTTTACGAAGAATTGTTTTGGAAATAATGTGCATGTTGATGGACATATCATTCTTTAATTTTATGAATTTAGGAGGACACAATATTTAGTTCTAAATTGTCAATATTGATGGGATTGATTTTACAGTATTCAACGATTAGGTATATTTTGCCTTGGGATCTTCATATTGTTTTTATAGAAAAAGAATGAGAAAGTAAAGATACCAAAACAGAAACGAAGAAACTTAAAAACCAAAACAGTACAATATTTCATGCTTTTTGAGACAATGTTTCGTGCTTTTGAATGTTTGGGTGATTATTTTTGGATTGAGATAAGATATATATTCAAATATAAAATTGGAATGTAAAAATTAATATAAAAAATGAAAATGGATATAAGATAGAAAGATCTCAATTTTAACTTGCTAAATTTTAACAGAAAATAACAAAAATAAAATATTTAAAATTGGATTATATTCATAATTGGCATAATTTTAAAATTTAGAAATTCCCTTTAAATAAAATATACGAATTAAAAGTACAAAAAGGGGTGAGTTAGTGAACTTCTATAAGATTACAAATTTTACAAATTGTGGTCCTTAATTAGAATAGAAATTTGTAAAAGATTGAACTCAAAATTAGTTATTTCAATAAAAAAATAAAAAATATAACATATTTTTAATTTGATTATGTTCATAATTGGTGTAGTTTTACAATTTAAAATTTATAAATTCCCTTTAAATAAAATATAAAAATTAAAAGTATAAAAGAAAAAAAGGTGAGTTAGTGAACTCCAAAATATAAATAAAATTACAAAGTTTATGAAGTATGGACCTTAATTAGAATAGGAATTCATAAAAAGATTTAATTGGATATTAGTCAATTCTCAACGCAAAGGTGGTTTAATGAGTTAATTAGTGTGTAATTTTATATATGGATAGAGTTATAAGCAACGATTTAAAAAATACTCAAAATACAATCTAAATTTTTTAAATAATTACGATATAGTAATTAATAAAAGAATATACCAATTTATTTTAAAATTATTTTGGAGCTGTAACTTAATTATTCTAGTGTATGAATAAGTAAATTGACTTTGTTATTTTGGAATGGTTCATAACAAGGCTTCAAATGTTTTTAATTTTTTAGTGCATTCAGAAATGAATAAGTCTTAAATAATTAAACCTCAAACTACTTGTGAATATTTGGATAGACTTGATGAATTTTTAAACTTTGTATTTACTAACTCAGGTGTGGAAAGTAAAATAATATGCCAATTTCTTAAGTATATATTTATGAAATGGCAAGTTAGAGAAGTTGTGTGTTAACATTAGATTGTTAAACCATTTCCATAAAGGTATAATTTCTCGGTTATGTATGGGGAAAGAGTCCGAAGAGGTACAAAAGAACTTAATGTAGAACATCATATAATACGACAAATGAGAGAAGAACCAATTTGCACAGATGACCATGTGCAAGATATGATCCGTGATGCATTCGGGATTTATTGTGAAAATAAAAGTGTGGACTCTGTGAATATGCCAGTTCCACTGTAAGGAGAAGGGAAGAATGACAATGTGAAATTTTTGTTGAGTTAACTAAGATAAGCAACAAAAACTATATAAAGGGTGTGAGAAATTCTCTAAATTATCTTTTTTGGTAAACTTGTATCATATCAAATTTTTGTATGAGATAAGTGACAAAACTATGTCGATGATACGTGTGTTGTTGGTTGATGTATTTTCAAATGCAAAGATTCCACCTTCATTTTAGAAGCCAAGAAAATTATTAATAATTAAGTTAGGGCCTAACTACACAAAAATCCATGCATGTATGAATTTGTAGGAAAAAAGTGCCTTGATTTAGTATAAGGACTCTTCTGTTTAAGAGCTTTCCAATACTGATTCATCGGCTAGAGTTCTAAGAACTAGAGAGCACTTGAATCGAGTTTGAGAATTCAGATTGGGTGTTTTACGAACCTAAGTCTTTGGGCGTAGCTCTATTGAGTTAAGTTCGCAATTTGGGCCTTTTTACCTAAAGTTGTAAACTGAGGTAGTCCAACTTAAAGCAACAATGGAAGAACGGGAAGTCAAACAACAACAAGAGACTGAACAAGTAGCACGTGAGACTGAACGAGAGACCAAGCAAGCAGCATGTGAGGTAGAAATAGTTGCACGACAACAATAGATGGAAGTACTTATATATGGCTTTTCTACTCTAGAACTATCAAGGTCAAATGCCACCTAAAATTACATTTGTACTACGTCTTGGTTCAAAGCTAATTTTTTAAAATCTTAGTTTTATTATAAAATTAAATATTCTTACAATTTATTTTATTATTTACTAATAACATATATATTTTATTTTCAAGCATCAAGTGATCAAGTTAGTGGACATCAGCCTCTTCTAGACCCTTAAAAGTTTATTTATACTTTCATTGTACATTTTATATAATTATTATGGAACTTACATTGTAATTCAAATTTTGATCAAATATTAGTTTTTATTATATAATTTGACTCTTATTTCTTAATTTAATTTTCTTACAATATTGATATTATTATTGATACAATAATAGGGATAAATTAAAAAAAATTAATTATAAAAAGAAAGTAAAATTGAAAAACAAGAAAACCAAAATAATAATAATAATAATTGTGGGTTTAACAATAGTTAAAAAAAATTGTAGTCATTAGCGGTGGTTAATAATCGTTGTTAAAACAGTATTTAACAATGGTTTACTTCATAACCACCGCTAAATGAAAAATACAAATAAGAAAAAATAATTTCGATTTAACAATGGTTAAAGGAAAACTGTCATTATATTAAGTCTTAACTATAGTTACAAATCGTCACTAATAAAGTTTAACGACGTTTACTAACCGCCATTAAACTATGACTTAATGACAGTTCATATAACCGTTGTGAAGTCATAATTTAACAATGATTATAAGACCGTCGTTAGAATATGAGATAGCGAAAAAATTCCCATGGTTTAATCAAACTGTTGCTATATGTCTGATTTCGTAACGGTTTTGTCAACCGTTGTTATTGTCATTAACAACAAGTAGAACCATCGCTAAAACTTTTAACAACCGTCGCTAAAATCTGATTTTTTGTGTGCTGTGTTTAGAGATTTTTATATTATTTTTTTCATATATTATGTATACTAATATATATATATATATATATATATATATATATATATTCTACTACCAAGCATGGAAGTTGTCACTTTAATTGATAACCCAATTTTCAAAATATTGCAATACAAAATGAATCCACGAGAGCATTGTTTTGGTGCCCAACTCCACCTACTGGAATACATTCCTTTACGAAGAAAACAAGAAGGATGAAAAACACAAAACAAACCCTATTTGGACTCTAAACATAAGCCTAAAAATTTCTTCAATGGAGAGAATCAAACCATAAAATTTTTTTGAGTAATTTCTTACAAACTTTATGATCAACGCCAAATGGAATTCCCACCTTACCTAAATCAAGCCTTTTGCGTAGGTCACAGAGCATAACAAGGTTTTTCTGTTCATTCTTTATCCTGTCAAGTAATTCACTGGCTCTTTTACCCTCAGAATTCTCGTAAAAGTTGAAACCCAATTGAGCTGCAAACTCATCTTGTATATTTTTTAAAAAAGTACCTTCTTTGTTACAGTTGCAATCAGAATCACATCAAATATATAGATTGTCTCAGTCTACTCTTCTATGAACTCTCTGTTAAGAAGGAAAGGTCAATGATATCTAACCATTCATTGGCAAATATATTGTATTAGTTGTATATTTGTTTAGTTGCCTTTTATACTTAGACTACCTAAAATAGATTAGCATGATTGTAGGAAATCTCTTGTATAAAGCTTCGTCTCCTGATTCAATAAAATTATTCAAGGAAAAATATTATTTCCCTTCTTTTACATGGTATTAGAGCCAGGGAACAATACCCTAGCTCTCTGCCCTCTTTCTTTTTGCCATTCCTTTTTTTGTTGTTTCTCATAATCATGATGGAACAACAACCTTCGAATAGAGGCAAACTTGATGCTGCCAATCCATATTTTCTTCACCATTATGATCATCCAGGAATGGTGCTCATTTACAAGCCCTTCAATGGGGATAATTATTCGACATGGTGTAGAGCCATGACGATTTCTTTGAACGCCAAATCCAAGTTAGGTTTCATAGATGGGACCACCACAATGCCATCTGCCACAGCCAAACCAGACGAATATGCTTCATGGAAAAAATGCAACGATATGATCCTCTCTTGGATTCTCAATTCACTTACACAGGACCTTGTAAACAGTGTCATTTTTTCAACCACCGCCCAGGAGGTATGGGAAGACCTTCGGGATCATTTTTCTCAAAGCAATGCCCTCGTATTTTTCAGATTGAGAGGGACATTGTCTGTCTTACTCAAGATCATATGACTGTTGCAGCTTATTACACAGGGCTAAAAAAATGATGGGATGAACTAGGATCCTATAATGACACTGTTTGCTATTGTGGGGCAGACCATAAGAGACGCAGATTGATGCAATTTCTCATGGGACTCAATGAGTCCTACAGTGCAATCTGAGGGCAGATTTTATTGATGAATCTGTTACTTGATGTTGCCAAGGCTTACTCTTCCATTGTACAAGAAGAGAAGCAACGAAATCTGGGGGCTGCACGTGAGACAACAGAGAACTCAGCCATGGTTGTTCGAAGGGTTGAATCGATGGCTCTGGCTATTCGACATGGACAAGGTTCTTCTTCTCGTTCCAACCCATCTAATTGAAAACCTTTGCATTGCTCTTATTGTGACCGTGACCATCATGTACGAGAAACATGCTGGAAGCTGAATGGGTACCCACCATAACACCCTAAACATGCATCAAACAGGTCTAATCATGGAAGCACTCATTTCAAGCGTAACAATAGCCATCAATCTTCAGCCAACAATGTCAAGGAACGTCCAGTAATGCAGGTAGTGCCGTCAATGACAAATGGACTCTCTGATTTACAAATCCAACAAATCTTATCTATCATGCAGGGTAAAGGGACAACACAATCTACCAATCCTAAAGCTAATGCTGCTGCCTCAGGTTTGTTACAAACATTGTTGCGCCTCCATCGATTAATTATCGACAGTGGTGCAATAGACCACATTACTTCATCTCCAACTTTGCTTGTCAATAGCAATAAGAACACCTTTTTGCCACCAGTTGCTATGCCAAGTGAAGAACAGGCTCTGATTACATCCACTGGAAATTTACCTTTGAATTCTGTTGTTACTTTAAAAAATGTGCTTGGTGTGCTATCTTTTAAGGTGGATTTAATGTCTGTGAGTCGAGTTACCAAAGATCTCAATTGTTCAGTAACATTTTTCCCTCATTGGTGTATTTTGCAAGACTTGACGATGAGGATGATGATTGGTTTGGGTGAACAACGAGATGGACTTTATTACTTGGTTGCATTAGCATCAGAGAAGCCAAAAAC